>VWZP01005046.1:759-209903 GCA_013396995.1 Dicaeum eximium
TGGCTCTGAAATGGCCCCGCTGTCCCCACTGCCTTGGGGCAGCAGGTTTGTCACAGAGCCCCGGCAGCTCGGCTGCCGGCACAGACACGGCTCTGCACAGCCCGAGTTTCCGAGCTTTGGGGGAACAGTAGGGTAAAATAAGGGGGCGATCGGTGGTGGTCGGGTCGGGAAGGCTGCGCCTTCCCAGTGCCCCAGCCAATGGGGAAGGAAGAGGGCAGCGTGTGGCCGGGAGTTTAGGATAAAAGGAGCTGCCCCCTCTGACACCTGGAGGGAGAAAACCCCACAGGTGTGTGCCCTGGGGACTCGCTCCCTCTGTTCAAATAAAGTTACAGGACTCCTCGGCCTCCTTTTTGGGCATAAACCTCTGGCATTTGTGGATTTTCCTGACACTGGGAAGCAAGAAATTATTTCCCAAGAAATACCATTCATACTCTCCAGGCAATTCCCCTTTTGCCATCCACCAATTCCTCCTTTGCATTCTGGGAAATTTCTCGGAAATACCACTGTTATTTTCTTAAGCAATGGCACTTCTGCATTTCAGGAAGCAGAAGTTTCCTAGTTATTAGAGGAAACTTTCTCCTTGCTTTCATGGAATTTCCCTCATTTCTAGGCTATTCCCCCTATAGCCTCATAGGAAATTCCCCCATTTCTGTCCAGAAAATTCCCTTTTTCCCCTTTCACTTTCAAGGACTTGCCCCTAGTCCTCAATGGAAATTCCTACATTGTCTAACAGAAAATTTCCCCTTTGTTAGCCAGGATATTTAGCTTTCTAGGACGGTTTCCTTTTGTGTTCCAGGAATTCCCCTCTTGTTTGCCAGGATTTTTCCTTTTGCTTTGCATGAATTTTCCCCTAGGGTTTTAGGAAAATCCATCCTTCTGTTCCAGGAAATTCCACAAGCTAAAAGTGACTCAAGCACCCGAACCCAGGAGAGGGGCATTCAGAAGATGCAGTGAAATGTATTTAAAGGCAGTGAACAGCATGAAACCCAAAGAGGAGCCAGGAGAGCCAGGTCAGGGTGGGAGCAAGGGACAAGGCTGACATGGGCAAGGCAAGGCTGGAAAGGGCCCAGGGTGGGGGAGGGCCCTCTGGAGAGGAGCAGGTGGGAAGAACAAGGAGTGGTGCTGGCTGCTGGCTCCTGCCCCAGGGACAAGCAGCACCTGCAAGGAGGGGAGCAGAGGTGTGTTTATTTACTTTCATTCCTCAATGCTGCCATCAGAGGTTTCAGTTAATAGGTGATTAATTAAATGGATGGGAATTCTCCCATTTTAAACTTTTTTTTTTTTTTTTTCTTTTTGCGAGCAGGACCCTGCCTACCTATCCTGCACAGCCACAGCTGTTATCCCCAGCACATCCCCAGGTCCTACTGGCTCAGGGACATGCCCAGGAAGCTAAAACTCAGCCTCATTTAGGTCAGCAGCTTCTGCACAGTGGAAGAAGAGCTGGAGACTTCAGGAGAAGAATCAGTTTTACAAAGAAGTTTTTAAAAGCATCCCAAAGGACAAGGAGAGCTTTCCCTGAACCTCAGCCCTTCGCTGCACCAGATTTTCCTCCTAACTTAACCCCACCATAGAAACCTGCACCCCACACACACCCCTGCAGCCACAAGTCACCCAGTTTCAGGGGACAATCCTTGCAGGAAGAAGGGCAAGCTGAAACCCCACAAGTTTTATCAGCAAGGTCTCTTTTGGGGACCTTCCTTGTAAATCAAAAAGCAGCAAGGAATGGGGCACCTTAAAGAAAAAAAGTAAAATAAACCTTTCTCTTTTAATCCACCCAAGGGAAATCCAGAGCAAGAGCAGCATCACAGCACTACACACAGCACAGACATCTATCATTGCCTTTGCACAGATTCCGTCCCAGATACACGGAGAAGTCATTAAGAAAAAAGAAAAAAAAAGAAAATTATTCACATATGCAAAGTGACAAGTAACAAATCAGCCACAGAACAACTTTTTCAAGAGAAAAAGGATGCATCAAGGAAGAAGGCCCTCTACATACAGACTTCACGAAAACCTAACCGAAGAACGGTGAAACAGAAGTGGTTTTCTTTTAAACATTAAAAACAAGGATATTTTAAAAATTAATTTAAATACACATTCAAAACACAAACACCAAGCAGGCGCCTGGAGAATAAAGCAAAAAGAAGGAATGAAAAGTGAATTCAACCAGTTTAATTTCAACACCAAAGTTGGGTGGATCGCACCAAATGGAATAAATAACGGAGAAGATCACACTGGGTTGGTAGATCTCACACTTAAGATCATTTAAACTAGAATTAATTACACAGCCCAAGAGAGTACTGAATGAGGAATTCCTCTGACAAGTGATACCAGCTGGGGCAGTGTCCCTTTGCCAGAGCAGGTTGTAGGTGTGGATTTGCCCCCTGCCACCCAGCACCAATCCCCACCCCAGGGCAAACGAGGTTCTTGTGTTGCACAGGACTCTCCCTCAAGTGCTGGGCACACAAACAGCTCCCTGCTCAGAGAATGAGAACCCTCTGCCTCCTCCACGCCTGCTGGCTCCAGTCACACCCAAGGCAAACATCAGAACACAACCAGACTTGGTGTTCTCACCTGGCAGGGTGAGCCCACAGGTGCAGCATTTCTGCTCGGCTCCACCAGGTTGGGCAGCACCAGAACTGGAGCCTGTGCCTCCTTCCACACACCTGGGGTCAGGCTGGAAAAAAATCACATCAGCTGATCTACACCTGCAGCCACAGCTTTATCACTGCAGGGGCGGGCAGGCTGAAGGAATGTAAGTGGCTTCTTGTTTGGTTTACCCTCCCCACAACCCTGAATTAAAAAAACCCAAACAACAACCAACCAAAAAAAAAACCAAAAAACCCAACAACCCCAAAAAAACCCCAAACAAACAAACAAAAAAAAAAGAAAAAAACCACAAAAAAACCACCACCAAAACACAACTAAAGAAAATCTCCACAAAACAAGAAAATAAACCCCCTCAAAAACAAACAAACAAAGCAATAACAAAAAAACCCAAAAAAACACCCCAAAGCAAAAATAACTTGATCCCAAGTTCCTCTCCCTTCCGTGCCTGTAGCCAAGCAGGGAAGCACCTTTGGACACTCATGTGATCCCACAGACATGTTCCCTAGAGCAGACACCTTATTCTGCACCTCACCCAGATGTGCCTGTGACACCTAGTTAAGAGTGACATCCCTTTGCTTTAAAACAAAAATAATTACAAAATCAATAGGAACAGTCAGAATTCATTTAAGTCCAACTAGTTTTTAAAAAGGGAGAAGGGAGGACTGAAGGTTTCCAGGCCAAGGAACTTGCCAGATCCAGCATGCCCCACCCCTGCCTCCAGCAGCAACGAGATAAGCCCCCTTTGTGCAGCATTCACTCTTGACCCGAGGTCAGCAGAGCCAAGGAGGTGCTGAGGGGACACAGCTGCCCCTCCAGCTCCTCCTCAGATGGCTGGCAGCTCCAGGTAGAAAGGGAAACTGAGGTGGATGAGGGTTGAAGTTACTTCTTTCCCATCTCTCCTCCTCCCCAAGACTGAGAGGAGACTTCGGGGTCTGCAAGCCCAGTCTGTGCTTACCAGTGTCCTTAAGAATGACAATTTAAAACCAAAAACCAGGAAATTAAAAAGAGAGAGAGATAGAGAGAGAGAGGACTAATTAAGTATTGTCCGTGGAAGGAGCGGGAGGGGGCAGGTTCCAGAGCGGGCAGAGAAGGGACTCTCTCCCCATGTCTGCCCATCTGGGCACCAGGTCCCTGCGCGAACCCTTTGTGCTGTTGCTCTGACATCGATGGACACGGATGCGGAACACGGGGATGAATCCAGCGCTGCGGAGGGCGGGAGGGCACACGCGGCCGCTCCAGGGCTAGGCCCGGCGCTTGGGGAGCAGGTCCAGCAGGAATTCCGCGATGCCGAAGAAGTAGACGACTTGTGCGATGCCGAAGAGAGGAGCGATGACCAGGGCTCGGCAGTAGGCCCCTTTGAAGAAGGCCGTGGGCCCTTCCTTCTGCCAGATCTTCCTGGGGAGAAATGGCACAGACAGGTAAGTGTCCATCCCACCCCTCCACCGTGCCAGGAGAGCCCCTGGCCGTGCCCTGCCTTTCTGCCTCCCTCCCTCCAGAGACTAAACCCAGGCACAGCCTCCACAGCAAATCCCCCATCACTGCCCAAGTGCTCTGCAAGGGCCATGCAGAAACTTGCCCCATCCCTACATCTGGCTAGACAAGGAGCATTTCTACCAGCCTGTGTCTGGAAGTACAGCTAACACAACCCCACGCTTATATCAAGAGGTCGCCCTGCTCAAAAGCTCCACCCTCGGCATGGGACAAGGCCAGATGGCAACAGATTCTGGCTACCACAGAAATACAAAAGCAGAAAAAGTCCCTTCATATTTTGAAGCAGCCAGACCATAGTTTAGCAAAGGATCAGTGGATAATGCAGCTGGGGACAGCCCACTCTGGCAGTGCTCCTGCAGACACTGTGCAGAGCAGTCCCTGGAGGGATATGAGACTCAGTACTGTAGATTTTTCAACAATGGGGCCTTGGGAGAGACTACCACAACATTGCCTCCCTTTGCAGAAATAAAATCTGTGTTATGACTACTGGGGTTTGGACAGAAGTATTTAAATATAAATGCTATATTTTTCTTGCTCAATATGGGAAGAAGTTCTCTTTTACAAAACTACAGATATACATATATCTATATATATGTATCTCCAGACAGATATATTGATAAAAGCACAGATTCAGAGGGAGCATGAAGCACAGCTGCTGGTTGGGTCTAGAAGCTGCACTGCCTGCCTGGCAGCAGCACCAGCCCTGCCAAACACCTGGTGTGGTGCCTCTGTCATGAGGAGTCTTACTTGGTGCAGTCCAGGATCCCCGAGTAGGTGTCTTCATTCACTCCTCTCTGCAAGGACTGCAGCCGTGTTTTGACCACTGGGGAGGGAAAGAGAGGGGAGACACCAATGAGCACTGGAGGCCTAGCAGGCAAAAGCCACCCTCAGAGTAATGTCTTTGAAATGGTCAAAACAAAATTACCAAGAATACAGGCTACTTTCATACATTTATCAGGGAAAACAAAGCCATTCCTTTAGAAATGGATAAACACAAAGCCACCCAAAACCCAACTCCTCCCTCCCTCACTGTGATCAAGGTTTCAAAAGCTGACTTAAGCTTTAAACCTTCCAAATTCAGATATCCCTCTGCAAAGTGGGAACTTATTTTCAAATGCTCATCTCCTTCAGGAACAGGTGTTTAAAATACACAGTTCTCCTCCTACATTTCTTCACACCTTGGAGCAGGTGCAGTGCTGGGGAGAGAGCAGTTACTTTCTGCTGTATTTCACAGGAGAGAAACCAAGGTGGTATTTAAAGCAGATGCTGTGGAGCAGGAGAAAAGGCCACAGATGTGAGGCTTCCTGTGTTTGTCCCAAACCATATAGTTGTAAGTGGTCTGCTTATTATCACTCCACATGGAAACGTGCCTTTCCTGCCAAGAATAACTGAAATGAACGACACCCTCTTCCTGCCATACCCAATAGGTACTCAAAACCTCTGTGTAAGCTGTGGCCAAAGTTGTAGCTCAGCTGAACTCAGCCATTAGAGCTGGAGGCAGCAGAGCTGTCCCTTTCTGTGTGCTCAGGCTGCAAAAAGGCTGGCACAGTCACCCTCCTCCTCACCTGGCCCAGCCTGGGCCTCTGAGCCCTGTCACTTGGCACCAGGCCACCCCCACAGGCTACTCAGGACTCACCATCACAAGGATTGACAGCCACTGCAGCCGTACTGCCAGCCACACATCCGGAGAGGAAGGACACGTAGAACGGAGCCTTGACACTGGGGTCTTTCTGGCCCAGCTTGTTCAGGTTTGCAAACAGCGGGAAGTAAACAATGGAGAACGGGACATCCCTGCAGTGGGGCAGGAAAAAAGGAAGAAAGAACAACGATGAGCGAAGTCAGTATGGGACACCAACAAACTGAGCAAAGGAAGGGCTGCAAGCATCACACCTTGGCAGCACAGCCATGAGTGTAATGCAGATATCCTGGCTCTGTGATTGCAATGCAGACAGGAGCTGAAACTCAGTGGGGCAAAAGTGACTGCACAAAGGACAAGGTCCATGGGAGGCATGCAGCCCTGCAGGATCAGTGGGCTCCTCCTATTTTTCAACACTCAAACCAAAGACACCAGCACATTCAGAGGTCAATTGTTTTGACCACTTTTGTTAATTATGAGAGGATCCATCCTGCCCTCCATCCCCGTGGGGGCTGCTTAACTCTACCTGTGTTAAAGCTAGAGGAAAGTCACACTGTGAAAGCCCAGGCAGAGTGTCAGAGCAGGCACCAGTCCTTGCATCCAACATGCTCCATGGGCCATGCCCATTGCACACTCTGGGGTCTCAGGCTGACTTTGCCAGCTCACAAGGACTGTGAAAATACAGACCATGGCGCAGACAAAAACCTTTCACAGAAAGCAGCAGAATTAAATCTTCCAGGAACACAAAGATACCCCCCGCTCACTCCTCTAACCCTCCCTTCTTTAATGTACAAAACCTGTGCATGGAAAAGGAACTAAGCCAATCCCTCCTGGGCAGGCTCATCCCCGGGACAGGCGGTGCCAGAGCCCTGTGCCTACCTCAGCAGCGTGGCTCCCAGGCCCTTGTAGAGTCCGGCGATGCCTTTGCTCCGCAGCAGCTCCCTGGTTATCTGGGTGGCTGTGGGCCGCCTTTCAGCCGCGGGGGACGAGGAGGAGGAGGAGGAGGAGGGCTGGGCCTGCGCCGCCATGAGCTTCTTCTGTGCCGCTGGGGAGCAGAGCGCCAGCACCGGTCTGCAGGGGCCCCGAGGGACGGCCACACATCTCCAGGGCACGCGTGCAGACACAGGGCAGGCAGGTGCCCTGCAAGCCTTTCCGCACTCTGCCCACCTCCCTCAGCCCGTCCCAGTCTCTGACAGCGCTGCCACAGCACAGCGCTGCCACCAGCTCTCCCACCAGCTGGTTTGCCCGAGCCTGTCACACAGCATCTCTGCTGTGCAGAGAACAGGAGCTGCTGTGAGCAGGCAGGGGACAGTCCCTGCTTCCAGGTGTGGCCCTGAGCTGCCAGGATAACAAACAAGATGTTCATAAACGAGACAGCTTCCCAAGTTCTGTTCTTTGCCTCCCTCCCCTGGGAGCAATCATTAACCTGGAGAGTTCCTCAGTCACACTTATAAACACATCCTGGTTTCTCCCACTTTTCCAACTGATGCACTTCAGCTCTTTGGCCAGAAGATGGAGAGCACTTCAATCTGTAAGTAATCCCCGGCACGCCGCAGCTCTCCTGTCACACAGGAACAGGCTGTTCACAGCATCGAAAACCTCTCCTGAACCCTCAACTATGGCTTAAATCCTTCCAACATTTTAAAATAATACCCACAAAGAGGATAAGGTCTGCAGTAAAACCAGTGAAGAGAGAAAAGAAAAAGTAAATCTGTGATTATTCAGGAATGCCACATCAAATGAGAGATTAAAGGACAAATTGGCCCATTTTCCAGGAAGGGCCATAAACATGGTATCTAACAGTGTCATGCAGGGCTCTTGGGAAGTGAGGCCATAGCACAGACTGACCTCTGGAAGAGACTAAGGAAAGAGCAAGCAGCTCTTTTCCCCAGAGTCTCCATGCCAGACTCTGGTCTCCATTCTCACCAGAAACACTCCACAGTGTTTCAGCCAAAAGGCTCACTCCCTCCTGTCTCTGCCTGCCAGCTCATGCCCACAGTCCCAAAAGCCTGATCCCAAACCTCGTTCAAATCCAGTGCACTGGGGGGAATTTTATTTACTGTTTCAACCAAGACAACTGCTGGTTTTGTCAGGGA
Organism: Dicaeum eximium; assembly: GCA_013396995.1. Classification (NCBI taxonomy): domain Eukaryota; kingdom Metazoa; phylum Chordata; class Aves; order Passeriformes; family Dicaeidae; genus Dicaeum; species Dicaeum eximium. The sequence goes on from VWZP01005046.1 coordinate 8,593, forward strand.
GAAAAAAAGAGTACAAGGGGAGACAAGTCATCTGGAAATAACACATCCCCTTGGGAAGCTGTTAGGGAGGTGCTACAGGGGAGTAGAAGAGAGGAAAAACAGACATCAGAAAACATGGAGATGGAGGAAGCAGCACAGGAAAGGCACTGGAGGATACAAATCCCTTCTTGGGTGCACAGGATCCACCAGGTTTCAATCACTCACAAGCTGACCACCCAGTCATCTCTCCTGTCTCTCCATCCACCAACAGCATTTGCTGTTTCACTTGCCAAGCCTATTGCTTTGAGCAAAAAACCCAGCACTTTCTGTAACTGCAAGGGCCTCTGCAAAGCCAGCTGAGCCAAGTGTGGGGGGAAGGAGGAGAAACTTCTGCTACATCTCCAGTATCTCTGACGTGGGAGAGCAGGGGGAGAAAAAAGGGTTTTCTCCACTCATCTCTCAGCTCCACCTTGAAAGTCCAGTCCCAGCTCTTTCCCCTCTCCCTGCTCAGGGCACAGGGAAGAAAAGTGCACGTACCAATGCGTCCTGCGTCCTGCAGCTGGATTTTGAGCATTTCCATGGGAGTGGTGACAATCACCTGGCAGGTACCTGCACCACAGCCTGCCAGCATCTCCTTCAGCAGTGTCAGACCTTTCCTGCCCAAAGGAAAGAGAGAAAGAGTCCATCAGAGGAGGGGGCTTGGAATAACACTTGGGCAGCTGGGTATGAGGCTCAGGGCACATCTCTGAACCTGGGGATTACAGGAAAGGCAGCCAAGGGGGCAGCAGAACCTGCTAGGCCTGACAGTTCAGCACAACCCAGGCGTGGCATCTCTGCCAGCACCACCTGACCTGGAGAACAGATTCATTTTGTCCCCAAAAACAGCATTCAGAAAAGCCACAAGCCCCATCAGAACAGCCCCAGACAGGAGCACACAGCCCCCTCCACCCATAGCCAGAGCACTCCAGCTCTCTTCCAGCCTGATGGTGCCCCTGGTCAGGGCACAGCTTTCAGAAAGAGTATCACTTCTGAGGGCAGCAGAGGACCTGAGCATTAAGGGGGATAAGCAGCTTTCCTCCTGTCAGCCTAGTCCTTTAAAAATTGTCAACAAACACAGACCACAGGACAAGGAGCAAGGGGGGAAAATATTTCACTTGCTGCTTTGGAGTTCTCTGAGAAAAGAAAAGTAAATAAACAGTGAATATGAATCAGGGAGGCAGTTCCTCTGTGGTTAGGAGCTGTTTCATGCTACCAAGTTTTCCAAGCATGAACAAAGCCTTTGCACTAAACTGGTCTTCCCTGAGAGACAAAGGATGGGATGAACCTCCAGCAATGAAGAGTTGTGCATTCTCTGCACTACAGAGCAGGGACTATCAGCAACATGTTCTCACCCAGCAAAATGCAGCATTTCATTGCTGCCTCCACTCCAAAGCTATGAAAGAGCCCAGCTAAGACTAAAAAGAGGAACTCAGGATGCGAAACCCCACGAAGTTTCAATTTTCAGAAAGTGATGTGTTTTTGCCCTGTAAAAAAACCTCACGCCTTGGCACCAGAAAACACCGACTTGATTAAAAAGTACATCTGACCTGCTCTTTTCTTTCTTTTAAAGAAGAAGTGTGTATAAATCACACAGCCAGAGAGAAACAGCCTCCTCTTTTTTCTGTTTTAAATGCAAGTACCATTTTTACCTCCCCCAGCCCTGTTCTGCAGCAATACCTCATCTTAACCTTCTCAAGGCGCATCCCCACACTGGCAGAAGCAGTCCCACAGGGATATTCCCCATTCCCTTGCACAGTCCAGGCACACTCTCCTGCCAGGGTTTTCACAAGCACACACTGAGCACAGCTGTGGGGCAGTGGGCCAGCAAAGCAGTTTCAATGCAGCCCTACAGGAAAGGGAGGGCAGATGCAGCATAATCCTGCTGGCCCACCACGTCAGCTGGGCCGATTTCTCCACCTCTCATCTTCTCCAGGGAGGATATGAGAGCAGGGGATTAGAGGCACAGAGCCACAACAGAGATTACCAGTGACTAAATATAGAGCTCTTCTATAGGGCTGAAAGAAGGAATATTTCAGTCTCCCCTTTCCAAATTTCCCCACAGATGAGGAGCTGCAAAGAACAATCCCTCCCACCGAGTTACCCACACGGGTGCTGAAGTATGCACAGCAGAAGTATGGGGGAACTAGGGTGTGCAAATCCAGAGGTTCCCACTGCCACTGCCAGCTGGAGGTGGCCACCTTGTGCCTTTTGGGTGGCCTGAAGCACAGCACCAGCCTCTGAGTGGCTCCACACAGTCAGCAGCAAGGCTGCACAATGCCCAGCCTGGCTGTGGGAAGAAGCAAACCACCTAAAGGAGCTGGCTGCCACAATCTCTCCTTGGCACAGCAGAGCACCTCCCACTTTAGCAAGAGCCCTGGAGCATCCCTGGAGTACATATCTTCTGGCTTTCATCCAGGGTGACTGCTTTGATACCCAGTTCAAAAGATCAAGAAGGTTTGGCCTACATATCCATCTTGGACCCTTATCCCAGACAACTAAAGTCAGCCTTGACTTGACTGAACTCCATGGAGCTATGCCAGTATAACCCAAGGAAGGATTTACACATGTGGGTGTACTTTAGAGATGTCAAACAGGTACATCAAAAGCATCTAGAACAAGGGCTTTCAGCTTTTGGTTTGCACATCCTGGGAACTGGGGAGAGTCCAAGAAAAAAAGTAGCTTAAGATAACCAAATCTTTTGACAAGAGGTTTAAAAGCTGCCATACAGGGGTCAAACTGCCTTTGCAAAACCTCACCAGTCTGCACATAAAAAGGAAGTTTGAAAACTGTTCATCTCTAGACAACAAAGGGGTTTAAATATTTAAGGCACCACTGGCCTTATCCTCAGTGGTTTAAAAACTGACACATCTCAACTAACTTCAAAAGCTGCAATACCAGCAAAGATCTGGTCCTACAAATGCAGAAACCATCTTTTATCACAGCAAGGGAGTGTTAAATATAACATATACACAATAGCCTCAAATTCTGCACTGGCAGAAATCAGTTGTTCTACATTTTTTACTGACATACTATTAATTTGTGACAAATCAAAAATGTCAGATGGGAAGGGGAGGAGATTCATGCTTGATTTAAATGAGAGTTTCACACTAGAGCTGAAAAATAAAGTCAAAAAGCAGGAACTAGAGGTTTATGGAAGGCTTTTTGGGAGCAATCAGTTCAAAGTTAGGATCTCTGACAGCATTGATATATTGATGTCACATGGGAGCAGTGTAGGACTTTTTCAAGGTTCTGAAAAATCTTGACCATGTGGGAATTTACTGGTTTGGGGCAGGGACCAGAACCAGCCATTCTGGAATCAGTATGACAACATTTCCAGAGAGGAAATCTCTGAGCTAAAGAAACATCCATACAAAGCAATCCATTTCTATTTCCTATCAAAGAGGCTACTGTCCCCAGCTTGGACATCACCTTCCTCACTCGTAAAATATCCTCTGCCTCTGTCTGTCAGGCCAAGAGGTTGTAGAAAGCTCCTCAGGAGTTTCAAAGCAGACAGAGCCAGTTCCTTTCAAACATTTAAATAGTGGGTCTTTGATATGGATTAGAAGACCAGCACACGGGAGTTGTCCCTCAAAGGAAGAGCACCCTCTCTGCCACAGTCACAGGGGGATGTGCACACAAACTGCCAGTCAGTCCCTTTAATCCAACCCCTGATTTTCCAAGGGGGAACAAGCTACGGCAACTGCACTTCAAAAAAGCTGGAGCTATGATGCTGGAAATGTAAAAGCAATACAGTTCCCACTACAAGCTCCCTCTCACTTCTAGTGCCAGCTCAAAAATGCCTCAGACAAGCCAAATAAAGGACTGATGTGGAACAGATACATCTCAAAGTAACACTGCCAGATTAAATGTTGATCTGGAAGTCATTATTCCAGGTATGTGCAGGAGCTCTGTGTTGTGTGTTTGGATTAAGTCAGGAGGAGGCTGACTCTGTACCTGCATCAGGTTTGCCCTGGCAGGAAATCCCAAGTGTTTTGTTCCAAAGGGAACATTTGTGGAAGTGAACAATGGACAGGGTAACACAACTGAGCATGTTGAACAGAGAACATTGTGTGTTGAACAACCCACATTTCATCTCAAGACATGTGCCTGGAATGATGACAAGGACAATGCTCCTCCCATGGGTGCATTCTGTGATTAAACAGCACATCTCTATCTCCCTCCACATTAACAGCTGAAAGTGCATTTACTTTTTGGCTGACTTTTGATGTCAACAGCTTCAGCCCACTGCAAATGCCTGGTCTCTGTGTGCTAAATAAAAGAGTTCTCCCCAAACAGATGTTCCTGAATTGGCACAGTGACATGATCAGCTCCTTCTCAAGGGGAAGGGAGACACTGCCCCGCTTCCAAGTCTCAGTGAGTTGGATGAGGGCTACCTACATTAAAGAAGTGTCTCAGTATCCATTGGATAATGCAGGAGAGGCTGCCTGGGCACACAAGTGCCAAAGGAAGACCAAGCACAGTGTGTGGAGGGTGATACAGCAGCTCAGCACCAGGACTAGCAGCAGCACTCCTTCCTCCTAAATTGAGAGCCTCACTTTACAGCCTGACTAAGAGTGTCCTGCAGCTCAAGGATCATCCAAGCCATGCAATTGATACTTAAACTCATGCCACAGAAGAGACGGCCCAAGTATTTTAGGAGAGCCTGAAAGAAGAGCAGATGAACGAAAGAGCCCTGGGGAGATTATCAGCTGGGAAGGCAGTGGACAATAAGCTCCAGTCTCCACATCTGCATAAGACTGAAGGAAAAATACCTTGCTTGTCCCAGGATTACCAGGTTGGTTATTTCTCTTCCCTGTGCAAAGATACAAGACAGGAGGTAGCAGAATGGAAGAAAATTTGCTAGCATCAGTAAAGGGAGAATTAAGTCAGTCACGCTGGTCTTCCTAGGAATCCGAGCTGCTAAGACAGCAGATTGACAGCCTTTGCTTCAGAGCAGCAAACAAAATAAAGGTCAAGATTAAAGAGGACAGGATAAGTAAGGGAATAACACCTTGGAGAAGAGCAGCAGGAAACTCATCCAGAGACACTGGAAAGTTTTTATGAGCATTGCTTATGTAAGAAGCCATGAGACACTTTTTACTGCAGCCAAGGCAGAATATTTAACCAAGAACCTGAAAAATGAACAAAACCTGGCAAACATGCCCAAAAAACCAGCTATCTGGCACTCCCCACTTTGGAGATAAACATGAAACCTTGTAGGACATTGTAAATGAACTGATTTTTTAAGAGTTTAACATCCAGATTCAAAGAGGATATAAAAAGCAGGCAATACTTAAATCAATCAAAGAGACCTTACACACTGGGCACCCAATAATCAATGATGTAGTTTAAATGCTGGTGTACTATCAATCTAAATTGCCTTCTCAGCTTCATACCCAAGTGCTTCATACCCAAGCACTTCACTTAGCCCTGGTGATTCCTCACATCCGCTTTTCTGGACAATGAAGCCACTCCTACTTTAGCAGCAGCCATGAGACTGAGTCTCTCAACACATACAGCTTCAAAAAGTCAAGAGTTAAAAAAATTCCCATACATTTCCAGCAGCCTGAAGACTAGAAGTTTCCCCTCTCTCCACATTCTACCTTTCCCAGCCTAGTGAAAACTCTTCCCCACGAATGACACAGGAACAAAGATCTCCCTGGAGACTCTTCTGTGGGCCACCTTCTTCTCTTGGCAACTGCTGAGGCTCTTAGGTCAAAATCATCACAGGAAATCACTTAACCCTTACCACTTTTTTCAGTCATGGTCATCAGGTGCCCCTCAGGTTTTTCAGTATCTTGGTCTCCCTCCTCTCCTCCATGGCATAGCAAGCACGTTTTCAGCACTTACACAACTCACTCAGGCCTCCCTCGTTCCTAAATGACCAGAACAGCTTGCAAGACCAACTCAGTTTTGTTTCTTGAGGAAACAAAAAAGCTGTAGCTGTAGGCTGTCATAATGGCCTTGACATCAAAATAGAAACTGGCAAAGAAGCAGAAATGACACCCCCTAGCCTGTAAGCACACGTGCTCCCTGCACCAAAGGAGTGAAAAAGAAGGGAGTGTCTCCCTGAGTTAGTCACAGGGTGGAGAGAGCTGCAGAAACACACATCTGCAGGAACACACACACTCAGGGAGAGCTGCACCAACAAGGGTATGAGATCCCTTGTGAGGACCTGCTGCCCCAGTGCTCCACCCCCAGCAGTGTCCAAGAGCAGAGTCAGGGAAAAGGGAGTCTAGCACAAACCTGTGGTGATAACATCCCTAAAATACTCTTCCAGCAACTTGCAGTCAGGAGCTTCCTACGCCACAGGTGCTGTTTTCAGTCTGGCCTTTCAAAAATAGGCTTTATGCCACTTTTTTATCCTAGCAGTTTAAAAGCAATTTCAACACTACATTTTTCAAAAGATAAAAATAAATGCATTAATGTACACTGAAAGCTGTTGTTTAACTTGAGGCTACTTTGAGTCATGCTGGATTTGCCACACTCGCTCTGGTCCACACATGCTTCCTCCTCTTGCACATTGAGGTCTATTTTAATACCACGTATTTTAATCAGCAAATACTGGTAGAACATGAACAGTTTGTCAGAAAAGGATTACCAACTCATTCAACATATTTCAAGCCAGACAAGTGCTAGATGCTTAGCACAAAGGCATTCAATGTGAACAGGTCTAGAAGACTTCTGCAGCTTTGAGTCAGAGCATCCTTTGGGATGCTGACCTAAGGGCACACCATCTATGAATATACACAGCAGACAGACTGGCTTGTGTAAAAAGGAACTTTGATGGAGCTGAACCAAGATCTTGCTGATTCAGCCTTACATTGATCCTAAACCCCTCACTGTGCTTTGCCCAAGGTGTAACACCTTGACTGATGCAATTACATACCAAGAAATGAAACCACATTCATGTACCAGGCAGCTCCAGGCCTCACCTTTCTAACCCCAAGCTATTTTGTTGTTCATAACTAGGCTTTGGTTGGAATTGTGAAATAGGTGGCCCAGCCTCGTGATGTGCTAGCAGATATGCACCCTGATGGGTCCTGGGTAGGAGAGGCCTTTAAATTCCAGCCCTGCTAATCCTGCCCCAGCTTACTAAGGCAACTGGGGAGGATGGGACAGAAGCATCCCAAGGGACAAAACTGCCAGATCCCACATTCATAGCCTATACCAGCCACAGCAAACCTGCACGGCATTTTTCTTCCCATCATATTTTGGGGGGACATTTCTATGTAGAAACACCTTAAATAATCTACCACAGTAGTATCAAGGCTCTGCCTCTCTGTCCAGCTCAGGCTGGCTACGCTCAAGAGCACAGCTGACCAGATTTCCCATCCAAGCTCTCCCCATGGTGGTTGAATGAAATAAGTGATGCTGACTCCACATGCTGCCCAACTCTTGTCACCTAATTGTGGTCCAACCTCTCTTTTCTCTAAAGGAACTAAAAATGCTCTGTGTTGAGACACAAAGACCTCCCACTATGTAGGTGGTATCATGCTCCTGCTCTAGGTCACTGTAGTGCCAGACCCATCAGTATGTAAGATTTAGGAGAACAGGGTGTCTTGCTCTTGGAAAAATTCTCTAGCTCCTTTATTCTGAGTTAAGTGCAGCATATCACCTATGTCATGTGTGCACCAGCCAGTGACACAAAAGTCAAACTGGAAGAGATCTGAGTGAAAGCTTCAGCTGCTCATGGAACCAGCTGCATCCCACTTACCCAAAGACTTGTTCAAAGCTGGACTCAGCACTGAGGCAGACACACACCCCTGTCCTCTGAGGAAGCCTTTACCTCTCAGGGTATAGGACATCGACTGACAGGCACGATCCCTTTCAATGGCTGAAACATCACAGCAGTGATTGTTCTCCCAGAATGCCAAACATGCATGCTAGTCTGATTTCTTCCGTGGAGCCATTCCCTTAGTGGCAGTACAAGGTGTGGCAGCTTGGCACCCTGTTGGGCCTGTACAAGCTACTAAGCCCCCACTCTGTAGGTGGTGGCCAAGAGCTGTGTTGCTGTTTACTGCAGTACACCAAGGTGTGCCGGGCTGTCTGCTGCAGGGATGAGACACACCACTTGGTAGAGGACATCATTACCTCCCACTGTCTGAGCAGAGCACAGAAGAGACACTATTCAAAGACCTGAGTCAGAAAATCACGAAGAGCTGTGAGCCGATGAGTCACGCGGACATATGTTGGCTGCTACTTTAAAGGACTCCAGAACAAAAGAAAAAAAAAGAAAAGGTACAGGAAAAAATAGATTCTCAATCTGTGTCAGTCCACAATCTCCACTGAAGTTGCTGAGACACTGATCTGCAGCAGCCATGACTGACATGATATGTTTTGGGAAGTTGTTAAGCCCAGTAATTGTGCTGGAGCTTTGCATTTTCACTGAGGCCCCACCCCATAACTGTTGATGGGAATTGTTGGGATCATATCCCAAGCAGGCTGTCATGCCTCTGGGGAAAGGCCTATCTCTGATGGGAGACAAAACTATTTCCTATCCAATCTGGAAAACATATTGGTGAAAGCAGCATTAAATATTCAGGATCCAGCTCCTCTCAACTGCTCCAGCTCATGCCTTTTACTTACATTTAATGCACATGAACCAAACTCCACTTATCATCTGAACAGGTAATTTTATTCCTTCAGCATTTATTTGAAGATCAGCTGCTGCAAGTGCCCTTAGTCAATTCAGATTTACTACCTCTCTAAAACTATTTTCAAGGTACAAAAGGAGAAGAGGGGTGCTAAGTTTGGGGTCTACACAGCTTGGCTTGATACCTTTTCAAGCCAGAAGGAGCATAAGAGGATCCAACAGGACGCTGAGGACAAGAGTCCTCCCAGCAGCTGTTTGAGCAATGATCAGTGACACTGGGTTCCTCTCAAATACTCAGACAACACATTCTGGATCTGCTAACCTTGGCTTAAATCTGGGACTATTTTTAGAAGCTTGAATAAAGAGCAGTCATCCAGTGGAGTGCTTTACGCTTCCCATTTTAGACATTGCATCCTTAGCCTGAACGTAATCACCAGCTGAGCTGTTCAAGGTCAACTCATATTTCAGTCATTGCACAATCCCATTCCACCTTTTCCTGATGTCTCACCAGACGTGTTGCAAGAGTCGGTGTCTTGTAAGTTGCCTACAAAAGGTCAATTCCCTACTCACCCATCTTTGGAGAGGTGATGCCGGAACAAGTCATTGGCTGCCAGTTTGATAGCCTTTTCTGGTGTCACCAGAGTCAGGTTCACTGCAGCCCCTGGGCAAGGAAAAGAGAAAAAGGCCATTGGATAATGAGAATCATGGAACTGTTAACTGGATCTTTCAGGAATGTGTTGTAACTTCTGCACAAAACCAAGGACAGATGGAGAGCTCCCAGTAGACCAAAGGGATTTAGAAATACAAAACACCACTGAAAATTAACAGTGTTTCTGCCTCCCAACACCTTGCATTTGTGAAAACATCCCCAGATGTGTTTCTACTCCATTTGCCATATGTATCTTGTAATTTCTTCAGCTTCACTACTACCTCCCACCATGTACACATGCATCCTTGTCTCTCATCCAAGGATGCACTCCTATGAATTCAGAAGGATGTAGATCAAACCTTCAGAAAAGGAGTACAAGACGGTTTAACAACCAGCCCCAACTCCTTTGCAAATACTCTGTGACACTGAAGCAAAAGACCCCCTGCTCCGCCTTCTCACTGGATCCCTTCTCTGCTTCCTCCTCAAAAAACACCAGAGCAGCTTGAATTCTAAGCAGCTCAGAAAAGGCAGAGCCATTGAAAAACCTGGAGGCTGGCTGAAGTCACCTGGCTCATCTGCACAGAACCAGCCCTAGAGCAGCCCTCAGAGCCAAGTGGCTTCCCCTGGGTACCACCACTGGGTGTCACCCCCAGAACAGAACTGAAGTGGCTTTTTGCCCACCACAAGCTGCAGCACACAGAAATTCCCCTCTGAGCTCCATGGCAAGGCTTGCTGGGGGACCTGGGGTGTAAACAAGGCTTGGCTCCCTGCATCCCCCACCCGCTGGCGTGCCCTTTTGTCAGGAGCAACAAACAGCAAATCCCCGTATTGTGCCTGTCATAATGAAAGGCCTGCACGGCCCGGCTGGCTGCTGTGGGCTGTGAACACTGGTATTAATGCAACATTACTGCAACACAGTGGCTGGGAGCAGCTTTCAAGCTGCCCTGGGGGAAATGGGGTGAGGGAAAGGCCAGTCCCTTCCCTTTGCACCATTAGATTAACAGTCCAGAACATTCTCCTCCATTTAAATCCCACAGCTCAAGAAGTCCTCCAGGGGATAGCCTCAAGCTCTCCCTACCTGCACTGAAATGTACTGAGCTCCAAGCCCTCCAAAGGAGCTACACTTGAGACTGGTTAATGGCCCAGAACACTTTTGTAAGAACAAACACAAATCTGGGCATTTATGCTTGTCTTTGAGATTTAAACAATTTATCCCTAAGATTCATATTCCAAAAGGAAGCAGCCAGAGAAGTCTGTACCCACCCCCACTAGGTCCCAAAGACATGGTGGGATTCATTTTCAGGACCTTTGAACCCAAGCTGACAGGAGCTATAAGGGCTAAACATACCTAGAGAGAGTCAGCTCAGTCTTTTATTCCTTGGGATGGACTCTCCTCCCTTCAAAAGTTGAAAGACATAGGTTTAGGGGGGCTTTCCTCAGATGAGGAAGCAAAGTCACAATGGGACTTCTGGGACCACTACAACGGGGAGTGGGACACGGGAATCCTTGGCTCCACATCCTCTGCCCAGAAGACACTATTCCACCATTCAGAAAATTGCAGCAAGAAAAGACAGCCTTTGCTGCACAGGGCTGGGCAGCCCAACACATCTTCCCCCCTTTCAACTCCTATGTTGAGATTTTGCAGAAAATACAGAGTAATGCTGTCCCATAGGAAGCCAAAGCAATGCATTCATTCCACACTGGCCATGACATCCAACAAATGCCATCATCTCTTACAGTAGACAAATAAACTAGCAGGGAGCAGGACAGGCCTCTCACACTTCTGGTTCTTTGCAAACTTTTAAGGGCACCAGTGATTGTGCTGCTTCAGTTTGATATTCTTCCTACAAATCACATCCCCTCTGCCATGGCTCTTGCACACAAAGAGAAAAGCCACACAGAAACGACCTTCATGCTCCACATCCACCTTTTAATGCCAATCATATGAGGATCTACAAAGCAAATCCACACAGCCTAATTTTAAGTGGAAGTGGCTACCCATGAAGTGTTTCCTCAAACGCCCAGTTGAAGACAACTTCAACGACACAATGGCTATGAAGTGTAACACCTGTACACCAACACACAGCATGAATAACCCTTTCCTTGGAAAAACAAGAAGAGAAAGGAAAAAAACATAAACCTGCTACTCTTAATACCAGTGCAAGGGGTTCACGAGAGAAAGCAAACAAACTCCAAACTATCAAGCAAGAAGGGTACACAAGTACACTTCTATGCTCTGACCTCCTTTAGGAACCAAGAGGTTTTCACAGAAGTTTCTCTTCAATTGCAAATAAAGCAGAGGGTAAAAACATGCAATATACAGGAAAAAAAGTTAATGAACCTGGGTTTTTTCCTATATCTTTGATATTTTCAGTAAAGCTGCTTAGCAGAGAATGGATAATCCCTGTCCTGAATAATCCATAACAGCTTCAATTTACTGGAGGGGGAGAAATTAGATACTCCAACTGCTGGCTGTATGCTTTCCACAGCTTCTTCTTAATTTTGTAAAATCTCCTCAATTCTGCCCACACCAAAGCATACTTCCCTAATTAAAGCCAACCTTGGCCTACAGGCAATGCTACATGTACCACAAGCAAAGACAGACAAACAAATTGGAAAAATAAATAGGAATCACTAAAAAACAAAGCTTTTCTAAAATAAGTAAGGAAGCACTACAAAGAACAAAATCAACCAGGGGCAAAACCAGTTGTTTGCCAACTAAATTTGTAGGTGCCCTCTTCTCACCAAGCTGTTTTTTTTTAATTAAAACACATTTCTCACAGAAGCCCTTATACACCACCTGAGTCATCCCCAGTGCAGCAGTGCTAGATATTATTAACAGAGGCCAGGGAAGGCTGCCACACTACTGCAGCTGAAGTGCAGCTACCCTCCAAACATCACCAACAGCAAGGGAGCTTCCTCAGCCTGATCTGGGCCTTTGGCTCCTGCCAGCTTGGCTAAACACTCGGTCTGCAAACAGCACTGGGATTGCTCAGAACATGTGCTGGGATCTTTAGGTGGCTTCTGGCTGGACTGCAGTAAGAAGCTGAGAGACCATGTCTCCAAGGTCCCATATCACTGATGCCCATGGGGACCAGGAGCCCACAGGCACTATTGATTCATTCACTTGGCATCATATTTTAAGGCTGCACACCATCAATTCCTTGAGCACAGACAGGGCTAGACAGCACCATCCAGCATCGAGGCACTGCTGCTATACAGATCTTATGGGAAAAAACATGAGGGAACTCTTCTTCCCGTCCTAAACAAATCCAAGAATCCCTGTAACTTTTGAGGAAGAACTTGAGAGAAATGTTGGGATTGCCTTAGAGATAACACAGTTTGCTACGAGCTACTCATACAAAGCAAAGACTGTTTGCCCGTACAAATATCTTAAGAGGTGATTTGCAGAAAAGCATCCTACAAACACAAGCCACTCTCCTGTATGCACTGAGGAGATTTGATTCACACATGAAGGAGCCCTGAAGTCACACAGCAGGAATGGCTGTGCCCAAACAGGCCCCTTCTGTCCTCTGACAGAGGCCAAAGGATCTGCCGGGACAACTGACGTGCTTGTGACTCCTCCATGGGGAGCAGCAGCTGCTACTTTAGCACATTAGAATATAATCCTCCCAATTTCAGCTTAAAGCCTGCAAATAAGAGCTTGTGAGTCATTCAGTAAATTCTGCTGGGGAACTAGGACAGCTGGAGGGAGCAGGAACCAATCCCACCACCTGATTTCCATCTTTCCCTCTCTGCAAGGCTCAGACATCTCTCTACCTTCTTTCCATAAAAGTACTCACACAATCTTCATGAACCTTGCATGTATTTTACCCACCAACCCTCTCCCTGAGAGGGAGGGAAGGGCTGCTCATGTCAGCTCACAGAACTGAGGCACAGACACCAGGATTGCTGCTCTTGGGAATATTCACATTTGCACCATGGCCATGCTGAAGTATCTATAATTTTCTGGAAGGAGCTGGAGCTATTCAAAAAAGGCCTCTCCAACCCAGCTCCCTATTTAATAGTCAGAAGTAATTTCAAGCAACTATCAGCACCCTGAACACAGTTAGGGACATGGAACAAGCTAACCAGACGTGGGAAAGGCTGGGAAAAGAAACAGGTATGCAAAACCCTCTGCACCCTTCTGCTTGGGGATGACAAGTGGCCTGAGGATCCACATCCTTTCTACCACTTTATGCCTTAAAGGACTAAGCTGTCTCTCCTTAAGGTCCTGATTCTCACAAAAACTCCTGGTCCTACAATCTCCCCTGTAAGTTTCCCCAAACAGCTTCTTCCTTCTGCCTCCCACCAAGCAGCCTGCCAGTGCACATTTACAGCCAAAGTTAAAACAAGCTCGAAATCCTGGCTAGGAACACAGAAGCAGCCAGCTTCTGGAAAAAATCAAAGGGGAACACGTCACTGCTAGCATCGAAGATGGAGCTTGCCAGGGCTCCTCAAGGTTATTTGTCTTGTTGCCTGCTCCCAGGAAAGCTGAAGCAAAGCAGCCAATCCATCCCTGCCATCCACCACACTCCCCTGAAACGCCCACCAGGAAGTTGGGCAAGAGACGCTGCCTGAACACACCCAGTGCTTGTTCCTGGGCTGGCCAGCCACAATGCCTGTGCTTCCTTAGGAGGAGGGAAGGAGCATCAAGTAACACTACACATGCCAAGAGCAAGGTGCCAGCATATCTGACTTCTGCTTGAAAAAACAAAGAGCAAGGACTCAATCACAGTAGAATAACTTTAATCAGGCTTTATCAGGGACTGATTGCCCCAAGAATGCTATCCGAGCACCCCAGATAAAAACTGCATATGCAGGCAAGTGACTATCAGGAACAAAATTAACCAGAGCTCAGGGTCAATGAAGCCAGTTGGACCATTTTGCAAGCCAAAGAGGTATTCCGTGTTTTCCTCTGCTACAAGTAAAGTCAGAATTTGGCCTGCTGGCCTCCTCTCTTCAAAATCTTTAAAAACTTACAGGGATTTTGTGTTTAAACTAGAAAAGGTATAATGTCAGCTGAGAAACTCACTGCTGTAATAGCCTGAGCCAAGAGATTTCTAGCAAGTCAGCACACAACAATCAAACAGCTGAAGCTCCACCCTGAGCCAACCTCTGATTTTCTTACCATCCCAAAGGAGTTTTTTTGGAGGGCAGGTAATTTTTTTTTTAATTGCAGCTTGTCTTAATGCTTGAACAAGGCACTTGGGCATGCTTGAGACAGCAGGCCTGACCATGCTGGTGGAGGGCTTTGACATAAATTCAATCATTAACCTCAGAACTTCAAGAGTTGGTTTGCTACTGCCCCTCTGTCAAAAGTTACCATGCCCAAGCTGATAAACATAATATACAGTCCTGAAACAAAGTCCAGCAGCTTCACTTAAACACTAGTAAAGATGAACTTCACTAAGAAGTAAGGTTTAACACCAAAACAGTCATGAGGAGGACTCAAGTCCTCAGTGGTAGGTATCTGAATAGACACCTGCATGGAGGAGTTTATTTTAGAAACAGCTGCACTGTTCAACCTCCTAGGATATTGCCAGGTCATTGCTTTATGAGCCAGAGAACAGAGCTTTCCCTCCTACTTCCGCACCAGTGCTTCCAAGGCAAAAGCTGTGCTGTGCCTGAGTCAGCTGCACTTACCTCTGTACATGCCAAAGTAGCCTTCCGACCGAATGGTTTTAATGAGGCAGTCAGACCTGCAAACAGAGCACATGGAGATGAACCACAGGACCTCAAAGGTGGGTGAGTGCAGAGAAAAACAAAGCAAATTTCTTGGAGTGGTTTCCATTTACATTCTGTCAGCAAAACCCTCAGCTGAGATGGGAACTGTCAGCCTCTGAATGTGCCGTTGTTGAGGCCTGAGTCCAGTTTCAACCCCCAATTCACAGGGGCTTTGAAACCCCTGGCTCACCCTGCACATGCTGGCTGCTTTCTAGAAACACAAAAGGGAGAAGTGGCACTGCAAGGGCTGTTTATCCAGGGTGCCCTGTGGCAAACACACATGAGATGCTCTAACAAGCAGATCCCCAAGTATGCATTTTTAAATCCAGCTCTGGAAGGGAAATAAGGGGGGGCAAAAACCCCCATGCTGACTTGTTTGACTTACTCTGTGAAATTTGACACAAGGCACACAAACACGAGATGACCTGAACACTCTCATGTGTGGCCTCCCACACAGATTAAAGCATGCACTTTTAACACATCAAGTCCCACAGCAGGCAGCAAGCACTCAGGGCTCTTGTCCTGAGGAGAGCACAGCAGGGAACTGTGCTCCAAGGGGAAAACTGTCACCTTCCTTGTTGCAAACACATTTACTACAAATGGGAAAACCCTACAGAGCACTGGAATGGCTGTAAGGCTTTTGAAGGCACAGACACACACCCCTAGCAAATCCAAAGTCATGGTTCAGGAAGGCTGCACAGATTCCCTGGCAGAGTTTCCATCTCTGGACCACAGCTGCATGAAGCTGGGATGCTCCTTTAGGGTCTTTGGGAAGAGACAGGTACTTGCTGTAGCCATAGAGGAAGGAGGAGGTGTGCATGCATGTTATGTGTACATAATTTAAGGAATAAAATGCTCTTTTAAGCAGTAGTAAGAGAAGTGTGGCTGATGAAAACAAATACATTTTTAAGAGATTTGGCAACACAAGGAGCAAACTTCTTCTCAGCTCTGCAGTAGAGCTGAGGTGGAAGAGAAGGAAACACAGAGCTCCCTTGAGGGCTTTATGGCTGTACCTGGGCAAAGACTGTTCTAGAGTTATTTGTGAAGAGCCCATCCTGCACTGCTGCCAGTCATGGCAATGAGTTTCCCCTTTGCTGGGACTCCTTGAATCCTTTGGCATCTCATCTTTCACACATTCCAGCCCAGCCCCTGCAACTTGCACATACTCATCTCCTTCCGAGCAGCCCCTCCAACACATCTACAAGCCCCAGAAATCTCAGTGCACCTTCCTCCTATCCCTCCCATCGAGTTCTCACACTGCAGTGCTGGAGGCAACACGTTTTCCCTGAGCCAGTGATGCTGCTTTGAACAAGCTGCAGCAGGGAGAGGAGTGAGAAGAGCTGCTCCCCACCATATTCATACAGCCCTGCTGCATCAGGATGGAGCTTGCATGTCACTTAAAGCCCCTCAAGCTGCAACAGAACAAGATGCAGCCAAGGCCACCTCCAGCTTTCTTCTCTCTCTGGAAGAAGGGAGCCAACAGCCAACTAAAATGATACATAACATACCTGGGGCAGGCAGCACAGCCCAAAAGCCAAGCTCGCTCCAGCCCTCAGAAGTCCTCCAGTGTCTTTGTCTTTTTCAAGTGAAAGGTTCCCCTGATGCCAAAGATCTCTTGAGCCAAGCAGAAGCAAGGCATGCTATCTTAAAGTAAGAGAGCCAACATTTTAAAGGAACTTGCTGCCTTCCTGGGTGTTCAGCAGACACCAGGTAATTGGTGCAATCAGGAAATCTGGCATTGATGGGTACACAGCATGTCCAGAAAAATAAGCCCCTGTAAAAGGGGCAACTTTCTTAGGAAAGCTCAGCCCTTCCTGTTCTTAGAAGCAGCCAGTTCAAATATACAGGGTAAATCTTATGTATTCCTTAACAGCTCCTCATTTCACAGCAATTCCTGGCTATGGAGCTGAGTCTCACTTGACTGCTGGAGGTTAAAAGCCTCTCTCCTATCGGGCACCCTTCCAGGCATGAGACATCCTGGCATTCAGTCCCAAGGGGTACCTACAAGTTCTTCAACCTGCCCAAACTCCTCCTGCTGTCACATGTCAGGTCAGGAGGATAAGTGATCCTCAGGGAGGTGAAGCAATCTACAGCAGGAGCAGGACACAACAAAAGGGGATGCAAAGCAAGATGGGCAGACACATCCTGCCAACAAGCCAGGGCACACTGACAGTGCAGGGAGCAGAGAGCACAGGAACTGTCAAGGGAAGCACCAGAGCCTACAGCCTAAGCTCATGTCATCAGCTACAGCAAGGAGGCACAGAGACTAAAGCCATCAGCATAGAGAGCATTTCCTTCCTATTCCCCCTCTGCCTCAAATTCTCCTGGGTAGGAAAGAGGAAAAGATGGTGTGGAGGAGCAGGGATCAGGTTACACTAGCTCTAAACAAAGTGGTAGGAGGACAGGACATACCTCACCAGTCCCAGTCCCTTCTTCCCCTCAATACCACCAATTATTTTGGAAAACTAAGGCCTGTCTCTGGTTCCCAGGATAAAGCATCCTGTGCTAAGTGTAGTACACATTCCCACAGCAGATATGCAGCCCTAAGCACCTGACACAAACTCCAAGTGAATTTGGTGGGCTGGATACACTCATGCCTTCTTTTCCTACAGGTGCAGTACCTGGGGTTTTTTTGGACACCGGACAGCCAGATTAATTATAGCATGTGTCAGCCTGTGATCTTTCAAAAGGTCCACATGCAGTGCTCTAGACTGGGAATGAGCAACTGCTTCCTCTTTTTAAAACTGATACAGCAAAAGAAGGATCTCCTAATATCAGAGCAATGGAAACAACAGAGGCAGAAATTCCCTCAGGCACTTGACTATCTCAGCAGGCTCCTTGTGTTCAGGATCAGGTGATTGGGGTTCCTTGTGTTTTGGTTCTGAGCCCTGGAAGTAGTGAACTGCTCCCAAGCAAGGGATGCAAACATGTGCCCCCTGCAGAGGACTCCTCTGCTTGGTTCAGCAGCCTCAACAGCTGCTCTGTTTGCTTTATCTGCTCTAGCACAGCTTGGCTCCAGACTGTCCCCTGGCTTTCCTGAGGACAGCCCAGTTCCTAGAGATGCTGAGCTCACCTGAAAGAGGCAACAAAGTGGAAGGACTCCCTGCAGAAAGCCCTGAGGGATGGTGCCCGTGTGGGCAGTACTCACAGGCTGGTGTACATCCGTTGACCATTCTGCTGGTTCTGCAGGCGAGTTTTTGCCAAGTCAATGGGAAATACACAGGTGACCCCAATCAGCCCAGCTATCCCTCCATTGATCAGCTTGGCAGGTAAACTGTAAGGGGATAAGACAGAGAGAAACAGATGTCTTAGCACTGGGTAATATCAGGGAAGGGAAAGAGGAAAGAGCTGAGCTCTTTTGCGTGACCAGACTTAATACATCGTTGTGAGACAAGGCTGTCCCCCCCAGCACAAAGGAAGCTCTTCCACAAAGCAAAGCCTGGTTCCTGCTGTGTATATAGGGAGCAGAGAAAGCAGCACATACCATCAGCACAAACCACAGATGAGTGGAGTGGAGCCAAACACCTAACCCACACATTACTAGGAGCAGGAAAAAATCCTGTTGCCCAGGACCCAGGGATTTCTGCTGTCCCTAGAGGAGAAAAGATTGAGTGCTGGACCATCTACCACGTGGCCAGCCTTCACTTAGGGCCTGATGGCATCCGAGCCAGCAGCTTTACTGACAAATGCTTTCCTGCACCACAATCAGATCTGCAGCTAATGAGAGGTTCGTGATCCATCAGCTGCTACCATCATGTGGGAATGGGCGCAGCAGAAGCACCCAGCTGGCAGCCACGGAGCAGATGGCTGCAGCCACGGGAAACTGCTTCCAGACCCACTGCCCAGGGCCAGGGGAACACACACAGAGCAGCAGCCTGGCAAAACCACCGGGCTGGCAGCCTGCATGGCCGCAGATGCGGAGACGTGAGCTCATACCTCTGGGGGAAATCAAAACCTGGCTCGCTGCACGTGCTTCCGAAGCATGGGGCTTTTTCCACTCCCCTTTGTGTTCCCACAGAGAATTCTTGCAAGTGGCACCGAGTGAAAGCTACATCAGCTAAACATGGGTTCCTGGCAAATTCAATTAAGAGAAATGTCCTGCACTTACATGCTCAATAAACCACTGCACACAGAGACAAAGAAAGCCTGTTTGAATCAGCTCCCTCCAATAAAGCACAGGATATGGCTCCCTGAACACAGGATGTGTCAGATATTAAGCTGGTGGCTGACAGCAGTCCTAGACTGCAGCTGGGTGAGCCTGCAAGGCCCATCCTCCCACCGGGGGAACTGACACACTGCCTTTCATGACTTGCAGCTCTGCATGGGGGGGACAGACTGCATTACCCTCTGGAAGCAGCAGTGCTGAGGCTGGCTGAGGCATGGTGGGGTGAAACCCTGCAAACATCTTCCCCCACCACCACTCCAGAGCACTCTGCATCAAGGGGCAAATGCAGGGAGGATCAATAAGCAGCCATGCTTGAGGGAAAGGCAGGAGACTCAAGGTTTCACCTTGAAGGGTCCCTGATGGAAGCAGATAAATGAGGGATGGAAAGAATATAGAAGACTTTGTCCACAAGGGCTAAGCATGATCTTGACACTTCAGGACTGACATACTGACATACCTTAACACACTTCTTTCAGCCTCTGCTGTCCTGCACCCAAAGCTCCTTCCTCCTCAACACCTGCCAATACAACACACACACAGCCCCAGGGCTGGCTCAGCTGGAAGAAGAGCTGCCAAGGACAGACAGACAGATCTGAGCTCAGCCTACTGCTCCAAACTAGACAGTGCTGACTGAGATTAAATCAGCACAGTACTTTAGGAAGGCAGGCCCAAATCAGTGCACAAGTTCAGTGCAGAGCGAGGCTTCCAGACCTCACCAGCTCCAGACTGTTGCCTCAGGGATCTTTCTGCCACAGTCTGAGAACGGAGGAGATTTGCCTGCAAACTCCTACTCTCAACTTGTTCTCAGGACATGGGAAAATTTCAAACAGTAAGCTTCACATAATTGTGCTCTCCTTATTTAACCCACAGTCACACTGAAGGAGGAGGTTAGAGACCAGATAAAAGTGTGCCAAGACTTTGGAGACACCATGGAGAAGGAAGGTGTTTGAAGACAGGATCACCTCAGCCTCCCCAAATTCAGCTCTGAAGTCACTGTTGGCAGGTCACAGACTGTGACGCACAACCAGTGTCCCCTTCCAGCCTCAGCACTGTCATAGTTTCTCTAAGTGTCCCTGAAACACCTGGGACTTGCCTTTCTCAGCCTGTTCCAACAGTGAAATCACCACAGGGTTTATATCAGGTGGGACTGAGACACAGACACAAAGGTCCTGCCTGCTGCTACTGTAAGTGCAAGAGATTCCCCAATTTCAGCCCAGACCCCAGCAGTACAGGGGAATCGTCTGACGTGCCCGGGCAAGCCAAAAATTTGAGGCTGCAGACAGCCTCTCCCTCTGCCTGTGGGGGAGAAACCCTTGCTCAATACTCCCATCACACCTGAATCTAACAATCCAGATTTCCCCATGAACACTGCAGGAGGAAACTAGTAGGGATGGACTGTGGGGCAGTATCCAGCAAGACACTGAGACTGAGTTCCACATGCACTGCTGCAGAAGTGCACTCCCTTGATCTCACCATGCAGCAAACCACTGCTGTTGATTTTAGTCTTTTGCTGTCAATCTTGTTCTAGTAAAGGGTGACAGAAACAAATCTCCTTGGCTTGGCTGCCTATGACCTCTGCAGACATGTGGTCCCATTGACTGGAGAGATGACCAAAGCAGGAGAGGTGAGGGATTTGAGGCACAAAGAACAGGAGACAAAGACCACTGCACCTGAATCAAACACTTTCTCCCCAGTGACTGAGTCATCCCACTTCACACATCAGTGCTTTCTGCTCTCTCAAGGGATAAGAATTCACTGTGCCTGGTCTCTCTGTCCTATTTAGCTTCTGCTCAGCTACTGCCTCTCACTACCTACATGCACAGGGCTTAGTGAAAAGGGGACAACGCAGGCTAGCATGCAAATGAAGCCATTTGCTCAGTTTAATACAAGAAAGGATACAAAGGCATCCCAGTTCTCCTCTTCTAGTGCTCCTCCTCAGCCCTTTTAACTAGTCCCTGTGGCCAGCAAGCTCCTGCTCACACCACCAAGAGCACACTGGAAGAGCCAGGGCACATCTTGTAGGTCATATCTCCTTATGTCTCCACTTCCTTCAAAATACCAATCTTCAAACAGTCACAGACATCTGATCATTTTGCTTTGCTGCAGTTATTGGGAGCACAAACCTGCCAGGCTCCATGGAGGTGAATCTCAGCATGCCCTTCATGGGTGTGTTGGAAGAGTTCCAAGTACTCTCCAAATTAGGTAGCGGATGATGGCCAAATCTGGGCACACAAACACTCCATAATGCTGTGTTTTTATCAGCACAGCTCAGGACTGTTTACATTTGCAGAAGACAGGCGTACAGGAAGATATCGTAATCATGGCAAACACTAAGAAGGGGCAGGCCTCTTCCCTGCAGCATTCAGGCACTGCCAAGTTCTGTCCCTCTGTCACCATGTTTCATTCACCCACTCACTCCACCTATCCTGAGCTGGTAACCCAGAAAAGTAGATGTTAGAAAAGCAAAACGAAAAAGCCCACAGGAATCCCACAGCATGCAGGAGTCACTTAGCTGGGGCAACTCCACAAGCAGCAAAAAGTTAAACCCACGTGGAGGACTGTGCAGATCCACCTGACATAGCTCTTTGGAAGCAAAGGGTAGAACCGTGTTTTCCCAGGAAATGAATCCCAGTTCATTTCCAGGGAAGATTCAAATGCAGCCTTTACTGGAGCCAATACTGTTAAGTTTCCATTGTGCACATCAGTGGCCCTAATCATTGTTGGTGCTTCATGTTCCTGCTATCACTCAAGCCTTGACTGTCTGTAAAGGCACAAGGCTGCACAAGGCTACATGGACTTTGTCATTACAAGTACTGCATCCTTGGCTAGTCAAGGACCTGGCTTTGCTCTCTTGATGCCAGCAGCTGAAGTCAGCAGGTCAGGGTGAACTTTGAAAGAAGAAACAAAAAGGAACGGACTCATGCAGGGTAGAAAGCAGAGGGTAGAAAGAAAAAGGCAATGAGAATAAAGAACTGAAGAAAGCAGAGATATGACAACATAGCAGAGAGACATAATAAGAGAAGGTTCAAAAAAAGCAGTTAAGAAAGGAGAAGAAAAAGAATCAAAATTGTTTAAGGCCAGAAGAAATGACCAGGTCAAGCATTTCCTCCAATCTCCTGGATCCCAGACAGAAATAAGTTTCAAAGATTTTAAAAGAAAAACCTAAAGCACAACAAAAAAAAATTTAAAAGTTACCTGATCTGTTTATCAGCCATTTAATTCAAACTTGATCTTGTTAAGAAATGAGCTTGTTCCTTCCAATCGTTCTTTTTCAGTCACGTCTTTCTCACTTCAGTTTCTTCCTGGGAAAGGATAGAAAGACACCAAGAACAGAAGTTGAGACACTTACACTCTTCTTAAAGCTCAGGGGCTACTTGGCAGGCAGGCTGTAGGGTTAGGACAGCTGAGGCACAAGTGACTTAAGGGAGCACCTGATCTCCTCAAAGAGGAGACTGAGCTCCAGAGGGAGCCATACATTATAAATGTATGTGTGTAAATATAAATACACAAGGACATATGGAGGGAAGAGTTGCCAGGGTCATCAGGTTCTAGCAGCATATGAGGAAGTGCAGCAGCCAGGCAGGGCACAAGCTCTGCCCAGAAGCCAGGACAGCCATGTCAGTCACTTCTCTCCAACTTCAGAGAGCATTTCACACCATACCATGCGTATCCCCAACCCTCTGCAGGTCCACCCAGCCAGCCCAAGAGAGTCAAGACTCTTTTAGCACTTCCCTTCAACACACATGCTGTGTCCAAAGGACAGCCTTCAAAAAACTGCTCTTCCAGAGGTTACTATCCTTCCCCTATTTCTGAGCTTAAACAGCCATGTTCAGTCTTGTGCCAACATTGTCTTTTAAGCAATGCCTCTCCCTCCCCAAGCTACTGACGCCACTTTGCCCTTTGGACCACTCTTTTCAGCTCAGTGCCAGACTGTAGGAACAAGTTCTCTGTAAGATTCTTAATTGTTACTGTTTAATGAGAGCTGTTAGAAGTCACCACACAAAGAAATCTGGACACCAGAGAAAATTCCAGAAGTGACCACAGCTTTCTGAAGATGTCTTCATCTCCTCACCTCCAGCCTGGGAATCAGATGCCCTATGCTTTCTGCAGGTGTCTCAGCAGTATTCAGCTAACTTCCTTCTTCTTCCCTTTCACCTGCCACCTGGATGCTGAGCCAGAAGCAAAGGAGGTACCTTTGCCCTTTCCCTCTGAAATGAAATTTGCTCTTTTACTGCAGATTTCCTAAGCCACACAGAATCTCACATCCAACAGAGTGGCTTACAGGCCGACACTTCTGCTCTGGAGATACCTCTGGCTCTCAGTGCATTCCTAAGAATAAAAGGACCCTGAAAGTGTGAAGAGCTAGTGAGGGTGCAAACAGGTATGGGAAGGGGTTCAGGTCCCCCTCCTGTTATACCAAGTGCCAAGGATAGGACAGCATGAAACCATTTGTACAGTCCCACTCTTGGCAGCATGAGCCTCTTCTGCAGCCCCACATTGAATTAGAGCTGTTAGAGACCAGCACATGGAGCTCCCTAAGGAAAGGCACCCCTCCCCAGAACACTGCACACAAACCTCACCCACTGCACTATGCTGTTATACCTTCTGTGACCCCTCTTCAGACAGTTTACCTGATCTCAACTGATCTGTGGCTGCAGACCTTAAAAAGCTCCAGATCAGCTAAGTCTGCACTTTCCAAGTGAAAATCACTTACACCCTTCATATGCATGTCTACAAGAGCAGCTTGGTCTAGGTCAATCCAATTTTTTATCAAATTAACCAGAATAAGACAAAAATATAAAAATATAGGAAGACCAGCAGCTGAAAGCCTGTAATCCTGTCATAAACAAGTCGTGAATCATGAAAACTCACTTGAGAATGTCTACACCCTCAATAAATCTGTGTTATTGAGACAGGCCTGACAAAATACATGCACCAAGTGGTCCTGACAGCCTGCTCCAAGCTCTTTTGTCCAAGGGGGGCAAAACACCCCCCTTGTTGCCTGTGCTGCACCCTTCCATGCAGAGGGGCATTCAAGAGGACAGGCATCCACCACAAAGGGCACAGCAAGAAAAGACAGCAAGGCTGCCAATATTCACCACAGCCAGGTAGCCAAAAGAGTGAGAGACCAAGATGAATGCACAAATACATCACTGGGCTGTTTCTTACCTGCTGACACAAGTAGGACAATAGAGTCCCTCTGCACCAAGAGGGACTTGGGACAGCTGAGTTTAGTTCTCTCTGGCCTTTTTTTCTTTTGACTTTTGGCTTCAGCTCCCCACCTGCTCAGTAACTACAGAGTCCTCCGTGGCTGTCTGATCCAGCTGGAAAACTGCTGCTCCTCCCCACCAGAAAACAGATGCTCCTGCTAGAGCTGGAGCAGCAAGACAGGGCAAAAACAACCTTCCTGGGTTTAAAACTGGGCAAAGTTACAGGTTTCCTTGGTGCTGGCTGTACAGCCAGCAAATACCAGGACTAGTATCATCTCCCCTAACAAAAGCCACTCAACTCGCGGACGAGCGACGGGAAGCGAACAATGTGATCATTTTACAGCAGACACCAGCACTTGATAACTGTTTAAACAGCACCTGGCACAGCAGAGGCCTGAATGTCTGTGGCCAGGGGATTTTAATGAATTAAGGGATTTTAATGCAATGAAGTGGAAAGCTTATTTGAGCTCTGTTTGTTTAAAGAGAGCTCCAACGAATGATCATTTGCAAAACAAACCCTAAGTCACCCCAAGCTCTATCTGACCACTTTGCTGTTATCTACAGAACTCCATCAGTCTCTTAAAAGAGGGTGAGTGATGAAGCCTCCAGTGGCCTGGTCAGGGAGTTTCTGAACTGAGCCAGACCCCAGTCACTTCCAGGGCAGGAAAATACCTGCTACCGTTCTGCAGTCTAAGAGGGGGGAAAACCCAGCTGGGAAGAGAATGCTGGGAATTTTATAGGACATTTAAAAAACAAATCCAGAACAACATTATACATTTAACCTAGAAATGAAAGAGATTAAATAAAGACCTAAGTATATCTTCCCAGGAACACAGTTCTCTCAGGAGCCAAAAACTGCACATAAAAGCAGGCAAGCATCTGTAGCCAAGCAGAGTGTAGCTCCAAGGCTTCCTGTGGGAGAGGTGTCAGGGAGCAGGGTTTGCATCTTCCTAGGAAATCTGCCATCAGGACCTGCATTGGGGCAGCAGACAAGCCAGCAGCACCAAAAAGGTGCTACGCCTCAGAAAGTCTTTGTATGGTTAAACATCAGGACAATGACACTGCTAGAACTGGGAACCTGCATGGTAAAAGGAGCTGGGGAACTGGGAGAAAACTGGTTTAAAAAGTGAAGTAAGAGTCACCAGAGAGCCACCTGAAAGTCAAAGAGGCTGAGCAGCCTTAATGGAAGGGGATTCTGAATTGAACATCCCATAATTAAGAGAGTGAGAACAGCATGGGAGTATTTCCTTCCTAGAGTGCTGTTAACACAGCTAGGCATGGATTAATGCCCCATTACTTGCACACCAGGACATCCCTTTTACATTTATTAAAATGATCAGGCAAATTAGTTGCAGAGCCACATGCACACCAAAGCGGTGCAAATGGCCCGAAGCTCATGCTGACACATAAATGGCCCAGGAGCCTCCTCAATCCTGCCTTTCTCTTTTCTCACCTCCCAGAAGTCAGCTCCAGACAGTGACAGAACAGCCACACTAGAAGTACCACAATCCTGCATGTATCTGGTCCTCACAGCCTAAGCCACTGGCGAAGTGGTGCTGTTTTTCTCCCCTGCCTTGCCACACATCTCCCACACTAATCACACAGTGAGGCTTTCTCCAGGAAGGCCAACCTTTGTATCTGCTCTCCTGATCCCATGGGGCTGAACTTTCAGGCTTCAGTTTTTGTCTTATCACCTAAAGGAAAAGTGCTTACTAGAGAATCACAGCCCAGCGTGAGGCATGGAGGGGAGCACATAGTGTCATTAATGCATCATACCAGCAAGTTTGGGTCGGAGATACAGGCACCCAACATCTCCACAAGCCAGGACATCACAGGAGAAGGAACAGGTTAAACTTACTCACCCCTCTCTGACCTTGCTTACTGCATTTAGTGCCACCACACTGCCCTACAGACATGCCACTTCTACCTCTATTGCCACCTCTACTCTCAGATGCCACTGCTCTACCCCCAGTGTGAGCCAAGTACAGCACCCTCCTTCTCCAGCTCTTCCCCTGCCAGGCTGCCAGAGCCACAGCTGCCATCCTCCAAGCCAGCTGTGGGCTCCCAATCCACCAGCTCCCCAAGTCCTGCCAGCAGCACCTCCACCCCTCCCAGAGGCCAGCTCTACACTTCTGCCCTCTGCCAGCGCTCCCATTTCCAGATCCTCTCCCCAGCAGCCCCAGTGCAGCTGAGCACATCCTCTCAGGCTGAGACTCTCAGACTGCTGCACATGCTAATTTATCTGAGCACACACAGGCTGCCGGTTTGACAGAAAACCTTTAGCAAATGTCAGCTGGTGCTGTGGCTGAAGAAAGCAAATCTGTCTTTTCCCTACACCCAAACGTGTCCCCATCCCTGATTTCATGCCAGCACAAATATTTGTGCTGGGCAGTCAGACAGGAATGAGACAGAGCTGGAGGCCAGCACAAGCTGGAGCTATCACTGAAAGCCAACTTCTAAACTACAACCTTGACTTGAGAATAAACAGCAGAAAGGGAAGTCAGGACTCCCTTCCACATATTTCTATTTGTCTTGAGAGCAGACAAACTCAAAGCTCCAGTGAGAGAAGCTGATGTCAAGAAGCAGGGCTCAGGAAGTGAGCAGAGGAAGCAAAGCTGTGCCAGCATCCACTGTGTCAAGAGGACACAGCCACACAACCATTCACAGTTAGGGATGGCAGGGGGAAGCAATCAGCAACGAGTACTGCTGGGAGAGGAGAAACCCTCTGGGATCAGCAGACTTTCCTTCACAGCACAAATGCATCCGAAGGTGTGGACACTGCCAAATTTTGTTAATGACTGGAGCAAAGCTGTCATCACAACAAGGTTTAAGGAGTGCAAAATAAAACTGCAAATATTTCCTGAGAGAAGCTGCTTTCTAGATGCATGACAGGCACAAAGTGCACAAGGGAGTTGGCAGCAGGTGATGTCACTGGGGGAGAAGCTGTCAACTTGGCTCTTGTCTGCTCAGGACAGTTTGGGACAAAATAGGCAGCAGTTTAATCTGCTGCCTGCTTGCCTTTAGGCCCTTGAAAAGAGGGACTGCCATGAAGTTCCTTGCAGGACCTGGCAAGGCATTAGTCCTCAAGAAAACAAGGGAGCTCTCAAACACGCTGTTGAATGCTCCCCCCTGTCACAGAGTGTCACCTCTCCAGCTGCACAGGGGACAGCACAGCCCCATCACACCACTGTGCCACCAGACAGAAGCCCGGGGCTGCACACACAAACTCACCTGCCTCGTGCTCAGCAGCCAGCTGCACCCCTACCACACCGGGCTGTGAAAGCACCAAGCCAAAGGCAGTCTTCCCCCTCGCCTCAGATGATAAAAGGCCAAAGTACCAGCGGGGAGGTGCCATGCCAGCTGCCTGCACCATTGGCTGCTCACACCCTCTGGGGACAGGCTCAGCGGCACAGCACCCACTCAGCTGGCAAGGTATGGGATGTAGAGCCTCAGCAGGCAGGGCACTCCTCCCTAATAGCCCCTGCAAGGGCTCTCAGCTCCAGCAGTCCCTTCCCATCCTCCACAACTAACCTCTGTCTCGTGCAGTTTCCCTCATGTTGGTTGGGACAGGTGCCCCCTGCCCCCTCCCATCACCATGAGAACAGTCAGGTTGGCAACCTTGCAAAACTGCAGGCAAACTCTGCCCCTATATCCAGCCTCCACTCTCCCTGAGCACTGGGGAGCCTTAACTTCATGCTGACAGACCTCGAGATGAGATAATGCCTCAAAACACCTCCTGCTGCCACAAAGGAACAGGTTCATTGGCTGGAGGAGTGTTGTAGACGTATCTGGCTTTGCAGCTGCAGGTGGTGGCAGTATAGATTTACCTGAATGCCCACAGAGGGGAAAAAGAGGAACATAACTCTCAATTAGCAATGAGGATTCCTGAGCTCGTATTTCAGCTCTATCACTGACTTGCCCTTCACCTACAGAAGGATTTTGAACCACAGGTTGCAGCCTGAGGAACACCCTCTGTCCATGACAACATTCCAGCTCAGGAGAAAAAAACAGTCCAACATCTTAGCAGACACACTTATTCACCACATCCAAACCAGTGCAGTAACCCATGATGTTGCAACAGAAGAGGATTTACAGCAGGGCCATGTTGGAAGCCCTGGGACTACAGCAATACCCTGCATTCTGATACTGCATGCACACTGTCACAACTATCCTCTCCATCAGGATTTACTTGAGACTACAGGAAATTCACACAACAGTAGTCAAGATCTGCCTGTTGCCCTCAGTCACCAGGATCACCTCCTTGCAAAGCAAAGAGTTACCAAAGACATCAGGCAGAGCCTTGACTGCTCCTGGCAACTGCCCCTCCGATTGCCACACTAGGAAAAGCCAGCATAGCTGCTGACTCCAAAGCAAGGATCAAAGTGAGTGGAGCAGCAGGTATCACTGGAAAGCAAGGGGACAAAACAGCAGGGAAGCAGGTGGGGAACTTTCTGCCTCCAGGCAGTAAGAGTGGGAGGAACACACCCAGTTTTCCTACTCCCTCCCCTTTGGGCTCTCCATCCTGCTGGCTTCACACTCCCAGTACAGCAGCATCATGCAGCTCTGCCTGCTTTGCTGAGAAATCTTTTGCAGTGAGTAAAGACAAGAAGACAACAAGCACCTGTTGTTACCTCTGTGACAGTTAAGGCTTGGAGCAAGGCCCCCAAAAGGCACTGTGAGCAGCAAGAGAAGTGCCTTCCTGACTTGGAGAGCTTCTCCAGGCCAAAACCCCAGCAATTTACTTAGATTAGAGCAGAAGCCATTTGCCCTATTGCTTAACAAAAGGAGTCCCATGGAGGCCTCTTCTTGCATCAGCATGATCCCTTTAACATTGAGATGCCAAGCCATCTGCCAAGAGAGAAAGACTTGGAGAACAGGCCTGTGCTGGTCTGGAAGAAACACCAGATATACCCTTCGATTTTGCATGTCTTGGGTAACTGCCCTGGATGGAGAGACAGAAAGCTAACACTCATCCTGAAGCTGGGCATGGGCATCAGTACTGCAGCACACCACAAGGCCCCAGTGCCACCTGGGATCTGTCCTTTTAGGGGCTGCTCTGACCTTCAGTCAAGGTAAGTCCCTGTCCTCGAGATTTTGCAACTGAGCTGCAAGATGGCATGAGTAAGGCCAGCCCTTAGGAGAAGTGACTCACCCAGGGCTCACATGGGAAGTCTTGATATCAAAGTCATTGGAGATGCTAAGCTGAAGGAACCGGAGGGAAGGTTTCAGCAGGACAATGAGCTTGCAGTCATCTTACTGAGAACGCACTGCTCCACTGAAGAACAACACACTAAAACACTCTTAAGGCAGTATCTTCCCTCATAGGAGAGAGGCAACAAGTCTAAAAGTGTTCACAGCCCCCCTGGCAAGACAGAGGGGTGCAAAGCAAACCCATGGGAGCTGCTGGAGCTCTTCTCATTTCAACCTGCCTTCTCTCAAAGTTCTCAAAAAGGCAACTGGGTCAAGTCTCAAAAGACCTGGCTCTTCTGCTCTGCACAAATGCCACATCAAGCATGCTGCCCTGCTGCCCTGACACTCCTCTGAACACTTCCAACACAAGTAACAAGCCTCTAAATTTAGGACAACTACTCATGCTCAAAGCAAACTGTCTTGGAGTAGGTGCCAGAGGGCTGAAAACCCTTTCCATGCATCTCATCATAAAATCTTCAGTGATGTGATCATATGAGGCCAGGGCACAACCATAGCAAAAATTCAGGCCCAGCACTTGCTTGAAAATAGTGGTGGATTCCAATCTTTGTAGAAACCTGCAAGTCCCTCCACCAATTCAAAAGGATCTGTAAGAAGTAGCTACAGAACAGGTAATCCATATGTAAATACAATGAACTATACATGTACATACATATATATATGTGTGTGTGTAGCAACTTTTACATAAAATGGTTATTTAAATTAAGATTATAATGGGCTAGGTTATTCTGCAGCTGCAGAGCCAGCAGGAGAAGCACAAGCTAACTGACAGATAGTAAAATAGCCTGCACATGACCATGCTGGTGTACAAGCAAGTGCACCTTGGATGTCACTGGACAAACATTAAGGGGGTGCTTATTGCCAGTAATGCTCCTTTCCAAGTGCCACCTGAGAAATCATGTGGTCACATATTGGACTGATGCAATTCTAAGTATTTTTATATCCACCTTCCTCTGGATCTGTTCTCTGTACCAGGTTTTATGAAATTACAGCTTCAGAGACATGCAGCATTAGCTAGAGAGAGAAGACAACCTTGCTGAGCTTTTGGGAGTCTGGCAGATGGGAGAGAAAGCCAGGAGAACAATTAAGAACTTACATACAGCACTTCTGTTCAATAATCTGTGGTGGTCAACAAAAAGGCAGAACCAGCTGACAGTGGCAGACCAACCCTTTGAACTGGAAGGACACACCATGGAGAAACTCAATGGTGCAAATCCTTCTCTTGGGTACTCCGCCAAGAAGCTGAGTAGAAAAGAGTTCCTCTCTCCCAGTTTAAAAAATAATCACCATGTACAAAGCAGTAATTAAACACAACCAATCAAGAAGCCCAAGGGAAAGTTAAGGGTTGGATTCTCTCTCACTCAGTAGGAATGAGGTAGAGCACTGAGCTGAGGTCCTGGAGACTGAAAGGGACCATTCATTCCCCACCAGCAATGAAACCAGGGCTATTGGCTCTCAGCTTTCTCTGCTGAAAGAAAGGGGTGCCAATGATCCTGCTGGGAGGAATAAGCATCTTTTCAGGTCAAATTGCAGCAGTACTTCACCAGAGCAACACTCAACCAACCTCAGAGCTGTTCCTGTTGGATGCCTTAAAGTGTGTAGTCCTGGGATGGTTCTGGTTCACTGTGGCCAAACTGGAGGCTGCAGAGGGGAAGGACTGACAGCTCAGGTCACTGCAGTGCCCACAGTGGGCTCCTGGCAGCCCTGCCCTGGGGCTAGCATGGAGAGTAGCTTGGTGAGGTGCTCTGCCAGCTCTGTCAGCACCCTTGACACTGACTACTTCCTCCTGGATTGCCGGGGATCTTTTCTGCTCTCTCCATCCCTGCCTACCAGCTCAGGGGGCCAGTTGCCCTAAGAATATTCAGTTTTACTGGTAAAGACTGAGACAAAGAGGGCATTAAGCACCTCAGTCTTTTCCTCAGCCTTTGTTGCTGTTTCCTCTGCATCCAATAAAGGATGGGGATTCTTTCTGGCCTTCTTTTTTGTTTTTAGTGTATTTATGAAAACACTTACTACTTTCCACGGCACTGGCCAGATTGAGCTCTAGCTGAGATTTGCTTTTCTAATCTTCTCTCTACATGACCTAGCAATGTCCTTGTACTCTTCGTGAGTCACCTGCCCCTTCTTCCAAATGTTGCAAACCCTTTTTTTACCGCCCTTGGTTCCTGAAAAAGCTCCTTGCTCTACTAGGCTGGTCTTCTCTCCTGCTGGCTCATCTTTTGGCACATAGGGATATCCTGCATCTTTAAAATTTCCTTCTTAATATATGTTCACCCTCTGTGAACCCCCTTTGCTGACCTCCTTCCTTACTGCATCAAGAACTGAAAACTCTGTAATTTCATGGTCACTGTGCCCCAGACTGCCTCCAACCACCACATCTCCCACCAGCCCTTCTGTGTTTGTACCAGCAGGTCTGGGGGGCAGCTCCCCTGCTGGGCTCTCTGACCAGCTGTATCAGAAATTATCTTCCACACAGCCCAGGAATCTCCTAGACTGCCTTCTCCCTGCTGTGTCGAGCTTCCAGCAGACATCCAGCAGGTCTCCCACAAGAACGAGGGCTGGCACTCACAAAGCAGTTGCTCATAGAATAATTCATCTGTCTCTTCATCCTGGCTGGGTGGTCTGTAACATACTCCCCCAGGGTGTCTGCATTGTTAGCCTTCCCCTTGATTCTCACCCACAGGCACTCAACCTTATCACCAGTACCCTTGAGCTCTCAACAGGCAAAACACTCCCTAATAGACAGCCACTGCCTCTCCTTCCTTGATTGTCCCTTCTGAAGAGCATCAGGTCATCCATTGCAGCACTCCAGTCATGGCAGTCATCCCACCATGGTTCCATGATGGTGCCTATGGTCACAGCTTTCCTGCTGCCAAGCTCCCTCAGAGCTCCCTGGGCACCTCCTTGCTGGCAGAGCATGGGAAACTGAAAAGTCCGTGATTTAGAGTGAGCAGTGCTTAGCAGCAGCTAAGGTATCAGTGTGTTATCAGCATTGTTCTCATACTAAATTCAAAACACAGCACTGTACCAGCTACTAGGAAGAAGATTAACCCTCTCCCAGATAAAGCCACAACACTGGCTAAAAAAGCTGTGCTGGAAAAAAGCCTCTGTCTTGGTGTATACCAAGCATTCCACACCTTTGAGCTAGCATGAGCCAAGCAGTGTCACTTCCTGCTCCTGAAACAAAGGAAAAAGGAGGAGGGGAGGGAAATCACCATCTCTGGGCAGCATCTGAGGTACCCCAGCAGGGACTTATCTTCCCCCAGACTTTCTTTGGTTTTTTCTCCCCCTCTGCAATACACCTGTTAGGAACTGCACATGGGCACCCCTGCAGATCCTCACACCACTCACAGAGCCATCATTGAAACATTGAGCTCTCCTGAGAACAAGAATTAAATTTATCTGCTTCAATTTGCTGCAGAGTGACTTGTGTGCATCCCTGGTCACTCCATGGAGATCTCAGACTTGTTTTCCTTCTGTGCCTCCCAGGAGGTCCAGGCTCTCAGCAGAGATGTAAGCCAAAGAACTCTCTGTCTCTGCTGGAGCCTGGGGACTTGGTCTCCTGCCAGATGCAGCAAGAAGGCATATTATTACAGGTACATACACACTTTGGTCCTGTTTCATGGGGGTTTCCTTGTCCCTTTGACTGTAACAACTTCATCTTCTCAATGATGCTCCTGCACAGGCTCATGATGGCCAAGAACAGTCTAGGCTTTGCAAGCCCAAGCTTACCAGCCAGAACAGGACATCTCCATCTCACCCTAACTATTACTTGTAGAAAACCTGACCAAAACAGCACAAGCACATCAACAGCTTTCCAGTACCATTCTTTCTGCTCCTCCTCCCAGCTTAGGCTCACCACAAACAGCACGACCTGTGATTATTGAAGAAGAGGGAAGAAGAGAAGAAATGCAGGAAGTCTCCTATGCATGCATAGTGGTCTTGATTTAAAAAGCCCCCAAAATGCTTAACTCACTAGTTTTAGAATCAGTGCAGGACTTTGCTGTCCCACATGCAGAACTGCTGGAACAGAGATATATGTCACCATCCTAGACTCACAGACTGCATCATTGCAGAGTGGTGGAGCACAAACCATAACCTGCAGCTTCTGTGAAAAAAAGGAAGGAAAAAAAAAACCCAACAAAACTGAAACAAACCCCCAAACATGTGGTGGCAAACATCCTGGCAGCATTACATGGGAACTAGCTAAGTGCTGTGTGTGGCAAGAGCCAGAACAGTAAAAGGAACCAAGGACCACAGTGCTGCAGCAAATGAAATTACTTGCAACTATTTTTGTCCTTTTACAAGAACCTTGCTCTTCTGCAGTCTCAAATACGAGCAGCACCAGAATACACTAGCCACTTCCTCTGCCTCAAAATCACCGAGGGGAAATAGGGTAGACAATGAAGCAAAATTACTCTCAGTACCTAGCACATAACCTGATTGGAGCAGAGTTCAAGCGTGGGTTGCTGAAGTTTATTTCTGTAAATTTCTGCCTCCCAGTCTGTGTCATATTTCGCTGATTCATTCTACAGATTTTCTACCGACAGCGGAGAGCATAGGAAATATCCAGAGCTGATTGTTTAGTAAACCTGCACTGAAAATTCCCTTCCATCTACTGCACCTGGTGCTAATTCCCTTCACAGCTCTGCTCATTATAAAAATACAACACAATAAAAGACAACCGCACACATAGACACCTCGCCCAAATTTCCTCCATACTGGCTGGTCCTGAGTCACCACCAGTGATTAACTGTTGCCATGCACTGAGGAGGACACGGTTATTAAATTAATAGGGGCTGCTTAACCTGGCTACAAATATACATGAGTTCTTTGTGCCTTAGTGAGCTAATAAGGCATGTGCTAATTACATTAATTCAAACAGGCCCAGCATGCCCTGAGGGCAAAGGGAGAGAAGGGTGCAGCAAACCCAGGCTTTTTCATAATAACTGTGAGAGAGAGGAAAGTACTTGCCTTGACACAGCTTTTGGAGAAGCACAGGAACGCTGCGGCTGGCACCCTACGGCTCACTCAGCCCAGCTGCTGCCTGGTTAATGTGCAAAATCCCCGCTCATTCACCCAGCTCTCAGTGCAATGACAGACACAGGATCCTCTCTCCAAAGGGCCAGCTTGTCTCTTCCCATCTCTGTGGCCCAGAGCACATCGCAAGGCTTGGGATGACACCCTGCTGCTTCGGGACTGTGAGCCTGGGACCCTGCTGGCACCCTCCTTCCCACAGTACCACATGGCACCAGCAGCCTCAAGCCCTGGAGCAGCACCGAGGGCTGCAAGTCACCCATCATCCAGCCATGTGATGCTCCTCATACAGCCCCATCTCCTCCCCAACCCCAAAGTCAGCCACGACAGCTCAGCCAGACAGGCAGCATGTAGAGCCTGCAGTGACACCTTAACCAAGTTAGGCAATCCCAACACACTCCCTAAACCTATCTGGCAATGGAGGCAGGCAGAAGGGACAGTGACATCTTCCATGTCAAAATGGCAACAGAGCCTTCAGAAACAGAACAGGCTGCAGCAGGGAGAAGCAACAGGACAGCAGGAGAGAGATACACAATCCCAGCAAGGCTCAGATATGCTCAGAGAGGAGCCTCCCATCTCTCCAGCCCAAGGGTAAGCAGATCCCTAACCTCTGCCATCCCTGGAGAAGAAGGCTCAGCATCAGCTATGTTCACACTGAGGTGTCTGCTAGGAACAGTCACCACTTCCTGGCATACAAGGGAAAGAAAGGAAAAGGAGAGGAAGTTGGTCATATTTCTTGGCACCTCCAAGGACGCATGCTCACCAAGTACTTTCTGAAGGATGTACTTTTCCTGTAAGCTCTAGGCGACTGTGCTGGAGCAAAGCAAAGGTGTTGGGTTTTTTTTCCCTCTCTCTTCCCACTTCTTCCTGTACTGCATGCATCTGGCAGCACACAGCACCATCCCTGCCAGATGTGAAAAGCCACCACCTTTCTCTGGCTGCTATGCTATGTGAATTTTAAGTGTTATAAAGGCATGATGCTGTCTCTCTGCAACTAAGAGAATCTACAACCAGGCACCAGGTGAGAGCCAGTCCTGTGAAAGGGTAGCACAATACAATTTTTCCTGCACAAAGAGGCACTGGTACAGGCTCAGTGCAGTTTTGATGGTGTGTTGGCAGAGAAGGTGCAAATATTTTCATTAAAGGAACAGTACCAGGGATTTTTAGCCCCTGGAAAATGCCACATGATTTACTTTCCCAGCAGAGACTGTGGTTACTCAACCACTTGTCCAGCATAACTTCAGGCTCTGCCTTTCCCCAGCAACTCAAAGAACTGACTCTGGACCAGGTCTATTCCCAGGTCATGCGTAGCTGTGAACACACAAATGCTTGTGTTGACATAAGCAGAGAGAGGCAAAAGTGGAAGCAGGCCTGCTCCTCTTGGCCTGCAGCAGCCTGCTGAGTGCACCAATAAAGTAAACCAATATACAACAATAAAATGGAACAAGAATCTCTCCAGGGAAGCCTGGGAGGTAACAGCTTCTGGGCCCTTAACAAAATTATTTAAAAGGCCTAGTAACCCAGAGCCCTGTGGGTCTGTATGTCAACTGATAGCTGTCACTCAAGAGTCCCAAAGAGGGACTGTTGAGCCTGGCTGGAACTGCAAAGCATCCCACAAACCCCACATCCTGTCCCTGTAGCAAAGCCATAGTGCACTGAGAGCATCAGCCACGGTCATGGGAACCAACACTAAAATATCACAGGTGAATGAAACAGGACCTCAGGGTGTGAAAGGAAGGATCCTTCCTGCATGACTCTTTGGAGTCAGGAGCTAGGCTCCACCTAAGGCAAGGTGACAGAGAAGCATCGAGCAGGAGCCACCACATAAGCATGCCCACACTGGTGTACAGGCTGCAAGCTCAGCTAGAGCCTACCAGAGCTAGAACCTACTAGAGCCAAGGCCTTTTGTACAAGAGACCAGACATGGAGAATTGACAGGATACCAAAAGAACATTTCCCAGCCTTCCAAACACTTTGCAACAGCAGGTAGAGACCTCTCTGAAGAACAAAGCTTATCTCATTACTTCTCAGTGCCGAAGGCAGAATTTCACTAATGCTCCCAGGGCACTAGAAGAAATGCCACTTAAATGTCATATTAGTCAATATTCCTTGTCTCTCAGCCACAGGACACTGCTGCTGCCAGTCCCTTTGCTGTGAGGGTACATGAACACAACTGCTCTGCTCCTGCATTGCCAACAGTCCTTCTCACCTCCCACCTCAGCTCTTTTGCTTACACCAAAACTGTTCAGATCACAGCAAAATGGTCCTTGCTGAACACACATCAGCAGCCCCACATGGGTCATGCTGCTTCTGAAGAGGTTAGCAGCTCCTCCAGGGAAACTCATACACACTCTGTGACAAGCAGAGGAATTGTCAAGGGGACTGCAACCACTACCTGATGGCTCAGTAGTCTGTGGTATAATCCATTCACCAGCTCCCTGCTCACCCAGAGGACTGTGAATCAGCAGGCTGCAAGGCAGGCAAGGAGTTCCCAGCAGAAAGACAGTGTGTTTTGGAGGCTACAGGCAAATGAAAACACATCCAGTCCTGCTCACCTAAAGTGTGCAGGGAGATGAGGAACACAAGAAAGGAAAAAGAGGAAAAAATGAAGCATATCAAGCTTGGAAAATCATTCTCTGAACTTCAGACATCTCACCTGGCTACTCCATATGCACAGTGCAATGCTGCTACCTGACAGATGTATCCACAAGGATTTATCTGACACATCCTCAGGGAAGCAATTCATCTTGCATTGCTTAAGAATTAGACCTGTTTTCAAAAAGTTTCCAAACAAAAAGCACTCCTGAAGGGCACCTCACAACTCTGCTCTAATTACCAGCTCTGTCTCACAAAGAGTGCATGGCAGCAACAGCAGGCAGCACAAGGAATTGTCATGCCAGTGAGCAGTGGAACAGGCAGGTTGCCTTGGAAGACTGGCAACAATTTGCAGTGCAGGAACTAGACACACTGTTCTGCTCCAGAGGTCCTTGGACAAGGACTTCTGGGCTCCAATCCATAATGCAACTGGAGTCAGCTGTGACAACTGACACGGGAACCTGCCTGCCCCAGAGCAGAGCCCACTCAAGACATGCTGCAGCACTCTGGGGGAAACACGTTCTCCCTCCCCTGCAAGAGCAGTGATCTCGTCAGGGAGAGGAAGAGGAGAGGCTGGCCACAGCAGCCAGCTCTGCCAGAGTTCATCAGGGTTCCCAACCATGACATGTAAACCCCTTCCCATGCCCTTTCAAGCTGCCAGCAAGCTTGCCAGCTCACATGTATGCACAGGTGTGTCCAAACAGCACATGCCCATTATCACAGCTGATCCATTTGTTTTTAGCTCCACACCACCTCAGTTTGGACTGACACAGGTCCAGGACACTGCACCAGTACTAGGGACAACCAGTGTCAGATGATCCTATGGCCTTCCTACAATCTCAGCCGTGTGCCAAGCAAGATCTCACAAGCTGCACAGCAGCTCTGCAGCCTCTCTCCCACAAGCTGACTCCGTGTGTCTGCACACTGCCCATGGCTCACCTCCACCAGCCCAGCCTGACGAGTGGGCACAGCTGAGCCTCACCACAGGGAAAACGGGAGCTTGTTCCCCAGGGGATCCCGGGGAGCCACAGAGACCGAGTCAGCGGTGTGCAGATGCCTCGGGAGCGCAGGAGGCCGTGGGAGCAGCCGGCTCAGCCTCCCCGGAGCGTGCTGGCAGGGAACGCGCTGCACGGCGCACGCAGGCACGCGCCCACACACAGCTCAGCACCGACCTGGCATTTCTTCCCCCCTTCCCAAAGCCAAACTCAGACCATCTGTTGAAGTATTTCTGCAAATCATCCCTCTTTCGGGAAGGGCCGGGGGCTGAGTTTAGTTGTTTATATAGTGTCTGGCATTTCTGCAGTGCTTATCACTTCAGTACCCAAGCTATTTCCTTCAAGCTCTCCACTGGTTTTGAAGAACCGGTGTGAGGCACCAGTGAATCGACACTGTAAGTTCCTGCAAAAATAAAAAAGGGCATCAAAAAGACAGCTGCTCAGGTCATGCATGCATTTAGCTGCTAATAAAGCAAGTGGGATAGTTGAGGAGAAAGGGGAAGGGCCAACACAATGACTTTTATGTCCTTTAAAAGACTACTACGCTTAGAAAATAGCCTTAATAAACAACAAGTGCTCCTGTTGCCTTACAGAGAAGAGCTCGGCTTGCCCATGGCATGGAAAAGGAAGCTAGTACCACTGTCTTTGAGAAAGCCAACACAAGCTGAAAAGGGGAGATGAAACACCTAGAAGAAGAGACCATTTACTAGATCAGATCATACTTTCTGCAACAGCTGTCTGGCCATTGTGTCTAACTGGCAAACCTCTGGAATGCTACTGTTCCCACTGGATTGTAAGGGACAGGATCAGACACAGACATCTTACTGCTTACCCCAGGTCACGCTCTAAATTATAGCAAAGGAGAAAGCAGGACTCAAATTCACAGTAAGCCCCTCACACAGCCTTTCCCTAAAACACAATTTCTTGTTTTTTATAAATCCCTAACTATTAAAGAGCAAAGAGAACAGCAATGAACAGGGCACCAAACAGGCTCCCAGTTCGCACATGGCCATGAAGAAGGTGTTTCCATCCCATGAGACCCAACAGGTAACAGGGAACTGCCCTTTTCTCTGTCAAAGCGTGCAGGCAGGACACCCATTAAGGGCAGTAAGGTGTCAGACACCACATAACAAGGACAGAGACACAGCAGCAGAAATGAAGATGGTCTGGCCCAGACTAAGCACACCACATGCTACAGCTTCGTGCCACGCACTTATCCACACAAATGCCAGCACTCGTCCAGCTCGGAGCTCTCACACCACACAGCACAGCCCCTTGTCAAAGCAAAAAGGTTTCACTGAAAGCTGCAGTTAAATTCAGAAATGAAGGATCATGGCTACTGGATTTCTTCCTGGCTTGATCCAAACCAATTGCTCACTTGCACAGCATCTCTTTCCTACTACAATAATTTGCTGAAAGTCCCCTATCTTTGTGCTCTAATTAAAAAAGAAAAGCATGTAACTCTCTTCCCAAACACCTCCTCCAAGCCAGTTACTCACCCAGTGCAGAAGCATCGCTGTCATATAAGAGGGGAATATTTCCTTCTCCTTCACTCTCTCCACCCTGTCCACAAAGCTCCTCATAGCTGGGACAGCTTTTAAATTGAGAGTATAGCCCCAAACATGAGTCAAAACTCCAGGTGGGGCAGGCACGGTCTTTGATGTGACTTAGCAATTTCCTGCTCCTCAGATTCATGCTATTTGGGGAAACCTAGGTGGGTCAAAACCAGCCTCTCTCCTGCTGGCTTCTGGATAAATGCCTCAGACACAGGAAAGAAAGAAAATCCAGCCAGCTTTCCTGATATGCCATACACCAGCGTCAGCGCCAAAGGAAGGAGCAGGGCACAGGAAGGTTTGACAAGATGCAGTCACCCACCCACAACAGGACTACCAAAATGAGAACAAGTACCAATTATGAAAAGGTTTAGCAAAATAGAGTAAGACTGCATTCCTGTAAGCAGCTCACCACAGGCTGTACTAAATTATGATCAACATAGACCCCATAAATTAAATAAACAGTAACCCATTTATTCCTTCTGATACAGAA
This sequence comes from Dicaeum eximium, assembly GCA_013396995.1. Classification (NCBI taxonomy): domain Eukaryota; kingdom Metazoa; phylum Chordata; class Aves; order Passeriformes; family Dicaeidae; genus Dicaeum; species Dicaeum eximium. Next base: position 48,839 of record VWZP01005046.1, read on the forward strand.
CAAGCATTGCTGCCCAGGTACCTCTCCCTTCCCTGAGCATATCATCTCCACATGGACAGCCCACCTAATGCAGAAAATGTTCAAAGTTTTTATATTTGCAGATGTGTAACAGGAGACTGCCAGACAGAAATCCAAACCACACAGAGTGACAAGTTCTTTTCATTAGGTTAGTCTGGGATTTTGCCTTGTTTTCTAAAGCTTTTGTACCTCCTGTTACTTTATCTTCACAATAACTCGAACTACCACACAATGAATACTGCAAGGTTAAAGCAACATCCAAGTCTGGCATTGGACAGCTCAATCCAACTCCTCCTTCCTGCTATCTCTGTGCTGGAAGGCAAACAGAAGAGGACGGGAAAAAGATATTTATCTGCTGTTAGGATTAGCTGGAGCAACACAGTGTTAGCTCTAGCAAGCTGCCACTGTTAGCTGGATATAGCCAAGTGACAGTCCCCAAACCAAACAGATACAGCCAGAGGACTCAGCCTTGCTGAAGAAGGATGGCTTCATTACATCACGGTGCCAGAGAAGCTGAAACACACTGCCCTGTCAGACCTCACACACCTCTCTGGCAGAGAATAGGCACTTGCAGTCACATCCCTGCTGTCTCACTGTAGACACACAAGACAACTGTCTCCAGCAAGGCTGCAGTCCATGCAGCCATTCATGAGGAATGCACCATGGAACACAGGCATGGTGTTCAACATGTTCCAGAGTAACAAATAAAAGCAATGCACTGCCTACAACAGGCAGCATCTCTAGTTCATTTGCCACAATAAGTAATTGACAATTCCACATCTCCCAACCTGTAGTAGTGAAGATGTTTGGTCACTTCTAAGAGAGCCTGAATATACAAACACGGGCATTAAAGCAGGCTTTTGCATTTCCTGAAAACACAGTTAAGGATTTAGGAGAATGAATCATGGATGTAAAAGGAATAATTACCAGTCCTTATGTACGTGCAGCAGCAGAAGGCAGAATGCTGTGAACAGGCAGATTCTTCCCCATCCTGCACTGCTGCTGTAGAAGGAACAGTACAGACATTTGTCCTACGCAGTACTGCAGATTTTTACAGGAGAGCAGAGGCAGCTGGGAGAAAGGCATGTCCAACTAGAAGCCTAACAGGACATAAACAAACCTATAAGTGACAGGCTAAACAGGCTGTGGGACCAGACTCTTCCTGTTGCTCGAGGGCTCCCACATGATGCTCAAACTCAGCCGGTGCAAACTAAATTTGCTTCACTGTCTGCCAGAGCTGTATCAACTTACTCTAGTAAAGGGTGAAGGTGCTCATCTCTGGGACACCACTAATGGGCCACTGGGACACCACTGACAGGCCATCAGCTGTGTGGAAATTTCATTCTAGAGAATAACAAAGAAACAAATATAAAAAACCCCAACAACAACAACAACAAAAATTAAAAAAAAACCCACAACAAAACAACAGGGGGAAAAAAAACACTGTGAAAGAGGAAGGCCAGGAAGAAAACAGGCTTAAGAAGAAATACCTCTCTGTTCCAAAACAGCCTAGAAAAGGGGAAACTGTAGAAGTCCCTTCACAGGGCATTAGCATCCTATCATAACACATGCAACTGCAGCACTCAGGATCATCTGTCCCAGCCATTCCAAACCTGGCTTGGCTACACATCATCTCCCCGGCCCAAGCTCTCCTAACAACAGAACAGAACAAAATATTTTGCATTTTTCCAACCCTTTTCCTTTCCCCTTGAGGCCTAGTTCCAAGCTCTACTGGCATTCTGACAGCACAATATGATTTTAGGCAGATAAACCCAGCCCATTAAGAGATACACCCTGTGCAAGACATCTTGCTGGCACTGGAAAGTTGGCAGAGCAAAAGATTTGCAGTTCCCTGGCTGCAAGTGAGACCAGGGTTCAAGTGACAAAAGCAAGCATGGTGTGGAACACGGCAGAGCTGCTGCTATTCAGCACCAGGGGACATGAGTTATGGTCAGTGCTGCTAAACTTTTCTTCCCACCACACAGGCCGTTCATCCCTCGGACTTTGCAAGGACATCCCACCCTCCAGTAGCTACAGTGAATCTGCCAATTACCCTCCAGGAGCAGTTTATTTCTGCAGTGGGGTGAGAGTCCAGAGGCTTGCCAGCATCTGTAAAACAAGTAACTGCCAGCCCAGCAGCAAACACAAGGCCTGACCCTTTGCAGGACCAGAGATGGAGACCATGCATCCTTACTCCACACCCAGGTACTCCTTGCTGAGGAAGAAGGAACAACTCATCAGTCACCCATCTTACAGCCTCCTGGCTGCAGATTATTCAGATATAACCCAGAGTGTGTTAAGGAAACTTTCCTCTCTGACCACCCAGGAGCAACTCTGTCAGTCACACTCCCCCCATTCCAAGACTTTCACTGCTGGGACCAAAGTCCCTTCACAGCAGATGGTTCCAGTGACCCCATGGGTGCCCCTTTTGGCTCCCTGCACACCCCACACTCACAGGCAGACCGGGTTTCCTTATTGGCTCAGCCCTGGGTTTCCCACAGCAGTCTCAGATGTCTGGATGCTCTAAGTAATTTAATCGTGGTGCAGTGACACAAAAACAGTTTGATCTGGTGCCTCTGGGGAGGGACCCCTAACAAAAGCATTCCTGGGCTTTTATACTCTTACAATTTGTGCACCCAGACACTCTGGGGTCTTCTTGCTGAGTCATCAGCTCCTGCTGTATCCCTGTGCCCTTTGCTGTCCAAAGGGTCAGCACCAGGTCACAGCCCCTTTCCTGGGGCTCCTGACATTTCCCCCATCCAGGGCACAAACTGCAGTTCACACTGCAGCTGCACACCCAGCTATCAAAAGTGGGTGTATTCCTCAAGAAGTGCCAAAGATATTTAACTATTTTCACAGCATTGCATGATCATCACACACCTGAAACAATGATGTTCCCTAGATTGGGCTTTGGCCTTCAAGGAAAAGCTGTTCTCACGGGAATCTGCAGAATTGGGCCCCTGGTCAGGGATGTTGGCTCTACATACAGATTTTATTCTAGCTAAACACAGCACAACATTTACTCACCTGGAAACACCGCTGCCCTACTCTGGGAGATTTCTCCCTCCTACTATTTCACAATTCTCAGAGTGACAACAGTTACACAACAGCAGCTGTACAGGCACATGAAATGCTTACAGCTTCTAAGCAAGACTTTCCCCAAACTTCCCTTATCAGACAGCTCCAAATCCTATGGCTCCCAGGTTTCAAGGCACACCAACCAGTCACCATGCCTCCATCCCTTCTCTCCATCACACCTCTGCCCTGCCAGAGACCTGCAAGACAAAACATGACGCACAAGCAAGCAGGGGGTGCTTCCACATGGACATGCTGCTGTCACCTTGGCCAGCCAAGTAGGTATTTCCCCCCTCTTGCCCACTAATTTAAATCTTGGCAGGAAAAGGGGAGCAAATGGCCTTGACTGTCAGTGATTTCTACCTTTTAGTAACTTAATACAGCACACTACCCCTTCCTAAAACGGCAGCAGGAAGATGCTCAACCGCTCTGGCATCCTAGTAAGACATTAACAAGATTGCTGGCCATCAAACAGGACTGCAGACTTTCCTTCAGAGCAGGGCTCCAGTTTACAACACAGATTTGATCCCTTTTCCATCTCAGCCATCCATCTGTGCCACAGATCACCACCACCCTTGAAACCTAATGCTCCTTACTACAACAAGCACTCGGTGAACAGATGAGCCCAAGGGCACAGCACCAGGAGAAAAACTGCACCTGTATGAACAACTACAAGTAGTAGCATGCAGTTAAAAATCCTACGGGCAAGACATTCAAAGGGGTAAACCCTCATTAAATCCTAGTGTTTATTTTCTGCGGAAGAGGTTAGAGGAACTCCTCCTATTAAATCTTGCCTACTCCTTTGTTTATAACAGCCTGCAGAGCAAAACAGAAGTAGAGGACAAGGAGGCAACCACCACCCAAATCCCGCTCGATACATCCTTATCAGTACCACTCTAGTTCAGCTGCCTTTTACTTGGCACTGCCAAGAAGTGAGTTCTTGAGAAGCAAAGCCACAGTTACTTGCAGTGATCAAAATCAGTGCAGATACCATCCCAACAGCAGCACCCCGAAGTCAGATCCTAACAGCAGCAAGACTCTCAGAGATTAACATACTATGGTAAAAACACCTATTATTTAACTGCAAACATCTAAGAGCTAAAAGACATCAGGCCAAATAAATATAGCTGGGATCCTGCCCTGACACCTGGCAAGGTATATACACTAAAAGCTGAGAAGCCTTGCAGGGCAGAGGCTGGGGCACTAGAAAGTCCAATTTCCACAACTTCATCCTCACTCAGCAGCTGCAGAGGGTGCAGCAAGAGAGAGGATGCCTGGGGTCCAATTCCCAGGGTGACCTTGAGGAAATCCCACAGTCTGTCCACATTTCCACTTTCCCACTCCACTGCATGAAGAGCACAATAACCTTGACCTACCTCAAAGAGGCAGGGATCTGGCTTAGGAGAGTCTGGAAGGAGCTCAGAGGGGCTTAGATGCAGGACCTGCGCTGCGACCAGGGCGGTCGGGGAATCCTACGAATCGCCCCAGAATCAGAAGCGCGGAGAAACTCGGAAATCGCTTTCCGTATAAAAAGCTGCAGCTCCGGGGCACTAAAGGGCTCGGTGGAGCCGCACACGTGTCACCCGCAATTTCCCCGGCGCGGGCAGGGAGAGGAAGGCGCGCCGCGGCTGCAGCCCCCGCGCCCGGCAAGGACCAGCCCCGCACCACGGCAGGCGGCGGGGATCAGCCCCGGGCCCCCCACGCAGGCAGAGGGACCCAGCCCGGGGAAGACGGGAGGGGCTGGGAAGACTTAAAACCCCAGGATGAGGAGGGGAAGTGGCGGCGGGCAAGGGGAGCCCGCAGCTCCGAGGAGAGGCTGGGTACGGGGGGAGCCCGCAGCCCCCCGGAGCGAGGAGACGGCCCTGCAGGGCCCGGGGCGCAGAAGGGCGGCCGGCACACCCCTGAGATGAGGGGCCGGGGTAAGCGGCGGCGGGGCCGGTGCAGCAGGAGCCAGGCCGGGGTAAAAGAGCCGCATCCCGGCGGCAGGAGGGGTGTCGGGACCCCCGGCGGCTCCTCCGGAGGGCTTGGGAAGGGCCGTGCCCACACTTACCGGGCGNGCCGCGCTCACAGCCATCTTGTGAGGCGGCACACGGCGGGACACGGGGCGAGCGACTGCGGGGGAGAAATAATCATTCTGTCATCTGTACCCGAGGGAACGGCCTGAAGTTGTGTCAGGGCAGGTTTAGGTTGGGCATTAGAGAAAGGTTCTTCACCCAGAGGGTGTTTGGGCACTGGAACAGCTCCCCAGCTCCCCAGGGAAGTGGTCACAGCACCAAGCCTGACAGAGCACAAGAAGCATTTGGACAATGCTCTCGGGCACAGGGTGTGACTCCTGCCGATGTCCTGTGCAGGGACAGGAGTTGGACTCGATGATCCTTGTGGGTCCTCTCCAACTCAGCATATTCTGTGATTCTGTCATTCCCTTCAGGATACAAGCCAGGCCCACTGTGACCATTGGGTCACCATGCTGTGCTACCTGCTACCCCTCAGGAAAGCACCATACCCTGGCAGGCATTGATTTTTGGGGTTTAGCAGGCTCCACTGTGGAGCTGGAGTTCTCAGGAGCATTAGGGGACCTAAATCCTTGCTGGGACAAAACATACGCAGAGAGCATTTCATCAGGCCTTGGAAATTATGCATGAAGGCGAGTGGACAGTTCTTTGTGGTGAGGCACTGGAACAGGTTGCCCAGAGAAGCTGTGGATGCCTCATCCCTGGCAGTGTTCAAGGCCAGGCTGGATGGAGCTCTGAGTAACCTGGTCTAGTGGAAGGTGTCCACTGGAGGAGATGAGAATGAGATGATCTTTAAGGTGTCTTCCAACCCAAACCATTCTGTGATTCTGTAACATCCAGAGGTGAGATACCACCAGGAAAAGAGGTGAAGATCTCCAGGGGAATTCATCTCTAAGAGCCTCCCTCATTGCTCACATACACCAGGCTATGTGAGTGTGGGATTACCAGCTCTGTCCCAAGGGCCCATGGAAGCTGGCAGAGCATCAGTGCACAGTTATCCTCTGCAGTGAATTGGAGGTGACTAGAAAAGAGTGCCCACAAGGATGCTCCCAGGAGCATGTAGGGCTAATGAGGACACTGTGTACACAGGAGAAGTGACAATTATATGGAGTTGCCATGAACAACCCAGACACCTCACAGTTGTTCACACACCTGAAAGCAAGAGGAACTTGTTACCACAGTCAGGGACCTGGAACCCAAGGTGAGAAGATGTAAATCAGAGGCCAGTGAAGCATCAGAAACCAGTGCTAGTGAGTTGGATATACGTGAAAAGGGGATCAGCTTTTCTCATGAGCTTTTCAACCTGGGCTGAGCAAAGCCTGAGAAGATACAGCACTAGAGGTGGAAAGCTCCCTCCTTCCTTCCTGACCAAGGAAGGAGACCTGTGCGCTGTGGCCATTTTATGGGCATATATTGGATGAGCATCCAGCTCAAGAGAAAAATGCAAGTGCAGTGGGCAGGGAGATGCCAGAATAGTCTATCCAACCCCATAGTCTTATCTCCACCTGTCCTTGGAAAAACAGGCAGCAAAGCCTGGGTTGCAGGCAGGCTGCTGGGGTGAGCACTGCTGCAGGAATTTCCAGTTTGGGGGAGTTGTGGTCTTCTCACTCCCCAGCTGTAAAACTGCTTCCCACCCCTTTCCTTGGTGGTGGCATATCCCCACTCTGCCCTGGTTTGTAAAGGCATCAGTGGGCTTCACTGTGCTGTATCCTCTCAGTCAAAAGCTGAACTGAACTCAGTGTGGCTTGAGGTATAGATGTTACTGTTTATCACAGCATAGATGTGCTGGTAGGACATTACAATCCCCTGGCAAAGAAGAGGTTAACAGTGTTCATCTTTGTGCTGCATCTCAGGACTGCAGTCACCCATTTTCATTTTTGGTTCTGCTGCATAAGAACAACTGCTCTTTGTAACCTGCATGGCACAAAGGACCTGTTTCTTCTGGCAGCATTTAAGTGAGGGAATAAAAAAAGGAAGCAGAGGAAGAAAGTTTGCATTCAGCGAGTGCCAGGTTGTCAAGGTTTCCTCTGCTTTCAGACATAAATTTTTTCTCCTGACAAACACCAAAGAGATTAAAAACTGTTTGGTACAAACCAGAGCTTCAAAAGCAGCACTGTCTGTGTCTGATGGAAGGTGAAGAGCACAGCCCAGGACCTTCTGTACAAGGCAACATTGTTGTCATCATGGTGTGCACAGGAGCATTAGACCAGGTCTGTGCTCGGCTTGTCCCAAAGCTTTTCCTGTGTGAGTCTCAAAATCCTGCGCTGCTTTCAGCCCAACTCCCAGAGGGGCTGTGGGCTGGTGCAGCCCTGCAAGGACATGGGTCAAGCTCAGTCTGCTGCAAAGAAAGAGGCTTTCACAAGGTCTCCCTTTTCAGTTTCCTTCCCCATTTGTATTGTTTTCTGTTTTAATAAATTGTGGACTGCCAGTGAAATCCCCAAGTGCCTGATGAGTGTGGTTATTAAACCAGTGCATAAAAAAGTAAAATCGGGCAAGCTTGATCATTGCTCCCTTGGCCTGGACATGATTCTCAGAGTACTGGTAGACAATTTAACTGATAAATATTGAAGAGGCAGTAATGTAATTAGCACCAGTCAACATAGTTTTCTGGAAAAATCAATCCCAGCCAAGCCTGGTCTTGTTCTCCATTGAGACCACAGGATGTGTTGCCAAAGGTAACAGCACGGAGGTGTTAGGGGAGGCATCCAGGGTATAGTCAAACAGAATGAGTAAAATGAACAGATTCACAGCTGGCCATCAGCTAGGATGGCAGAAAGCACCCAGAAACCACTGGTCTGGTTTCATTTTCTGTGCAGTACTTGACATTACAGAAGCGAGAGAGGATGTGGATGCAGCTGGAGAGTGCAAGAAGGGGACAGCTTAACCCCAAACCTGGCTCTGTTGTCCCCAAAAGCTCAAGCTGTAAGAGCATACTGGTGAACCCAGTGTATGTGGTCTGTCTGTCCTCTCTGCCCATTACTCCTTGGAAAGAGGCTGCAGACATCTTCTTAGTAGGTATTCAATTCAAATGCTGAGCAATTAGTGGGAATAAAGTCCCTGATACTCAAAGCACACAGGTGTGTGTANATTTTCTTCATTTTTTTAAGTGACTTTTAGAGCAGCTGGGTTGACCCTGGAATTTTAATGAGTAACATGTCATGAGCTGGCTTAAACAATGGCCCAGCTCCTGCAACACGTCCTGCCGGGCTGGCAGCCTCCAGTAAGCACCAGCATCTCACAGTGCCCAGTACCTGTGAGGCTCCAGCCTCGGGGCTGCCTGCCTGTCCACAGCATGTGCCACAGCAGCAGTGCCACAGCTCCTCTGGCTGCCAGCACAGGCTCCCACGCTCAGCACAGACAACACAAGGGAAAGCAATCTCATGCCCTCCATGCTTATCTCCTGCATCAAACAGTGAGGCACTTTTGTTTATTGAGTGCCGATGAATGGGGCTGTCTTGGCTGTGAGATCGGCCTCCAGATCCCACTCTGGGCACAGCTGCTGGCAGGGAGCCTGCAGCTGCAGCCACCAATTGCCCTGGGAGCCTTTCAGCAAGCAGGGCCTTCCCCCTCAACCCAGGGAGAAAATGACCCACAGTATCCCACTATTTGCATCTGTCCCCATGCAGAGGTGGCATCAGATTTCTGGGGAACTGATCACTCTTTTCCCCTGGGGTGTATGGCGCGAGAGTGCAGATGGGTGCCAAAGAATGCAGTTGGCTCCAGAATTTTTCAGTATTCCTCAGTCTCCAGAGCTCGTTTGTCCATCTTCCCTTTCAGCAGCTGACAAACAACTGTGAGCAATCTGCACTGGCAGTAACCTGCATGGCTGTTTCTTGGGGGGCAGAAAGGTGAGATGGCTCCGTGCTGCCAGGATGTAGGGTGAAGGAGATGCTGAGGACACTGTCACCCTGCCACGGGTGAAACAGCTGGACCTCAGAGAGAGTCACAGTTCCCAGGCCTGCCGCCTCACCATGAGCTGCAGCCAGCTCCTCCAGGGCCATGTTATTTTAGGACCCCAAAAAGCTGATGGATCCATTTGTGGCTGCCTCTGCCTTCCAGCCATAATTCGTGCACAGCAGTTGTCACAAAATAGCCTGTTTAAGCAGCAGGATTTTCTTTACTCTGCCCAGACTGCAAAGAAATCATCTCTTGTAAGGGACTTTTGAGTGGGAGACACCATGTGTTCTTGCTCCTTTCAATGCATCAGGATGAAAGCCTCACCAGGACTGTCACTCAGCCTGATGCTCCTGCAACACATGAAGGCTGTGCAGACTCCAGGAGACAGAAAATGTTGAGAGAGAGAAGCTACAATCAATATCACAAGCCATGCTTGCTCTCAGCTCTGGCCTTGGGGAGATGCTAAGAATCACAAGGACTTCCATTCTTCTCCAACCTGGAGGGAAAGAACTCAAAAACATTTGTCCTGAACCATTTCTGCTTCCAGAGAAAGTAAAATCTTCTGAGGACGTGGCTAAAGAAGCAGCAAGGTGAAGACTCATACCTAAGCTCATGTCCTCCCCCAGCTATCCTGTTACTATCTCCCTCATCCAGCTTTCCTGTCCTACTTCTCACTCTAATCTAAAGCATCTCTCCATAAGCCCAACAAAGCAGAATTAGAAGCCTAACCAGCCAGGCTCATCAGCCAGGTCTCTTCTTCACACGATAGGGAGAGATGGGTGACTCCATAGGGGCTGCAGCCACCCTCTGCAGAAGTCCCACTGTCTTCTGGACATGAAGATTTGCTGTTTCTAAACCTGGTGATGACACCACCAGAAGACCAGGTCTGGCCTGTGGCAGAGACAGCGTGGCTGGGACACATCTGGGGTTACTCAGATCACTGTGTGATCCTGTTCATACCCAAAGCTTTAAGTTCTTGCTGCTGCCTTGGAACTGTCCCACAGGTGAGCCTGCCACACCCTGGTACCTCTTTTGATCAGGAAAAAGGTTTCTTGCATTAGGATGGAAAAGTCAAATAATTTCTTAAGCTGTTTGAGGAGTCTTTTAGAAATGTCAAGGTTTACCCTTGCTGCTTCAAGCAGAGGGTTGGCAGGGTTGTAGAAGCATGGAAACATAGGACAGCTTGGCAGCTAAAAGATGACGAATATTATCTTGCTGTTTTCCCAAGTCACTCACTAAATGTCTGCAGACAGCATCCCTCAAACTCTTATATCCTGTTAGCTTAATCAAACCTGCCCAACTTCATGGAATCACACAATGGTTTGGGTTGGAAGGGACTTTAAAGATCCAACTCACCTGCCATGGGCAGGAACACCTTCCAGCTGGGTTCTGGGTTGTGCTCAGTCTGTCTTCCCAGGACTCCTGCGACCCACAGGGCAACCCACTCCTGCAACTGGTGACCACACAGGGCCTGCCCCAAGATGTGGCTCCACCAGGTGACCCAGCACATGGGACTTTGTGTACTCAGCCTGAGACACAGTGAAAACGGGGCAGAGGAGATGTTTTCAAGCTTGACATGTACAGGGTAGAAATCCTGTCTCCCCATTTGAACAGTGCTACCTGGTTTGTTTCGGGTCACCGCTGGAATTCTCAGTCCAGGAGTGAAGCTCAGCCACAGGGCTCTGAGGAGAGGTTCAAGCAACAGCTGCCTCCTCCAACCCTTTCAAGTGTGGTCTCCTCTTATCCACAGGCTTCAGCAGAAACAAAATTTGCAGCCATCCTGCTTTTCTAGAGAGAGCAAGTAGAGATGTCTGATTGGCTTCCTCTGCCTGCTTTGTTTCTCCACATGCTCTGTTGCTGCTGTCTGATCCAACTCTTGCTGAGAAAGGCAGCCCCAAATCTCCTGCTCCTTCCACATGGGAATGTATTCAGCTTTCTGTATTCGTTTGCTTTTTAGAGGATTTGTTTCCCCACCAGTTTAATCAACCACTTTCTGAACACAACATTTATGTTTTGGCCTCAAACATCCCACATCAAGGAGTCAGCATTAGGACTACGCATAGTGGGGAAGTACCCAGTTTTGCTGATTTGCAGGGGATACTGGACTATTTCGTTTAGTGCCACCTAGTTGAGAAGCTGTAGATGGCAACCATGTGTTCACATTATTCATCTTTTCCCAGGAGATGCAATACTTTGCTGTAAGAAAAGAGTTGAGCTCTGTAGTACTCATCTCTGAGCATCCCTCCTGCCCCTTGCACATTTTCCTGTTCTACCATCTCCTGTCTGGAAAAGATAAGAACTGCACTGGTGTTCAATGAGCAAACCAAGCAGAAGCATCTTAGCTCCAGCCCCCCAAAACAAACTTTTGGATAGGTTCAACCTACAGACCCACTGCAAGACAGGAAGAATAAAGGCATGGTCATATTGCCTACCTGGTTTCTACATTTCCCAGTCACTGAATTCTTTCAAGGTACCTGGAAACTGGAACAAGGGTCAAACTCTCCTCATGGATTTTCAAGACACAGATTTACAGAAAAATGAGGCTTTAAGAACACAGTGTTTATTTCTGCAGAGTTCAGGAAATGAACACACATTTAATTGCAGCAAATGCTGTTTTCTTCATATTAACAGTACCAACTGATAAGCATTGTGGGCTCACTTTGACACATCCCTGGTCTGGGGTTCTGATGCATCAGTGACTGAAAGCCAGCCCCACTCCCCTTCCCAGTGAAAGCTACTCTTGCTTTAAAGGCTGAAAACATGGGATGATTCTCCCTTAGGAGGAAAACAGTGAATTTAAGGACTGTCAGATTTCATTTCCCTTTTAAAAAACCCAAGAACATGACACTGTCACGTATGGACATGGGTGTGTACCAAGCAGCAGGAAATCTTACAAACTGGGTATCTTCTAATGCTCTTTCAGTTTTGGCATCAAGCTCAATAGGTTCATGGCTAAACCATCCAGTCCTCAGTGCACCACAGAGATCTCCTTTCCTTTATCAGAGTAATCCTATGGATGTGCTGAGTTTTACAGTATTGCTGCCTGCCCACAGTGAACAGAGAAACTGAACACAGCCCCTGTGGGCTCACTCTCAATTTCATATTTCAGTCAAGGCTTTTACTGGGAATTATACAGCATTTTACTGACAGGACTGTGTAAACAGTTTAACCCCCTGCAGAACATAATCAGGCCTTGTATTCCCTTGCACTTTTTATGGAATTAATAAACTGATTTGAGCTTTGCCTGGGCTTTCATTTCTCAGCTTTTTTTTTTTTTTTTTTTTTAAATTAGTATCTGTAGGAGCTGGAAGCCTCTTACCTGGATCTGTCTCCTGGCAGCTAGAGGACTGTCATGGGTAGAAGAAACTTGAAGTGGTATGTGGGAAACACTCAGGTCATTTTGCAAGAGATCTGCAAGTTTATGAAGTAGAAAAGGGTTTAATTATGACAGTTAAAGAACTGTAAATAAAAGCCAAAAAAGAAGGAGAAAAAATGTTCCTACTCACAAACAATTTCTTGCTTTACTTTTAAATTTTTTTTTTTAAGTAGGCTTTTCCTGGTAAAAATTTATTTGGGAGAATTTTGGACACATTGGAATCATGCACAGTAAAAAGCATAAAATCTGCCAGATCATCTGTAGGACACTGTAAGGTGCATGTTAGGCACTAGGAAAAGCCAGATAGCTGGAAAGGGAAAGATACTACTCCAGTATGTGATGAATTAATGACAGAAGTCAGAACGGAATGCCATATTTTGTTTTAAAAGATAAATGCCAGGTTAGTTATTTCTTTTGCTGTTTCAGCCATCTACTGCAATTGTTATCAGCCATAGCAGCTACAGGCTTATGAAAGAGTTACTGTGCATCAAAGAGATTATTGATAAAGATAACACACCTCAAAATAACGTTTTCCATTGACTCTCTTCCAGCTCAAATATTTGCTGCCAAGTCAGCTGAGGAGAGAGCAGTTGAACAGTTGCTCTGATTTTCCTCCAGCACCTCGGTGTCCTCAGCTGGGTGCTGGCTTTGGTGTCACTTCAAGGAGAAAGCCAGATGCACGTAAGGAGGCCCAGCCCAGTGGCTATGGCTCAGCAGGGAAAGACTGGAGATAACAATCCTTGTCTGGGGTACAATGCTTACCTTTCCTTAAGTTATCAGCCCAACTCCTGAAGAGCTGTTCTAGTGATGAAACTGTCTGGGGTTTGATATCTGCTGTCATCTGGCCTGGCTGCAGCCCATTACGAGAGTAACCCGAACACCTGGCACTAACCTTCCTCTCTCTTGGCACCAAGCTGTCTTCCAGAAGAGCTGTAGCTCTGCTGCTGCCTGGATGAGTCCTGCACAGAGTCCAGCCTACCTATGCTTTATTCCAGCATTGCCTAACTCAGCTCTGGCCTGACTATCACAAATGGAAAGCTAAGTGCAGCCAAGCTGCATCCTGTTGTAGCTGTGGATGCTACCTTGTGCTTCCTGTAGACTTCTCCCGCACCTTCACCAGAGGACAGGCTTATCCTACACACTGTCCCTTCCAGATTAGCCTTGTTGCTCTCTAGACCTGAGTCTGAGCCTCAGCTCATTCCGAGCGTGGTGTTTCCTGGCTGAGCCCCACTGCAGCAAAGCCACCCTTCAGAGACACCATTAACTCAGCTGCAGTCTGTCCTGTGCCCAGCAGTATCCAAAGAGGAGCTCTTCTCTCACTTCTGCACAGCACAGCCAAGCTCACCTGTGTTCTCCTGCCAGCAGGTTTAAAGGGATCAGTCTCCACCTAACACAAGGAATTTATGGAATAGCAGACAATGCTGTGAAACAGTTAAGTGCTGATTTTATTCCCAGTGAGAGCAATATGCTCAAATGCGTCTCTCCAAAACTGGAGGAAAGAACAAATACCTTGTTGGTATCCATGAGAATTACAAACAGTAACATATGACAAAGAATACAAGAGAAAATGTACATTCCAAAGAGCACTGTTGACTTGAACCCAACATGAGACTTGGGACAGCACAACCTAAGAAAACAGATCTGTGGAAGTCCCCAGGCCCAAGGTGACAACTCAAATCTGCAAGTCCTTGTCCAGTGCTCTGGACTGGACAGTAAGGACTGTGTAGCCTGACACGTTAGAACAGCTTTAAATGAGAGAAAAAGCAGAACGACTTCATGCCTCTCTTTCAATAATACTGATGGCAGCATTAGGGAAGCCACCAATGATTCCTCACAAGGGTAAGAAAACACCAGGATTTATCCAACCTGCAACTGCACATTGACTTTGGGTGGTGCAACCTGCCACTTTTAGACACACTTTTGTTTTTTCAGACTAAGAACAGCCCTTTAAGTAATGTTTATAGAGTTATGATGAATTCAAACCTGTCTTGAAAGACTTGAATTTACTTAAATGAGAGTAGTCTTCCACTGTCATTAGTGGGTCATTAACTGAGGGCCATTATGAGATGAGGAACAGGAGGAGAAGGGCATCTCAGTAATAAATCATTGAGCAGCTAAAAAGCAGCAAATGATTCCAGCCTTCTACAAGATAGTCAGGCTGAAAAACTAGGAAGTTAGCTCAGCATGGTTGATGCCAAACTCACAGCTGGTCAGACCAGTTTTTAAAATGCAAATTTAAGTCATGCTTTTCACCAAACTTCAGGATGGGTCACACCTTCACTACTACACAGTCACATTTCACTGAGAGGATATGAGGACTACCCCTTGGAAACAGCAAGTGAAATTTTAAATTTCACTTAAATCAGAGTTTCTCCCAGAACAGGCTATGAATTTTTACCTTTTTTTTTATAAAATAAAACTGGAACTTTGTCAAAGATCAGCAGTATGTAGGTGTAGTCTAAAAAGGTGCTTACAGGTGCAGCAGGCTACTTGTTTCATGATAGCTTTTGGAGCAAAACCAAAAAAACACCAATTTTTCTAGAAATCAGTTTCTTCTTTCTTCCCCACAAATACTTAGGTTTTGTTTGGACTTAAGGGAACTGGAAGAGATTTGGAAAAAAATAGAAAGCATTGTCATGGGGAATACACTTCACATTTTCATGTGAGCAGAACAGATCATTAACAGGAATGGCTGAAGAGTCACCACCACATCACAGACCTTCATAATATGACTGCCCCTCCATTCTCCTATCAAGCACTGGAGCACAAATGGACCCAAATGCTCACACCCAGTGTTTCCAGTTTCAGGAATAAGTTATAAATAAATACATGTAACATGAGTATCTACTCATCAAACACTACTTAAGCCACTACTCAGCTGACAGACAGACAGACAGACTGACTGACAGACTTCAGTCTCTAAATTTCTCTGCATTTCTGAAAGCTAAAGCTCAAGGTCATGAAGTTGAAGTAGAAAAAAGGTTCATAAATGCACTCTGAACTTCCTGGGATTGTCAGAAGTGGCATGTGAGTACAGACCCGAGAGAATCAATGCCCAGCTCCTCAGGAAGCTGGCCCTTGAGGAGGGAGCAGCCCCCAGGCACCATCACTCTGGGTACACAGAGGGGTGTCATACAAACCCCATTTTTCTCTGCTAGGTGCTACATCATAGCTATTGCAGAGTCCTCAGTGCTGCTCTCCTGCTCCAGGCCCACCCGGCGGATGGACTCGCTGTATTTCTGCCGCCCCAGCTCAATGATGGCTTCAACCTCATCAGCGATGTCCTGGCGGCCACTCTCTTTCATGGCTGTGATCAGCTTCCTCACAGAGTCAGGATCCTCTGAGTTCTGCTGAGCCCATGAGAAAAGCATGTCCAGGATCTGCTTATTGAGGTCCTCTCTGAACAAAGGAGGAAAGACAGAAGTAACCAACACTCCTGAGTTGCTCTCCTGAGCAGCAAACCAAAGAGACCTTACCTAAGTCCCAGCCATGGCTAGAGCCTTAAAGAAGCCATCCAGACACACTCAGGGGCCTGCCTCTTCCCCATCCAGACTACACAAGTTGCAGTTCCTGCATGAACGTTTCTCCGTAAAATATTTTTGTAATAGAAGTATCAAATTAAGGCATTCTGCTTTTGGATATAATTTCCTCACAGGAACACTAGTTTGATCATAACAAGTCTAATTATCTCCTACTGCTTTGGCTTTTTGGTCAGGCTCCATGTCCCGTGATGTACCACAAGCTCTTTTTGAATAACGATGATATTCACAATTAAATCCATAGATCATTTCTCTTTGTAAGAGATGGAGTCTGGCCAGGAATCTGATCATAAAACAAAACAGGAATGCAACTCAGCTGATCTACAAAGCTCATCAGGTTCGTTATTTCCCAATTTTGTTTTTCAAATGAAAAAGCTTTGTTTTATAATGGCAAGAGAAGATAATCAGTTTCCCATTATAAAAGGTATTATTTTTGGAAGAACCATTAGTCAACCCATCTTTAATCCAGTGAAACAATTACAGTGGAAGAACTTTCAACCAGCCAAGCATTGATTCATACTATTACACTGCAGACAGATGGACAGATAGCTAGAATAGATCACTGTTGATTTCTGTGTCCTGTCTCACCTGTTATTGTATCCTATGCGCTCAATCTGCTGGTAGCTCAGGCCCAGGTTGAGGCCGATGCTCTGCCAGTCAGCTCCCATGCGCCTAGCGATGCTCAGCAGGTTTGCCTGTGTCAGGTACCCAGTCTCAGCATTGCCCAGGTTCAAGGGAGGGAAGGAGAAGCCATACAGGGGACCAGGGTTCTCATCCCACCGGGGTTTCAGTTGCTGTGTCACAAAGAAGAGAGAGAAAGAACATTTCCTTTCCTCTACCATCTGTTTTCGCAGAGGACAGTGTCCAGCCACTCAGTCTCCACAGTGAAATCTCCTTCCTTCTCCTGGGGAGAAAGGAAGTTCTTGGGGCTGAAGGGTCAGGCTGTAAGAAGCAAGGAGGAGTTACACTGGCAGTGACCAGCAATGCTCATTGCCTCAAGAAAATATCAAATTGTAATGCTCACAGTCATGGCTCACATTGGAAATTTCCTTTCCTGCATTTACAGAGCACTTTAAAATAAGCCACATCCCTGAAACATATTTGCCTCAGCAGTAAGAGAGCACTTAGTCTAGGTTTGTAGTTGAGGTTGTGTGTCAGAAAGGGATGTGAGATCATCACACGTGACTGGAAGGGAAGTGTTCAGCCTACCAAGGTATTTATTGTTTTAGGCTTCTCAAACGTCACTTAAATTCCGTAAGCAAAAGTTGCATTTCTCACTGTAACATAAGGCCAGCCTTTAGAGCTCACACCAGAATACCTACACTCAATGTCTATGTTCAAATCCAGCATAACTACTTCATCCTATTCCTTTCTTTTTTCCTGCTGCATGAGCTGTGTGACTAAGAAATTTATAAACAAAACAGACACTTCCCTTAATTACAGCATGCTTCCTTGCGTACTACATTCTCATTTATTCAAAGGATCCACCCTCTCTGACCCTCTGACCACCCATCCAACAAGCCTGTGCTTGACAGGCAAGATGAGCAGGAGAGGTGGAGATGACTCCCAGCTCTTCATGTTCTCATTTCAGAAGAGCTCACTCACAGGGAGTGTAAAATCTTCGCCATGACACTGCTATTTCTTGTGGTCATTTATTGCATGCCTTCTCACGGAGGAAAACAAAATTAGCTGAGCAGGAATGCCATGCTCTTACCCCATCTAGATTAATTTTTCTGTAGGAGACAACTCACAGGCAGTTTGATGGGCAGAGTAGCAAGCCAGAGGGAGTCTGGACCTTTTCTCCTCCTGCTGGCATCTTCAGGGATGTTGTCTGGAACTGCCCCTCGGTAGAAAGAGACCTTTGCAAAGAAAGCATGCAGTGAGGCTCTGGTTCAAGCACAGTGGCCCACCCTATTGGCACCATGTCTTTTCTGTTTGGGAAAGAATGAATTCAGCATTCTCATCTATCCTCAGCCCACAAATATGGCCTTTCAATTAACTGGGAGGAGCACTGAGGTTCTGCCATAAAGGCTGGACCTTCTGCCAGCACCCCAAAAATTAATGGCAGGAATGTAAGTCAGACAGTTAAGTGATGAGTGATCCTTCAAGATTACACTTCTTCATTATTCAGAGTTTAGTCAGTGGATAGGAAAAGTGGGGAAAGAGGGTAGGAAAAGAGTCACGCCCAGCACTCAGAGATTATTATGAGTATTGTAAAAGCAATGATGAAGGAGGAAACAAGAAGTCAGTGTAACTGCTTGCTCACCTGGCCTTTTACAGCTTGGCCTTTTCTGTCCACAGGGGAAGTCACATAGATTTCCTTCATGTTCTTCAAGTGGGAGTAAAAAATAAATGAGAGACGTCCATCCACACAGTCGGGGCGATCTGTGCAGAGAAGCAGGAAGCATTCAACTTGTGGAGAAAAGTGTGCAGAAGCAGATCAGTCATAAAAATAAACCCACCTGACTATTGCCCTTCTGCAGGTTTACAAGAGCGTGAGAAGAAATGAAAGTCTGCAAACAGCACTTTCATAAGGAAAAGTAGACAGAAAAGTTATGTGACCAGAGAATGTGACAAGTTCAATGTCCAGGGGCTGGCTGTTTTGAGTAGTGAGCGAGCTGGAGACATAGAGACTCACCATGGAGGAGTACAACTCACAGCAGAAACATGTCTAGGGCCAGAGCAGGACAAGAGGTAGGTAGGGAGGAGCAGAACGAGCCCAGTGCTGCCATACCCATATCAATGCTGATGCCTCGCTCAAAAGCTGCAAAAAATTGCTCTCCCTCAAACATCTCCACCATGTCAGATGGCTCAGGCCCTCGATAGCGGTCCTGGAGCTTCTTCAGCACTGGGTCAACCTGACAAGGACGACAGGGTTTGGTCAGAAGCACATCTGTCCCCCAGCCAATGTTTCTATACCCATCATGTTCCTCTCACCTTCAACAGGGAAGACTATTTTACATGAAAAGGATGTAAACAAATGAACAAACACCCATTAAAAAAGCATTTTCAGTACTGTCTTCTCTTTTTAACAGGTCTTTTTAACTTCAAAGACAAGGATGGATTTACTTGCTACCATATCCCACCCACAATTCAAATACATTTTCTCTGCAAAAAGATACATGCTACAATAGCACACAGCTGAGGACACCAGAAAGCTCATTTTGACTTTGTAGCACGTGATCACGGTGGCAGTGCAAGAGTCAGGTTAGATTCTTCTTTCTATTTGTAACAGTGAACCTCTCTCACTCCATGACCATTCCTAGCAGGATTACAGACACACTCAAACAACAATCTTACCCTGAGTGTCATTGCTGCCTCATCTGGAAACAATTTTACCCCAAAACCCAATATAAAAAATCCTTGCAGATGTTTGTGTCCACAGGTCACTTCAATACAGGAACACAGGTAAAGAGAAGGAGCAACCAGAGTAGAGAATTATGCAGAGCTGGATATGCAGCCCAGCAGTGGCAGTCTGGTAAAATAACCCTCACCTCACCAAGCTGCACTGCCTGCCAAGGGACACGTTATCCACAGCTGCACACTCATACTCACACTAATCTGAAACAACAGGGCTGATACCCCTAGGAAGAGGCAGCAGAAGAGAATGCATGAGCAGTTCCCATCTCCTTCTTGACAAAGTAAACCAGATTAGCTCACACTCATAGCATAAACTAACCTGATGTTGCACTGAAGCAGAGGAGTGCTCATATGTTCTGTTCCAGTGCTTGAACTGAGAACAGCAAGGAACATAAGGAAAAGTACAATTTCTAAACACTCCAGCTGAAAACAAAGCAGTGCTGCTGCCCACACCACTAGCCCATGTCAGAAAAGTGACGTGTAAACTTTGACTTAAATTTAAGCCAACATGTTTTGCCTCATGTTTGCTAGATGATAATAGCATATACATGGCCAGTAACTGTGGTTCAGATGATTTCAGCAGCTCAGTCCTCAGGGTTTGCAGGGGATGAAATCAATGCATGGCATTTACCACTGCACAGAATGAGGTTTTTTCTTCCCCTAGCTCCCTGTGAGTCAGTATTACAGCACCAAGAGTGTGGTGACAGCATACCCCAGCCATAACTCTGGGTGCTGAACAGGACTGTTCAGGACTGCTGCCTTTACATTCTACAAGGGGAAGTCTGGGAAGCTCAGGAGCAAGGCAGTGCAACCCAGATCAGACCTTGTGCTTGGGGACACACTGTAGCAGGACTTGCTCAGGATCCTTCTTCCTCTGCAGTGCAATGAAGTTCACCTGGTACAGACGCAGCCGCTCATAGACCTTCTTGGCAATGCCTCCAATGTAGGTCTTGGTGGTGTACCACAGCCAGTACCTGGAGACGAGGAATTAACAAAAAAGGAGGGACCCTACCCAGAGAAAGGTGCCAGTGTCACGCCCACATGACTGGAAAGAATGACAGGCAGAGATTAAGTGCTATGCTGGGCCTGACTTGCAAAAGGAAAAGGGAACAGATAAGAGTTAATGTCATGACCTCTGGTCGGAATGTTGGAAAAGCAAAGCAGAGGAACATCCCATCTTTTCCTCAGGACTAATCCTGCACTTACCAGGAGAAGTGAGTGACTTCAAATACTGCATAAAGATGGGTGAATTCCAGCACCACCTCACTGGTAATGTCATTCCAGGTTTGGCCCTCCAGGTCACCATGGAGAATATGCAGCCTTGACCGATCCAAATTTAGCCCTAAAGACACCAATGATCAAGAGTTGCTATATGCAGCAGAAACCTTTATTCATGGCTTTACAAACCCAGCCACAGGTTTGGATGATTTACTTTTCAAAGCCAACAAGTAAGGGTTCACAGCCTTCTGTTCAGCATCCAGGACTGAACTTTGGTCAAAGAAGAGCAGCAATAAAAGGACCAGGCTATCCCATTGCTTTTGGGATATTCTGGCAAAATATGCAGAGTTAAAATTATAGTGTGCTCATTCCCACCAACAGATTCATTATGAAATTCTCATCACTAAAATCTAGGATTATTAATTAAGTTCTATCTCTTTCTAATGTACATCTCACAGACCTTTGAATTCTGATGCACTTCAGGCATACAAATACCAGGTAGTGTTAAAATGAAGGCCACGTATTTCTTCACAAGAAAACCAGGAGAGGTCAAAGAAAATAGGAGTAAGGAGACTCAGGGTACTCAGCAAACAGAGGAATCCCTGGCATGACTGAGGCTGTTTTTAGCAGTTTTCAGAGTGAGATGTAGCTTAGCATACAATCATACATTTTTAAATGCAATGGCTCAGCACCTGATTCATATGCAAGGAAAAGAGAAGGCAGACCCCTGGAGGCAGTATGTTCATTTCCTGCTTCTAGCTATTCCCAATCATGAATCAGAGCCCTTTTACAATGCATCTCCTCAGTGGGCAGGAGTGCCTCTCCAGTCCACCATAGTAAAACCAGCAGTTTAAATACACATGTGGTTTGGCAGAGAAATCCTTTTGCCAAGACCATTCTCCCAGCTTGTCTGGTCTGTGAACCCCAGCCCTGATCTGATGGACCTGAACTACCTTCAGCTCCTACCGCTCTGCACCACCACAGTCAGCGGACACACCTTGCTGTTCCTGCAGGAAAAGCAGCAAGCTTTATTAGCAACAGGAGAGGCAAACAAAATTCTCTCTTGCCATTTATGGTTTTCCAAATATGGCATCTCCCTTCGTCAATTTTGGGAATAAGCTGACCTGTGACCCCAGGTGGAAGAGGCAGCTGAATTCTAACTGGCTTGAGAAAATCCACTGTGGAGTCCTGGGAGAGGTAGAGCAGGGGACTGGCTCTGCACCCTGCATTGGCTGTGATTTCCTGTATCTCTTCTGCAGAGACTGGCAGCACCTGGATGTGGCAGACAGCACAGTGAGCAGAGCAGTCGGGCACCAAATTCCCACACTGCTCACTCAGTTCCTCCAGCACCCAGCAAGCAAATGCTGCTCTTGCTGCAGGGTCTGTTGAGAAATAAAGCACAGTGAACTTTGGCTGAAGTCTGGCAACCTGTTAGGCAGGGATGCAAGTATTACAAGAGCATCTAGCAGCTCTACAGAACAATTAATTTTAGTGGGGTGATTTTAGAATTACATCCACATTAGATTCCGCCACCACCCCCAAGTCTCACTGAGCTGTTTGCTAGGGTCAGTTTTGCAAGGGAAAAAGAGGAAAAATCTTTTTGTGTTCCCTTCATAGCAGCTATCCGCTGCTCTGCTGGAGATCCCTTTCCCACACAGGGCAGCATGGAGCATGGCTCATGTTGCAGGCAGGGAAGTTAAGAGAGAAGGTGATCTGAGAAGGGTCAGCCCATGAAGCAACCATGTCTAGACATGAATTCCCCTAGGGCAGACATCTCTGCCTGGTTCTGTACTGAACATGAGAAAACAGCTGCACCAAAGCTCACCAAAAACCATGCATACCTGCAGTTTGACACTACGAGGCTCTTTGGTGACTCCAGGAGGAAAGATGACTTTGATGTTTGGATCCACACTGGAAAAGAGCAATGTCCCCTCTGCTGGCACCTTGCATTCATTTTGGACAAGTCGAGACACAACAAGGAACCAAGAGAAGTGAAGGACACAACAGTGGGCCACATGCTTCTGTGACAGAGGACAAAAAAGAAAACATATAGGCCTCAAACTTAATACAATAAAGTCAGGAAAATGAGTACCAGCCAAGCAGAAGAGATCAGGGATGAAGCATGGCAGCCTGCAACTCATCAACTTTAGAAGACATGCCTCCACGAGAGAGGAAACCTGGAGCTGAAATCCACTACATTTTATTGCAACTGCTCAAAACACAGCTCATGAGATAGTTCAAAGAGGTTCACTCTTGGCTGGGCACAACCAAAGAGGGGAACAGGAGCAAAGTGTGTCACTGGTAATTTCAGTCTGCTCACCTTTGATTTTCTCTTCTGCTTCACTCTCGTTTTCAGATCACTCCAGCTCTGCCCACTGAAGGTCCGAACTACCACCTCATGCTGGTGAGGGGTTTGAGGTGAGATATATGGCATCCAGATCTGCACCTCCTGGCAAGAAAGCATTCCTGTGAGACACCAACTGAAAGGATAAAACCAAGGCCAGCTCTGCTCTGTGGCTTCCTATGCAGACATAGGAGTGCAGAGCATGGCGTGTATGCAGGGAATCAAAGAACCTGCTCTGCCCTACAGTCTCTGGGGAGGCGACAGGAAATGTCAGATCTGCTATGGACTCTGATGGCAGGAAAGGTTCAGCAGCTTCTGAGCAGAAAGGGCAAAGCAACTTTTGCAGTGAGCTGCTGTCAGCCATGATGGGGCTGGTAGGTGGTGTGACTACTCCCCAGATTGAATGCAAACCACACAATCAGACTTTTAGAGAAGGATGCAAGCCATCCTCCTTTCAGGGTAAGGCCAGATGCTGGACTTATGCTCTGGTAGGGCAGGGGGGTTGTGAGTGAGAAAGGTTATAGCTCAGCACAGTCAGGAGCAGTGGGGAAGGCAAAGGTGCCAGATCAGCACAGTATCAGAGAAGCTGGCTGTGTCTTTTCTGAATCTCTGCAGCAGGGCTTCTTTGAGAGGTGGTCCTGCAGCTACTTAAAAGCACCACGGATGGGGGTAACTGTCTCACAGGTCCCAAAAGGTGCTCTCAGAAGACTCTACTGAGCTACTGCAAAGGCAGATTCATCAGGAGGTGACCTGGGTGTATCCTCACCTGCTGGAACTGGACCCCATGAGGCTGCAGCTCCAGGACTCTACTCAGCAGGACATCATGGTGTCTCAGCTTTACCCACTGCGGATCCGGCGTGAGGGATCGGAAGCAGATCCGCAGAGGATCAGAGGCAGCCCCCGGGGGAAAGTAGAAATGGATGCCACAGGCCAGGACCACTCTGCAGCCTTCAGAGGTGACAGTAAAGCTTCCAGAAGAATGCATGAATTTATGACATTGTGCAGTGACTTCAGCCCTCCACAAATCAACAGAAGAATCTCACACTTGTGTTTGACTGGCTTACTAAAGGCTATAGGCTCCTATACATTCCTGCAAAACCCACCATGCACCTTGTCTGTAATAAAAGTTCTTAATAACAGAGGCTTACCTGCCCTCTCCTGATGCAAGGAAGAGTCTTTTTAGCCTTCTGGTACTGGATTTATCTGTGGCAATAAGAAGATTTGGGTAGGAGAAGGAGACAGAGGTTACTTAAACCAAGGTAGATAAGAAAGGCTGAACAGTTTTGGTTTAATCCCAATCTGACAGCAGTTGCTAATACTAATGCTAATACCAATTGGAATCCTGGGCACACTGCAGTGGGCTCCAGAACACACTACAGCAAGAGGATGGCATGAGGCCTCAAGGTCCCAAGACGTACTGAAAATGCTGGCTCTCCCCCAGGGAAACTCAGAAGCAGAGGGAATTCGAAAATATTTCCGTTTACCTCTGCAGCTCTCAGGGCCATGTTTGATTGCCTGGAGCCACCCCTGGGAATCAGTGCTTGCTCTTGTGAACATGAGCACCACTGGGAAACCCTGCTCAGATTCCTGTTGATTTCATCACCTTCCTCTTGGACAAAGAGCTGCTCCTCTGCAGCCTGTGAACCTCAGGAAAGCAGGAGGTAACTGCACAGCAGAATGACCCCTTGCTGCTCTCTGAGATTTTAGCATGAGCCACCACAGCCTTAGGGCCATGCAGCAAGTCCAGGAACTGTTGCTCACCTCTGCTAAAAAGGCTGGACCCCTTTAGGGACCTCTCCTGATCTGGTTCCTGTGAGTCCCATTTTCACTTCCACTGTAAAACCCTACTGAGAAAGCCCAATTCCAGGGACCACTGAGCCCTTCAGACTGGCACAGGCCTCATAAAAACATAACTAGTACTGTCTGTATCCTTATAACTTAATAATTATTCCAGAGAAATAAATGCTGATCTTATTGCCCTCTGCTTGTCTTCTCTAATCCAAATCCATCTACACCATGCTGGGCTGAGGGAGGGAACAGCTGGGCAGAACACACAGCAGCAGAAGCCTTGCAATTACCAGTCTGCGGGGATGGTTCCGTTTCTCCCAAGGGATTGCCTCGGACGTGCACGAACGGCAAGGCCTGGATCTCAGCAGGGATGGCACGGAGGCAGTTGTTCTGCAGATCAAGTCTGGACAGGTTGGGCAGGCTGGCAAGCGAGGCAGGGACTGTCACCAGGAGATTGCTGTGGAGATGCAGTCGACGCAGAGACTTCAAATTGGCTGCAGGTTGGAACAAGAAGCGACCCCCCATCTGTGCTGTTAATTGCATTGTATATCAGCTCTAACCCTCCCTCTCTCCTCAGCCCATGTGAACACACACATAATGAGGGAAAAGCACAAAAGCTTAACATCCCTCTAGCTCACAAAATAAAGGAGTGCAAGGAATCAGCTGAGAGGCAATGCAGCCTCCTCTGTTCTCTGCTTTTCAGCTACCAGTAAGACACTTCTGTAACAGCATCAAAAACAACCTCAGTCACAAAGTAACACAGGACTCAGGAAGCTGGGCAGCAGAAGTCAGAGCCCAGTTCTGTGGACTGGTCCCCACTGGACAGTGTGATTTCAAGTCCAGATTTGCATCCTATCAAACCTCAGCTCTTCTGTTACCAGTCTCAGGTGCTACTCAAAACCAGCCAGGCCAGATCCTCAGTTATTGTAAATTGTATTGAAATCTCAGCAGTGTTGCTGATTCACAGAAACAGAAAGTGTGGTCCAGAGAGTTGTTAATGCTCAAAGGCACTGACTGAACCAAGCACGATCCTTCTCCATGCCCCTTCCATTTGGCTCCAATATAAGACAGTTTATGCTAACAACTCTGGGGATAGAGACCAAAGGTCTCAGAGGTTGTACCAAAAGCTTGGCAAGCCCATGCCCTACTCTTCCCCAATAAAATACATACCTAGGGAGTCTGGGATGCTCAATAAGCGATTCCCAGAGAGATCCAGCTCTGTGCAGTTGTGCAGATTCCCAACTTCTTCAGGGAGCAATTCCAAAGCATTTTCTGAGAGATCCAGATCCTGCAGCATTGACAGATCCCCAATGCTCTGAGGTAAGTCTTTCAGCTGATTTTTCATTGCAGAGAAGAAAGTCAGTTTGCTCAGACAGCCAAAGTCCTCAGGAAGTGTCACCAGGCTGTTGTGGCTCACCAGGAGCACACGGAGGCTGGGGAGGTGGAGAATGCAGCCTGGCAAGGTTGAGAGTCTGTTGAAGCTGAGATCCAGGTGGGTGAGACACCTGAGGTTCCCAAAGTCTGGTGGCAAGCTTGTCAGGGAGCCATGCTGATAGGAACCGAACTCATCCCTAGCATGGCCACCTGTGTGGAGGGAAGTGGAAGAAGAGGTCAGTTTGCTAGCAGGAGAGCTCATCAGCCTCTTGTGAGACTCAGCACACAGATCCACAAGGTTGGGAGTTACTGATAACAATGAGCAGCACTAATCACAAACTACTCAGAGAAGTGAGTTTTCTGCTCCATGCCTCAGTTTCCTGATCAGTGAAAGGGGTGTTAACAGTGAAGAGCAGTTCTGAAATCAGGAGGTGTCACAGTGAACCAGTACAGCTCTGCTAAACACATCTGGAGTCAAAGCTCAGAATGAGCCAGGCCACCCCACACATTTACCACATTTCAGCAGGGTGGCCCATACACCTCCAAGCCTCCCACTCTGCTTCCCCACTTCTTCCTCACTACCAACACACAACGCTTTATGGGTCAAGGAAATAGTCCTTGCCTTCAAGGATTTATCCATGCTGCTGAGAAGACAACAGCCCTGAGGACTGAAATCTGCCCTTGCAAGACTGGAGGGCACACCTGAGGAAAGGGCAGTGAAAATGTGGGAGGAAAAAGTAGGTAATTCAATATTTTGTAGGGCAGACAGCACAGAGAGGGAAGAACGACAGTTCTGTACCCCAGCTTGTGACACTCAAATTAGAGAAGGGCTGCACCCCTGAAAAATAACTTGAGCAAACAAAAGGAAACTTCCAAACTTTTCCTCTTGTTCATTGTTTCATAGTCCTTCTCTACTATTTTCTATTTATATCCATATACAGCAGAGGGCACCAAACATTTTTTTTATGCTGCATAATGGTACAAAATGAGAACAACCAAACTAACAGGCACATTGGACTTTGTATTATAAGATCTTACTGAACTACTTTATTGCACTTCAGGATGGTCAGGGTGTGTGTACATCTCACAAAACAAGCTGATAAAAGGTACTGCTGTTATTGCCACCTTACTAAAGGGGGAAAAGACGAATCAAATTATTCACATGAGAAATTTGTGACAGATATAGAAACAAACTTCAGACTTTTCAGTTTTCAGCTGGAACCCTGAATTCTGTCCCCAAACTCCCCCTTTTTTCTCCCAAAGAGCAAATTATTCAGTCTGACAGAAGTTATACAAATTGTATTGGGATCCTCCCACAATAAATAGATGAGACAGTCGAAGAATGAGCTAATATTTATAGCTCTAACAGTTATTACACTTTGCCAAATTACATGCACACCCTGTGTCCTACTTTAGATAAAATGTTCAACAGCCTCTTCTGGTCTGTCTTGAACTTTGCTAAACCTACAGTCACTGACAGTAAGCAAGGATTAAGCATGGATTAATTCAGACAGAAACACACCAAAGACAGCTTTTATACCCTCAAAAATGAAATAGGGGCTGAATATTCACCAAAAGATTCAACACCTTTCAATCCCGCACCTCTTGCATAACTGCAAAAATGCTCTTCTAGAGAATGGCTATAGAAAATGCTGCAGCATCAACCCAACCAGACTCCAAAAACCCAGTCCCCAGGCAGCTGTAAAAGCAAAGGGAGGAAATAAGAGTCCAGAAGCTGAATCTTGTTGAAATCTGCATTCAGCTCTGAGCAAGGGTGAGCCAAAGCTGAGGGGAAGGGGCACTGGAACAAAACACTTCCAAGGGCAGTTTGTCCTGCAGATGTGGAGGGAAGGATTACCAAAAATTCTGAGCCTAGAAAAGCTGGATGGTGATGGGCCCCAGAATTTACCTTTAAGCACCAGGGATTTCAGGTGCTTCAGATGAGGAAGGCTGCCCAGTGTGGTGCTGAGGAGGCAATCGTTGCTGCTGAGCCGGAGGAACTCAACCTGGACCACCTCTCCCTGTTGCTCCTTGAACAGCTGGAGGAAGCGGCGGCAGCCGTCAGGGTAAACATCCAGGTTCAGTCTGTTGTCCGCAAGGCAGGAGCCAGCGAGGGCAGGAGCCCCCACAGTCCCCTCCCCACACTCATCCCTGAGCCCCAGCAGCTCTGCCATCTTCTGCATCTCATCCACAGGGTCCAGGCATGCTCTGACTTGCCAGGCAGGCAGGCACTGGCAGCACCACAAGGCAGCTGGGACAAGGAGAGGAGGAAAGATGGCTCTGAAAAAGAACACAGGTGCACAATGAAGGCTCCTGCCCCAATCCAGAGTGGCTGGAAACAGTTCATAATCATAGCAAAATGGCAGGAAATATTACATGCATATTATTGAAAGCTTTGGAGGCAAAGAGCACAGAAATGCAGCATGACAGATGTCACAGAGGCTTCTCCTCCTAAAAAAACCTCTGAATTTTTCCAGCCAAAATCTCAGCAGGGAATGGAGCAATTATGCACCACCAGAATAAAGACCGATGTTAACTTTAAAAGACATAAATGCAAATGCCTATGCCTAATGCAGATTTAAAGGTGCCTTAGTAGGAAGCTTTACAAGTGGAGAAGAAAACTGGGGCAGGGAGAGCTGAGCCAGAAGCAGAGCCCAGAGGTGGCTCACAGACTGTGACAGGTCCTCATCGAACCCGGTTGTGAAATCCAGTGTCAATGGGATAAAAGCAAGTGGACAAAGGGCAGCAGAGAAAACATGTCAGGGCCAGCAACAGGGTTAGAAAAGGCATGTTGGTGGTGCAGGAGCAACACCTCCTGAGCTTGGCAATTAAACTAGCTCATGGTGTGAATATCAGGAGTTCTTTGTAAACCCTGCCATGGATCGAATTGGTAAATAGAAATTTCTTTTGAGTGATGCAGAATTAGAACAAACTTGGCTCTAACGTCCGAGGCCAGCAGAAACACGGTAATGCCCCAGCAACACCCTGAGAAGCAGTGCTTTTACTGTTAGCCTGTGGGACTGATGTTTCCAAGGCACAGTCTGAGGGGGGCATCATCCCCTGAAAGAGCAGGAATGCCTCACCCTGAAAGAACAGAAATGTAAGGACAAGAAGAAGAGGAAGCAGAGCCCAGAGGCAGCTTGCAAACTGTGCTACGTCCTCATTGAACCAGGTTTGTGAAACTGAGTGCCAATGGGATAAAAGTGAAACTACTGCTTTAGTATAAGGGTGAGCATTTCTTACAAAGACATTGTGCACGACATGTACACAGCCCCCTTACAGACATGTGTAAGAAAAAGGCCATCAGCTACAGCTTTGTAAAACTGTCAGTGGTGAAGGAACCAGAGGGCAGCTCTGGAAGCCACAGAGGCAGCCTTGGGGCCAATAGACATGGACAGATGTGGTGGCACAGACACTCCAAAACACACACCTGCACATGGACAAACAGCCCCTCACATGGACACACACACAGCCCCTCACATGGACACACACACAGCCCTGCACATGGACACACACACAGCCCCTCACATGGACACACACACAGCCCCTCACATGGACACACACAGCCCCTCACACGGACACCCAGAGCCCCGTGCATGGCCAGCCGGGCCGGGCTGTCCGCAGCTCCCTGTGCCCCGGCCCCGCCACCCCACGCCCGCTGTCCAGGCCCCGGCAGAGCTGCGGCCGCGCCCCGTGCCCGGCCGAGCACGGCCCCGCTGCTCTCACCCCCACACACCGGCTCCGGGCACTCGGCAGCCGGGGCTGGGCTGGGCAGGGCTCTGCCCGGCACTTCCTGAAAAGTTCTCGGGAGCTGCGCCGCGATCCGGGGCGGGACAGGACGGGACGGGACGGGGGAGGTGCCAAGGGCAGCGGGACGTGGGCCTGATGCTATGGGGAACCGAATCCAGGCCTCCTGCTCCACGGCAAGGACACGGAAGGAGATTTTTCCCGACAGGGCCACGGCCCCGGCACCGCAGCTGGTCCCGGTTCGGCTCCCCTGGGCTCCAAGGGAGCGGGAGGCACGGGCAGCTCCGGGTGTTGTGCTCATTCCATACAAATCCAGGGAGAAAAATGGAGCAGGGGCTGCGAGGCCAAGAGGGCGCAGGGCTGGGGCTGCCCTTAAGGAAGGCTGTAGCCAGGTGGGGGTCAGCCTCTTCTCCCAAGCAACAAGTGACGGGACAAGAGGACATGCTCTCCAGCTGATGTCCAGGTTCAGGCTGGCCATCAGGAAGAATTCCTTCACAGAAGGGGTGGTCAGGCATTGGAATGAGATGCCCAGGGAAGTGGTGGAGTCACCGTCTCTGGAAGTGCTTAAGGAAAGACTGGACATGGCACTTAGTGCCATGGTGTAGTTGACAGAGTGGTGTTTGGTCATGGGTTGGACTGAATGACCTTGGAGATCTTTCCTTAAACACCTGCAGGGAGAGTGACTCCTCCATTGCCCTGGGCAGTCCATTCCAATGTCTAATCACCCCCTCTGTGAAGAAATTCTTCTGAATGTGTAAGCTGAACCTTCGCTGACACAGTTTGGGGCTATGTCCTCTTGTCCTGTAGCTAATTGCCTGGGAGAAGAGGCCAACCCCTGTCTTTCTACACCCTCCTTTCAGGTGGTTGTAGAGAGAGATGAGGTCACCCCTGAGCCTCCTTTTCTCCAGGCTGAACACCCCCAGCTCCCTCAGCTGCTCCTCACAGGACTTGTGCTCCAGACCCTTCACCAGCTCCATTGCCCTCCTCTGGACACACTCCAGCACCTCAATGTCTGTACTGAAGTGAGGGGCTCAGAACTGGACACAGGGCACTTGTGCCAAGTACAGAGGGACAATCACTTCCCTAATCCTGCTGGCCACTCCAGGATCATCAAGTTCCACCTCCGACCAAACAGCACCGTGACAACGAGACCAAAGCTAACTGGTATGTCCAGTTGTTCCCAGAACACCTCCAGGGACAGTGATTCCAGCACCTCCCTGGGGAGCTTTTTCCAATGCCTGACCACCCTTTCCATGAAAAAACACACAAACCCAGGGCAGGGCACGGCAGCATTCCAGAGTTGGAGGAGAATATTAAGCTGTGCCAGGGGAGGTTTAGGTTGAATTTCTCCACAGAAACCGTGATCAGGTGTTGGAACAAGCTGTCTGGGGCTGGTGGCGCAGTCACCGTTCCTGGAGGTGCCCAAGGACAGACTGAATGTGGCACTCAGTGCCATTTTCTAGTTGACTGAGTGGTATTCGATCACAGGTTGGACTCGATGACCGCAGAGGTGTTTTGCAATCCGTGATTTTGGGGAATCACAACCATCCTGACACGAACAAGGCCGCACTGCACGCCCAGGATAGGCAGCCCAAGCTCTGCGCATGCGCCACCGGCCGCGCTGTCGGCGGCCGCACCCGCGGCTCCCCATTGGCCTGCGCGCCGGTCCGGCCCAATGGCAGCGCTCGTTGTTGAGGGGTGGCGGGAAGAAGGCGTTGCCGAGGCCCCGCCCCTTCCTTTCGCCGCCGCTCTCCCCTCGCGCGCGCACGTCCCAGGCCGCTGTCCCGCGCCGCCGCCGCCGCCCAAGTAAGCGCGCCGTGCGCCCCCGCCCCGCGGCAGTGGTACCGTCCGGCCCACCCGCGCCAGCCCGCCGCGGCCGCGGGGNTGCCGCGTTGCCGCTTCGTTTCGGGAGAGGTGTGCGGTGGCGGCGCGGGCGGGCCCCGCGGGTTCTCCTTTGGAGCGGAGGGAAAGGGTTGTGGCTCGGAGGGACAGGGATGAGCTCGGCCGTGCTGAACCTCTACTCCCCTGTCTTGCAGGATGCGTTACGTCGCAGCTTATCTGCTCGCCGTGCTCGGGGGCAACGAGTCCCCCACGTCCAAGGACTTGAAAAAGATCCTCGACAGCGTCGGCATCGAGACGGACGATGAACGCATGAACAAGGTGGCGTTGCCTCTTAATTCCAGGTGTCCCAGCCAGCACCAGACATTGGAGCTGTTTCCCTGGCTTCAGTGGTCCCGTTGCCTCCCTATTGATCTGTTCTTACGTTGTTCAGACATTGTTGATCCTTACCAGTGTGATTTCTAAACACTGCTGAGCCAATCATGAGTTTTTACGACTGTTCTTAAAAGTCTGGCTTTCTTATTTGATACCTGTCCTCTGCAAAGGTCTCAGTGTCATCATCCTCATGGAGATGGTGGCTGCATATAAGAATGCAGTGAAAATGTTCTGACATCATGTATAGTCTGCATTGAAGGTTCACTTCTTATTTTTGGTCAGTATCGATTCAGAGCTAACACTTTTGATGGCCTGATACTCAGTAATACATTCTTGTTTAGTGTGCTGCAAAGGAGCATTTGTTTCCTCACCAAGAAACATTAGGCAAATCCTAGCATGGAGATTAAAGATATTTGAGGATAATATATAGGAAGAATTTTGGAAAATAATACCAAAGTGCTTGTGTTGAAAAACAAAATTCTAAAGAGTATCTTAATTAGAATGTTTCTTGTGATATAATACATCTTCAGCATTGTGGAACTAAAAATCATTGGTGATGGGGAAAAAAACCCAAGTACCAACAAAACGATCTTATCACTTGTCCCATACTCATATGTGAAGTGTTTCCAGAGAGGTAGAGGTAAAAAGAAACGATTTTCCCACTGTTTTACGATAAGCCCAATGAGGCAGTGGTTGAGCTGACAGCATCCTTGCTATGGTTTGGGATGTTGGTTTGAACTCGTGGTTTGGCTCCTGTTTAAATGCCAGGTCTTTTGTCTTTGGCTCCTTTAGGTTTAATACCTTAATGAATGAATTGTTTCCTCTGATCCTCCAGTATTCAGAAAGCTGTTCTGGAATCTGTTTTGGTCATAATTAATTTTGCATTGTCTGTATCTTAAGCCTGTGTAAATGTAGTGAAGTCTTAAAAGCACCTTTCTCCTGGATGGAGCAGTCATGCAGGCACATGGTTTCACACATCCCACACTTTGTGTAAGCAGAAGGTGCCAGCTAAAAAGCTCTTGACTAAAATCCTTTAGCTTTGGCCACTGACTCCTGATAGCTGGGACTCACAGTGAGTTCTGGAGCATTATTTTTAAGTGCTTGCTTTAGCAGTTTTGGGGTTTGTGTTTTGCTTTTATTGTCCCTGGTTATACAACAATGGTGCTAAAATTAAAGTTGGAACTCTGTGTTCCAGGGCAAGGATACAATAGCTTGGCTTTTAACATTTGGTAGGGCTAGGAATGGGACCCTGTGGTTTTGGGTCCAGAATCCAGGGCTTCAGAGCCTCCCAGGGGCCATTAAGCAAGAAATGTAAACAGTCCCTCAGGGACTTACACTGTTGGTGGGGTTTCCTAATTGGTTCCACAACATCTCTGTATCCTCTTTTTTTTTTTCAAGGTCATTGGATTAATTATGAATTCAATAACAGATTTCATGAAAATGCCTAAAGTATTGAAGATTTAGCTGAAGTTTTCATGTCCATGTTCTGTTCCTGGCACTGAGAAGTAGGGAATTTTGGGGCTAGATAAGCAGCAGGATGGAGGTGCTGCATATGATGATTTATCAGTACTCATTTAAATGTAGCTTATTCTTAGGCTGTTTGGAAACTCTAACATTCTCAATTTTACTTACAGGTTATTAGTGAGCTGAATGGAAAAAACATTGAAGATGTAATTGCCCAGGGTAAGTAGAGTCTGCAGGTGACCCACTGTTGACCCAAAGTAACAGAGGTGAGCCTCTGTTACTTTGATAGCCTAGACCTGAGAGTGCAGAATTGCTGCCAAGTCATGGTTTCTTTGTTCAGCCTCGTGGATCACAACTGAACTGAGGGAAATCAGGTCCATTCTAATTCCCTGCAGGTCAGTGCCAGTACCTGCTGGGTTTCGCTTGTGGACCACATTAAAGTGGAGAACTTCAGCATGTATGAGCTGACTGTTGGTCTGCTCATGATGTGGTTTTCTGGACATGTTGATAAGAGACTGAGCTGCCCTTTGGGTTCTCTAGGAGATGCTTTGTGTTTTACCCACTCGTGTGCACCAGTGGTGTAAAGCATGAGGAACAGGCAGTGGGCATGGGGGTGCAGCTCCACCTTCTGTGATGAGCACGAGCTTTTCCAGTGCACATCTCCTATAGAGCTCTCAGAGTCCAGCATTTCCTTTTCCCTGAGACAGATCTCTGAGGGCTGATTTCCATAGAAATTTGTACTTTAACTGAAGCTGGAACTTTTCACGTGAATTGACTGGGTCACAGGGCTGAAGTAAAGCAGAGCTGAGGTAGTGCAAAGGTTTCTGACTAATGAATTTTTATTTTTTTGCAAGTGTATAGGCACAAGGGAATTTGCAGGCATATTTTTGCTCAAAGGTTGCCAGGACTTTGCCTGGCCTTGCTGTCAAGAGCAGGCACTGGACATTTCTATCCATGTGGTTTGAAAGACCTAAGGGAGCTATTATACATGTGGTTACAACACACAATGTTGTCTTTTTCTGTAATACTTCAAATAAATTGTTTCCTAGACCATACATGCATATGAAACATGTTTGTTTACTTTGCTAGTTTAATTAGATCTTGAGGTAACAGGGAATTATTTAGAAACTGATTCCCAGAAACTGGAATACAGGCAAACATAGTGTGTATGTGACCTTTGAATGCCAAGGGAACCTTGGTATGTGAAAGACAAGAGGCCAGAGAACTAGCTGGCTTTCCAAATATGAGCAGAAATCAGAAGTCTCAAAGGAGATGCAATAGGGTTTGTAGGGTGCTGAGGAATTTGTTTAAAATACTGTACTCTTTGCCATAAAAAAAATCAGTCTTTCTCTCCTATAAGTGGGATCCAGTTATGCTCTCAGAGTTCTCTTTACCCTTAAAGGAAAAAAAAAAATAAAGGAGCAGGGGAAGCCAGTGCTGCTGATATATTACTTTTGAGGTACATTATCACTTTCTGGGCTGCTGTGCTATATTCAGAGAACAATGTGGGTGTGCAAATTGGATGTTTGCTGCTATTTTTATGACAGCTTTTGGAAAAAAGGGAGATTGTGAACAGAAAAAAACTTAAAATGTGCTGCCAGTGTTCTTGGCATGAACCTTTGTGAATCTTTAAGCTCCTGAGTGTTTTTCACAGAACAGTTTATATTTATTGTCGATGCAGCCTCTTGTTCCTTTCAGCAGATAGTGACAGGTTCAATCCATGAGACAGGATGTATCTTTCCTGCTCTCTTCCATTTCCCCTAACCTCTGTGCTTGGGATGAGCATGTAAATCAATACCTTCTCTTGTGTCCCATTCAGGTAATGGAAAACTTGCCAGCATGCCGGCTGGGGGAGCCGTGGCAGTCTCTGCTGGAGGGGGCTCTGCTGCTCCTGCTGCGGCTGCTGCCCCTGCTGCCGGTGAGTGGGAGGGGAGAGAAAAGGCGTGACTACAGGGCAACTCCTTTTGTCTGCGGTAGCAGCTTAACAGCTGAGTCCACCTTTTAGGGCTTCTCCACTTCGGCAGTCCAGTATGGGATGGAAATGTCAACTGAACAGTTGCTTTTCCTTTGGACAGGCAGAAGCATTTGCTCTTTATCTGCCTTAGGATTGCTCTTGCTTAGAACCAAGAATCAAAGAGACTTGGGGGTGTAAACCACATTCCTGCAACAGCAGTGTCTGTGTCTGTTCAGGGTGTTTGGTTGCTGAAAGGGAATGAGGTGAACCCTAGAGGCTCCATTACCAGTAGGCAGAGGAACTGAGAACACCAAAACTTGTATTTTGAAAAATCCGTGGTGCAATGTTAATACTGACCATTCACTTGGACTTTTTTTTTTCCTTCAGCTGAGGAGAAGAAAGAAGAGAAGAAGGAGGAATCAGAAGAATCTGATGATGACATGGGATTCGGCCTCTTTGATTAATTATTTGTTATAGAGAAGTTATTAAAATTCTTTGTTTTAAATGTTTTTGTGTTTATTATTATTACCCTACAAGTGCTCTTGGATTTAGCTGTTCTTATAATAGCTCTGGCACAGCTTTGATTTTTATCTCTGTCGGCAGTAGGTGTGTGAATTTTCTGTCAGACTTTAGGACTCAACTCTGAGAGTACTGAGGAAATGCCAAAGCTTGTGTGAACCTGGATGCAGTTTTGACACTGCTGTTTCTTTACAGTGTGTGGAAACTGAATCTTCCTGATGTTAGCTTTCTCCATACTATTTTGCTGTCAGTTACTTAGTGAAGTGGCTCATCTAATCAGCAATAAAAGGACTTTGTTTTCCAGGATCTGTTTATTCAATTCCAAAATGTGAAACTGAATGAACAGCAGGCCTGAATTATTCCAGAAATATAATTTCAGAGCTAATGATAGTAATTTGGTTTTAAAATATTTAAAAGCACCAATGTAATTACTGTCAGATATCCAAGATCTAGGGACAACACCAATAAAATGCTTGACTAGGATTTCCTGTTACATCCATATGTTTAACAGTCTGTAACCCAAAATAAAAATCTAACTGCATCCTGCTGTCATGGGACACAGCTCAATGCAGAGGTGCCCTTCCTGATTAATGGCTGTTCTGGGCTATCAGGACATAAATCGTACCTTGATCTGAACAAAGAAACATGAGAATGGTGTTATTGGAAAACTGAAACATTTATGGCATGCCAAGAAGAACTTACCAGCTTGAGAGGGAGGTAAATTTTGCTTTATTTATAAAGTGTCTGCTGCTAGAAGATGGTTTTGGCAGGCAGCTTACCCTGGCTTTTTGTGGAAGTCTTCATCTGTCAGTGTAGGTAGGTAGAATACAAATTGCATGTGTGATGATCTTCCCATGATAGTCTGCACAGGTAGAGTGAGTAAGATACCCCTGCAGCATGTGTAGTGAGGAGCTTTTCTAGTGTAGCTGTTTTTGGGGAAAAAAAGCAATTGCTGATACAGCTGTGTTAATATGAGTCATTGGACAAAGCATGGCAAGTACTTCTGAGAGCAGAGATGGGTGAAATCCAAGAAGGAAAAACTTTATCTCTGTGGTGTGTTGAGAGGAAACACCCAATACTTCACAGCCAAGCAGGAGAGCAGTTGGAAGTTAGAGCCTCAAAATGGCCATGATTTAAGCAACTCACCCTTGCTGCCCTTCTCTCCCTGGTGCCAGAAAAATACTGTACAGGAAGTAACAGTGCCAATACCTTTCATCTACTTAGTCTCTTAAATGCCAGCCTGGTGATCTGATAGTAATGAAAACCACTCATTGTTCACCGTATTTCTCTGTCACACCTGTAATGGCAGTGGTTCAGACCTGGGAGCAGGGGGGCTGTGTTGCTTTTCTTAGGTGATTTCTCCATTTCAGGTCACTGAAAAAGAGTGGGTTTTGGATGTGGTTTGCCTGAGGTGCCTCCCCTCTCCCCAGTAGTGCCTAGCTTTGCTGCTTCAAGAGCACCCTCAGTGTTTACACAGGAAGGGATTGCCCTGGCACACCACTCAGTAGGGTTTTTCCATGCACAAAGGAATTTATTTGAATGGCACTGGCTATTTGATGAGTTTGCTGTGCCCAGGCTTCTGAGATGAAACAAACCTGAGGTGCCAGTTGCTGGTACTGTGATGAGGGTAGTACATCTACATCTAGACTAACTTATTTTTTCACCCTGTTTTTCTCTCTCTTCTTCATATAACATTTTAACCTTGAATTATGGACCTGATCCTGTGGTGGGTGTCCTGTTACAACCTTTAAATTCCTTTGTGAAAATGCATGATTTTCATGAAAACTGCCAGTTAACCACCTCTGAGAAAAAGGACAGCTCATTTGGTAAACTGTTCTGAGAAGAAACTTCTGGGGGCAGCTCTCAGGGAAAGCACTGAAAATAGAGCTCTCATCACAGTGCCACAAGGAGCCAATGTAACATAACCACCTAGTAGGTTTTTCTTGAGAAGGTCAGGGCATGGCTCGGCTCTGCTCCAAGACTTCACACACGTTTTGCAGAATTTGCTAAAACCTCTGCATAGTGAATGTTTCTTCTGAATACAGAATCAAACCTACTAAACTTATTTCCCCCCTTCCTTACCTATTTATGAAACTGTTGCCACCTGATGGCTTTGTACATGAGCAGTGATGTGCCTGGAATTCTGTTGCACATTTGTTTGGTGCTCTACATGGAGTTCACCACTTTGTTTTGATTTCAATGATCTTCAGCTGTGAAGGAGATGAGATCCCTGCTTCTGCTCTGGAGTCACTGTTCTGAATTTTCAAGTCTCAGTGATGCCCTTTCAAACTTACTAATGATTTCTAAAGGCAAGGGTACTGGTGGGGTGGGTGCACTGCAGTCCATGATTCTCTCAGAGGAGACTAGTGCCTGCTAGTCTCTTGGACTTGTGGCCTAGTCCATCCCCCTTACAGAATCTATTTTAGCTAGAGATTTTTCCTGAATTCTTCAAAAAGATGGGCTCAAGGGCATTGAAGAGAAAGGGAGGGATAGTCTTGTGCCTGGAGATTACACTAGTAACTGATCATTACCAAATTGACAGCAGGGGAAAGTGATTTAGTCATAGGCTTGACGCTGAAGCGTGCAGGCTTTCCTCACTGGTACACGAATGCTGTGCTGTCTCAAATCAGCTGTCACTGAAAACCATTCCTTACAAACACCATGGGGCAGGGAGAGTGACAAGACATCTCCACTACTTGGAAAGCAGGGAGAATGTCCTGGACACTACTGTAAAGCAATAAGCAATGGCTCCCTGGGGCCACTCTCAACTGGTTGCACTCTTACTACCAAGGCCCAGTTTTGCAAGCTCCTACATGCAGGCAGGCCTGCTGAACTCAGTAGGTTTGACTTATGCAGGGGCAGAGATGGCTGTAGTATCTTTCCTAGAAGAAAAAATCAGTCCCAAGAGAGCAGGACCACTCCTCTGCCTCAGGAGATGCTCCTATGAAGCAAGTGCCAAGAGTCTGCCACGGAATGACCTGATGCACACAAACATCACAGATAAGAAAAAGACATTTAGCTCGGGCTTTCCAGAGATGTTGAGAGTACTTGGGTTGAGCTTCCAGACTGGTGTGGCTTTCTTGCTGACTAAGGACACAACAATACTAAAGTAACATTCTGGAATCAATATTGTAACAGGCTGCCTTTGGTCTTCCCCTGAATTCCCAACTGCCGGCAAAAACACAAGGGCTTGCCTGAAAAAGTGGAGATTGTTTGCTTTGATGTTATTATCTTGTAGGTATTAACAGCTCACCATTCATTAGGCTAGAAAATAAACACAACAACGGGAGATTGCATGTGAAACTGTCTCTGTGGCATCTCAACCTGTAGGGGCACAAGTGGATTTGAAGATTTTCAGTTGGAATTTGACACACAGGAAAAGCTGCCTCATAAATCTTGCTGATCTGGCTTACTGCTGCATTGTGGCAATAGCAGAACTGTAGCACTTTCTTACTGGGGGGAAAGAGATTAGTTTTGGGGGTTAATTTATTTTTGAGAAAAGCACAGTTGTTTGTCAGCTTGCCCGTGCCAGTACCTGGGCAGCACTCCACAAGAGATTAGTGTTCACATGGTTTGTTTCATCGACCTGTTTCAACAGGGCAGCGTTAACTCCTCAAATAAGTAACCTTGAGGGCCAAGGCAGAGAGATGTAAACAACTCAGGATGAGATTGCTGTTGGGAAATCAAGTGAAACTAACTCCAGCATTGTCGCAGCACTGTTGTTTCTGTTTTCCAGACCCACTAGGAACATTAAGGCTTGTGAAATGCTGGAAAAAGAGGGAGCAGGGTTGGGTCCAGAATGAAGATGTTCTTGTGGTTAGAAGTGTTTGGGAGGTATCTGCAGACAAGGTTCAGTGATAGTTTTGCCTCAGACTTCTGCTAAAGTGACAGCTCAGTGACCAGTTCTTCTGCAGAGCAATCCCTGTTCTGGAAAAGGCGAGACACGATGTTTCCTTTGGGTTTGACCACATGAAATTACCTTTCTGTGTCATCAGAAGCATGGGGTGGAAGCTCCATGACTGCCTTGGTATTAAGGGCCTGTAAGAGAGTCATGGCTCAGGTGAGCCAGGGCTGACCTCTCCAGGTGGAGGAGATGAGGGCTGACAAGGGTTATGTAACCACATCAAATGCAAGGGAGGAAGGAAATGACAAAGGCAACTGGAGGTATGAAAGGAAGGGAGAGAAGGGTGGGTATAGGGAGAGAATTAAGGTAGCCAGGATTAATTCTTTATGTATGCCAGTATGTTAATATGTATAAAGGATAGTTCCTGGTGCTAGGTGAGGTGGTAGGCTTGGGGGCAGGACCTGAAAGAAAGATAAAGCTGTACTCCTGCCTGTCTGATGAAAGCAAAGGGCAAACACTTAATGAAAAAGTGCTCTGGCTGTAAAGGCTGGAGTGTGATGTCTAACTTGAACTCAAATATTGGACTTTTGCAAGGGTTACCTGCTGAATTTAGATGCTTCCATCACCTGACTGAGGCAGTAGACTGAGGCATTAAACAGCTGTTACTGCAACCTGGATGGCCACTCTTTAGGGAGGGTATTAGCCTCCCTCATATCATTTGAAAGGATGTTTGGAGTGGAAGGAACAGGAAGAGGGGCTACTTGGATAACCTCCATTAACATAAATGGTGAAAGAGCTGTTAAGTACATGTATAACACTATCCCAAGTAAGAACCTTCTGACCAGTTATAAGGAAACTAATTCAAATTGCTTTATGCCAAGGTTAATTAAGTAGTTTTTTAAACTTTGGTAGGAAGTGCTTTTTGCCCTATGTTGCTTCCATTAAAAATTTATGCTTTTTGTTTTGTATCTCCCAGACCTCCCTCCTGGTGATCTTGCTTCCTAGCTTTGAGTACAGCAGCTCTTTCTCTTGCTGTGCTGATCTTTTTGATGTCTCTGTAAACTTTCATACTTATCTAATGATTTGGATGACTGTTGTCTGTATTGTTTATGGCAAGGGGATCTTTACAGCTTCTGAAATCTATTTTGATGATCTGCTAGCACTGGCTTCTCACCCAGTGCTGCTCTGTGGTGACCTTGTGCAGAAGTACTGCTAAAAATCATAGTTGCCCTGACTAAATGTAAGCATTTTGGTGAGCTTAGAGGCATGTGGAGAACAAAATGTTGAGAAAAGGTTAGCAAAGGCAAGCAACTGTGTTTTGGTGATTAGTATACACCAGTCTATAATTTCCTCGTGAAGGGAAGAGGCAGACACTGATCTCTTCTCTCGGGTGACCAGTGAAAGGAGTTGAGGGAATGGCCTGAAACTGTGCCAGGGCAGGTTTAGGTTGGATATTAGAAAAAGGTTCTTCCCTCAGAGGGTGGCTGGGCACTGGAACAGCTCCCCAGGGAAGTGGTCACAACACAAGCCTTAACAAGAATTTAAGAAATGTTTGAATAATACTCTTGGGCACATGGTGTGACTCTTGGGCATGTCCTGTGCAGGTCCAGGAGCCAGACTTGATGATTCTTGTGGGTCCCTTCCAACGATTCTCTGAGTTAAGAGGCAGAGGAAGCTGTTGAGGGGGAACAGGGGCATTGCCTTTTTCCCAGTTCTTGCCCTATTGCCGTGACAAGACTTGCCTCATTCTGACTCCTCAGCTTTTTGTGAAAAGGGAAACCTTTTCCCGTTCTCTCACGTTTCTTGCGCGATCCCTGAAAAATAAAGGAAACCCCAAGGGCTTGAAGCAGATGCCAAGGACCAGGATGTTCAGTGAGGGAAGGACGGCCTGCTGCCCCGGGACAGGGCGAGGTTTGGGGCGCTGCGACCAGGGACAGCCCTCTCCTCCGAGAAGCTGGCTCGGCCCTTGCCGCTTCAGGGCGGCGCTGGCACGGCTGGGCGTTCGGCGAGCCCGCAATGCCCCCGGGCCCGGCGAGAGGTTCACCGGAGGAAGGGTTGGCAGGAGGGGCCGGGCGGTCCCGCCCGCGCGGGGCTGCCGAGAGGCGGCGGCCATGCCGGGGCGGGCCCGAGGGCCGGGCCGCCGCGTATAAAAGTTGCAGCCGGGGCCGCTGTGCTAGCGGCAAAGCCTGCCGTGTTCTGTAATTCCGCTTTCAGCAGCAGCGCTTCCCTGCTCTCCCGTCCGTCCCCAGGCACTGCGAGAAGAGACCCGCGGCTTCACCTCTCCGCCGCGGCTACTGCTGCCGCTGCCCCCCAGCACCCTCCGCCTCCAGCGGGGCGCGGAGGCCATGTTCCCGCTGGACTCCACCTGGAATATCTCCTTCGCCGGCTGCGGCTTCCTCGGGGTCTACCACATCGGCGTGGCCAGCTGCCTGCAGGAACATGCCCCGTTCCTGGTCGCCAATGCCAAGAAGGTGTACGGCGCCTCGGCTGGGGCGCTCACCGCCACCGCCCTTGTCAGCGGCGCCTGCCTCGGTAAGCGCGGGCCGAGCCCGGCGCTCCTTCGCCTGTTCCCTTCGTTACTGCTAATTTGTTAATTAGAGCAACAGCCAGGGGGTATGGGTGTATATACGTATGTGCGTGTAAATAGCGTTGTGCCCTCCTCCTCCCGAAGTGCGAGCGGCGCTTTGTTTTTAAGGCCTTTCCCCCGCCCCGGTCCCTGACGGGTGGCTGAGGTCAAGGAGGCCCCTGATGGTAGGAAATCAGCGCAGGGGTCCTGGTTCTGACACCCACCCGCACAGACATATATAATGTGCACTTGTTGGGCTCGGTTTGTGGGTTTACCTTGCTCGGGTGTAGGTCTGCTGGGGCTCTGGGTGAGGAGAGGAGCCTCTCGCCGTATGGGCACCGGCCCTTGGTGGCTGTGAACGGGAGGTGAAGCGGCTGGAGATGGAGACGGGGTTTGTGTGTGCACATGGGAGCTGGGCAGCATCTCTGAGTGGCACAGCCTTCAGTCTGCATGTTTGTTTCTGGAAGAGTGTTATTCCTTGGAATCTTGGGCACTGAGGAATTCTCTTGTCCTCTGCAGGAGCTAGATCTCCAGT
This sequence comes from Dicaeum eximium, assembly GCA_013396995.1. Taxonomy (NCBI): domain Eukaryota; kingdom Metazoa; phylum Chordata; class Aves; order Passeriformes; family Dicaeidae; genus Dicaeum; species Dicaeum eximium. The sequence continues at coordinate 91,683 of VWZP01005046.1, forward strand.
TTAGCTAGATTTTATCTCTGTTTTCAAGTTATAAAATAACCTTTAAAAGTTATCTCTGAAGCAGGCACACCGTGTATGTAGTGTGTCCCTATGCTTAGGGAACAGCTGAAGAAAATGGTCTGTGGTGCTTCCTGGCTTTTTTTGTAGTTTTATATGTGGGAGGAAGCTAATAAACACGTGTTAGAGTCTGTACTTGGAAGTTTTTATGTTGAGAATAACAAATGCAGAAAAGTTTCTTAAGATTGAAAGGGGATTATGGTGTGAGAGAATCAGGTATATTTATTTAGTCTCATAAAATTATGAGCCTCTCCTAGAGTTCAGGGCAGCCAGAGCTGTTTATTGCTTGAAGTTCTCTCACCTTGACAGGTGTTTTTCCACAGCACTCCTTTTTGAGATGTAGCCCTCATGCAGCAAAATTAGCATTTTCTGTGTAGTTAGGTTTGAAGTTTCCCTTCCTGAGCATTTTGTTCACAGAAATGCCTGGTGAAGTGCAACTGTAAGAGCTTCTGGAACTCTTAACAACTGTTCAGACCCCAATCTGAGATCTCGAAGGCTGTAGTGATGCCCTGGTGCCAACTTCTACTGTGGGCAAGAGATAATAATCTCTAATCCCTTCTTGTGTAGGGATCCATTTGCAGGTAGCTACCAGGGATTTAGTTGTTTAATTGCTGTTGTTTCTGTTGAAGAGGTGACTCCCCAATTAGTTCCCTATCTGGGTGATCCCTCTGCCACTCAAAGGCGTGGTACAAGTGTGAGATAAGGTAGGCACTGATGGTAGTGCCCAAATCCTTTGCCTTGCTCAGATGCCATCCTGAGTGCTGAGCAATCCCGTTGTCATGTCTACTTTGTCCTGGCTATTTATAATCCAGAGCATCCATGGTGTGCCAGGCACTGCCCTGAGGGAGGCATCCAGCCTGCTACAGAGCTTTCTGTGAATCAGAATAGGGGTTCCCACTTCCTGTGAGGTACGGTGGGAGGCATTATGAAGAGGACTGGGTTAGGGGCCACCTTCTGGGAAGCGTTCACCTACCTCCTGAAGGAGGGCAAGCCATGCTCTCCTAACCATAAAGCTAACCAAGGCTTGGGTTGTGGGTGTTCCAGTTCTGGCTTCTGTTTGACTTCTCTGGAATTGTTTTCTTCTGACTCACCTGCACGACTGACATGTATCTTGGGTAGAGAGCAGCTCTAAGGCAACAAAGTTGACTTCTGAAAGTAAAAGCACGGGGGGTGTGGGGCTGCACAGTGGTATCGCTGTACCTTGGCCGTGTCATAAACCCTTCTGACACTGCAGCTTCCAGGCAGAGGTCGAGGTTAGAATGAAATCATAGGGGTAAAAGAGGACAGGGCAGAAGGTACAGCTAAGCCTGAACCAGGAGAGCAGTTCATTCTCATACAGGCTCTTGTAGGGTCCTGAGTACCTGTGTTTGCTGTGCTGCTGAGAGCAGGTGGTAGCCCATGGGCTTTCAGTCCTATGGCAGCTGCTACTCTGCACTGTCTGTTGCCCTGTCCATGAAACTGGAATGCTAAATAGTGTCTCTTGATGAATGACAAATGCGGGAATTTTGCAGAAGCCTTGCTTATTTGACTGTGTGTAGATAAAGTTGGTGTCCTCATGCCTGTGAACTCAAGAAGGCTCTACTGTGCAGAGACAAATACTTGCAGGGGAGGAATGGAAAAACCTCTTCCTTGGGGGCTTTTCTTTGAGTCCAATCTTTTGAGACCCGATCAGAGAGAGCAGAAATCTTCCTTGACTTCAGAGAATAAGATCCCGCTTAGTGGTTTCTTTTCCAGCTTTTTCCCTCTGGCCTTTGCATCTGTTCAACTCATTGCCTGTGAACTCATTCTGCCTTCTCTGTTAGTTAAGACCTCACTGTCATCAATTGCGTAGGACAGGAAGGCTTTGCTATGGGCTGCCATTGAACGGAAAGCCCTGACCAAGTGACCTGCAACCTTTATAGCACACTGTGGGCTTCCAAAGTCGTGTTTGAGAATACCAAAGAAAACATTGGGCGTGCATATTACTTAGGCAGGGCACCTTATATATTTATATAAGAGATCAGGAGGTATTTACAGTCTGGTGTGACCTTGCCTAGCTCTGGTTAAGCACTTTACCATTAAGTTGTAGGGATCTTGGATTTGTTGTTCAAGGTTACAACAGTGATGTTGCCCTGCATCTGAAGTGCTCTCTCTCTAGCTTGGAGGGTCTTCTCTTTGCTGGCATGAAAAAGCAGTGCAATTTTTCCACTAGAATAATCTGCATGGCTATCAAGGTGCATTGGGCAGTCTCCTGTGTTTACAAGTTACTTGATTGTGCATAGTGCAGTGTTGTGGCATTAATAGCTTCTCGCCCCAGGGATATTCTGGAAGATAGTCTCTGTCATGCCTATACTGCCTCTTGGGGCTCTTGGAGTCCAGCACGTCAGGAAATGCACCTTTATATGCCAAGCAAGTGAAAAGTTTTCATGCTGGCGTTGCACTCTCCTCTTTGTGTGTCCCTCAAATCCTGCAGCTTTTCACAAATTCTAGGCATGGAGCTTTGAGCATGGTCACCTGTCTGTATAAATCTGAAAGTCACTGGCCTGGATGAGAAAAACTGGCTTATGCAACATGGTGAGACCGTCCTTTTTCAGTCACGGGGAATGCCAAAGTGCAGCTACTGTAGGATTCTTTCATCCCTAATACTGAGTAGGGAATACATTTTTGGTAAGGTCTGGAATCATCTCACTTTGGAGAGCTGTATGGGATTTGTTGTGCTTGCTTTGGGAGCATAGCAGCCTGAATAAATGATGGGATGTGAAGCTGTAATCACTGAAAAGCTGCCTTTGAGCTGGTACTAAGGTCCCTCTGACTCATAGTTAACCAACAGCATCTCAATTGTCTGCGTGACATGTGGCTGTTGTCCTAGACAGCCCTATCTGAGAGTGGGCTGGAACTGCTGAATTGCTTCTGTTTTGGGGGAAAGAGGTGGGTTCTGCTGTCAAATGCAAAGCTGGCTATCAAACCCCATCTGTGCAAGTTAGCTGGTCTCCTAAAGCATGACAAGGCTGACAGAAAATGAAAAAGGAAGCTGAGGAGATGATTTTAGTGCTAAGAATACAGAAAGGAGGCTGTGTGTCGCTAGATTGAGTAGTGTTGTTTGGGATGCTCTTTGGAGAGCACTTCCTGGGTTGTTTACAGCATTTTTAAATTTAATTATTTTAAATTGCTATCTTAACCAGGACTCTGTCTTAGGCTTGACATGAGATGAACTAGCAGTTATTTGACACTTGGATTTGTCACTTGTCAGCTGTCACCATGTGACCACCAGGAAATGTGCTGCTGAACTGTAGAAACATTTTCTATTGGGTAGCAGGAGCAAAAAAAAAACCAAAAAACCCAGTGAACAAAACCTTTTGAAACTGAGATAATTAGCAACATCAGCATCTTAAATGTTGTGCTTCTGCAATTTGAAGATTGGAGATTTATTTTCTCTGTGTTTGTGTAATCTTAACACCAAATCCCAGATTGACAGAGGGAAGTAAACCAGCTTAGAGTCTATGGAATCCTCAGAGCAATGCCAGTTTATGCTGGCCAAAGCATGAATCAGGATGCTTATCCTAGGGGAAGTATATGTGATGATGTATCCTGTGGCTGTGAGAAGAGAACTGTGGATCTCCACAGGGACACAAAGGAAAGTTTTGTAGCATCTGTGGTGTCTCAGTAGTCAGGTCCCTCTTTGCACAGGAGATGGGCACTTGTACCTCCTGCAGAGGCCCTCTCTGGATAAAATGTTGTTGAGGTCAATAGCTCCAGCCCAGGAAGGAGAGACGCCTTTATGTACATAAATGGAGATAATTAATGGGGAACATTTTCGTGCTCCTTGGAAATGGTAAAGCTTTCTCCTGTGGCGGAAATAGAGGTGGAGGGGAGATATTCTGTGCTGACACAGACTGAAATGTTCACTGGCTTGGTGGGGAAGCTGCTGAGCCTGGATCAGTGCCCTCAGCAGTCAAAGGGCTGTGGGATCAGGTGTCCAGAGGAGTAAGCTGGCAGCTAGAGCACCCTGCAGTGCCTTTTGATGGGAGGGAAGGAGCTTGTTCCTGCTGTCTGCCTGGCTCTAATAAGAAAGCTTATTGTAAGGAAAGGTGCTCTTGCAGGCATCTCCTTGGATGAGTGCAAAGGAAGCCAAGGAGCCACTTCTAGCAAAAAACAGTCCTAGCAAGGCATGTGTTTATTCTTTTGGCACCCCACATAGACAAGCAGGTGTGCAAAGCAGCTCAGTGCCCAGCCTTGCTCTTAGCCATGGCAGCAGCTGCACGGTGTCACTGGCAACAGCACAAGATGTCTTTGGTCATTCTTCTGACCCGTAGGTTCAGCACATCTCTTGAACTCGCAACATGCCTGACCTGTTCCACTGCTTTCTGCCTCTTAGCTCCCCAAACTCTTCAAGGCAACTGCAAGTTCTCTGTGTAAAATAGGAGAAGCTGTTGTATGTTCTTCAGGGTCCTATGTCCACTTACTGAGTGTGTTTGGAAGCTTAGTCCTGATAAATCAAAAGGCCTCCCTCAAATTTCTTGCTGTGTTGTTCAGTTCCAAACTCCTGCTGCTGCCGTGGTTACAGCAGCTCTGCCTGCATGTCCAGTAGCTGGTGGTGCTTTTCTCCTGTCTTTTGGGGGGCTTGTTACCTTCCAGTGCAGTGAGTGGGCCCCTGCTTGCTCTGGGTTTCTCCATGTTTCTCTCTGTGCCCTTCATGAAGCACAGATAAAATGCTCCCTGGTTTGGCTAGAGAGGATTTCCACCTCTTCCGTGCTTGGTTTCCTTGAAGAGGTCCTGAACTTGAAGAGAACCACGCAAATGGTAATTAGTCAGCATTCCTTCTTTCTGGAGATGGGAATGGGCAGGCCTTCTAATTACAGGACCTTTGCAAAAGCTCAGGAATCTTACTCCAAGGAGTAGTGTGAGTGGGTGACTCCTGTTTACCTTGCACTTTGTAATATAAACCCCACTCGTGGCTGAATTCCAAAGTGGCCACCACTTTTCCATTGAATTCTCTGCACTTCTATACTTCTGTTGCCCAGCTCTAATACTTGTTCTCTTCCTTTCTGCTAAGTGTTCTTGGGACTTGAGGTGAAGGTCAGGACGTGTCTTCAATTATGTGGGAGTCAGCAGAGCCTATGTATATGTATTTGCCTTGGGCTGTGTACCTTGTCAAGCAAGTGAAAAGGAGGGGTAGAGGAAATTACTCCATATGGAAGGCCCTAAAAAAGTCCATATCCTTGGGAAAAGGCAGAATGTGTCCTTGAAGTGGTGAAGTCTGAGGCAGTAGGAAATCCCTTCCTAGGAGCACATAGGAGAGAGGCAATTAGTGAGCTTGGGAGTGTAGAAAAGTTGCTGGAGACTGTAACTGCAAATGGCAGGGCTACAACAAAGTCCAGAGGAATGGAGGAGAGAGTTTTTGTCACTTGTGATACAGCAGCTGCTTGTGGCAGGCCTGATCCTGTCCCTGGGGTTGTGCTGATGTGCTGTGCAGTGTGTTACATCAGGTATGGGAGCTGGTAGCTTTATTAGAACCCAGGGCTTTATGCTGCCCTCTGGCACTCTCCCAGAACTGAACTGGTCGTGCTTTCTGGTACAGATAAAGGCCAAATCCCCTTTATGATGACTTCTGCCTGACAAGACCTTTGGAATCTGCAAGCTTCATGAAGTGTCTTCTGCCACACTTTCCCAGACTTTTAGCTGTGCTGTGCCTGGAGGATTTCTTCTTAGAATGAACAATTCTCTTTCTCTTCGTATGCTGAAGGTTGATTGGGTGGGTATTGGTTTTGGAGGCCTTTTTAAGGCTTAGGAGTTAAAGGATTGAGTATTATTGTAGCATTGGAGGTTCTGGCAATCTCTGAGTTTGCCACTCCTGTGGATTATCTGGTTTAGCATCCTGAAGTAGAGGAGGTGACATCTGAGGGTGTAAATGAATCAGGAATTCCTTTACATATGCTAATTACAAGGGCCAGTCTTGCTGGCTGCACTGAATGCTGCTGATTCAGTGCTGAGCCTGGCAAAAAAACCCCAAAAAACCAACAACCAACTCTAGTGTATTATGGAGGCAGAGTGTGGATTCAGGCTGCCATAGTTATGCCATGCATGGAAAAACTTGGAGTCCTGTTTTCAGAGTGGGCTGTCAGCACAGAGAGTTACATTGATTTATCTGTCCTAGTGTTCTTACATGTTGGGATTGGTAAAATAATCTTTAAGGGAAGCATTTAACTACTAGCCATATTTTTGCACACAGAAGAGGTCATGTGTCAAATGTTCATCTGAACATCTGTCTTGCTGTTCTTGTTTGTGTGCTCAGCCCTGCGGGAAGGGTTTAGTAGAGGGTCTGTGCAATCCTCTGTGAGCAGCTCCTGTCCTGCTCACGCAGTTGTTTTCAGAACCCCAGTCATGTTTTGGCTGGGGGTTCACTGCTGATGTCTCTGGAAAAAAGGTAGCATGAGTTTCTATATTTTCTTGCCGTGGTTCCCAAGGTATGCAGCCTAACCTTGTGATCTGCCTGATACTGCACAAACAAAACGAGAATAATTCTGGAGCAAAATGCCAACACCCTTGCCAGAGGACTGCTTTGGAAACTGAGCTTTTGATTCTCACTGCCTTGCTGGAGTCTACCCTGTTTATGCCAGGGCCAGTGGGGAAGAATTTGGGGTGTAAGGTGACACTTGACCTGCCTAAGAAGGGAGGGCAAAGCAGCCCAGCAGGCAGCGTGCTCACAGCTGCACAGGGAGGGGCTTGGCGTGGATTGGAGCAGTTGGTGAGCCTTGTGAGCGTGAGGGCTGGGCACGGTGCAGGCTTAGAGCCAGTGGAGGGGGGTCAGGGCTGTTCTTCTCACTTGTGTTAGGGTTTTAGCAGTCACACAAGTGTACAGTGGAAAGGACAGGGAGAGGGACAGAGCTAGCCATGTCTCTGGTATCATCTCTGAACATGAAACATGAAAATTGCCACCTGGAAGCACACAGGAAAACTTTCTGCAAGGCTTAGGCTGATAGCTAATAAAGCCACTACTTCTGCCTCTATGCAGACTAGAGAAGAAAGGTAATTTCTCATTACAACATGGGTTTTGGTCTGTTTCTCCCCTCCACTAGCTTTCTCTGGATGAGTACTTGTTTTTAAAAAAATTGCTTCAAACTCAGTATTACCTGGTCCAAAGTGAGCAGCAAGGATCTGAGCTGCACCTTGTCTACTCTGTGAATCCCCTTTCCTTGTCATCCCATGCTGTCTGAATTGCACTATAGCATTGACAGGGATTCATGCATGGGTGAAGATGGATAGCTTCCAGTTCAGCTTGCCTGGGGTCCTGAGCAGCTTTTCCTTTTCATGCACTGTTATGTCATTTAATTTCTCTAATGCTATGAACAGAAATGCAGCATTAAGCCTTGTATTAGGGCATTACAGTAGAGAGAGATTAGACTGGTGGGTGTTGCTGTTGTGGTTGTGACAGAGAGATCCTGGCTGGCTGCCTGCCCTGAGCTGCCTCCTGCCCTTCCTATGGATTGTTTCACAGCGGCAGCTGGGCTGTTTTTGGTTTTGTGTTGCAAAAATCAGCTCTCCTGCCCTGACCACAGGAACAAAGCAAGTCTCAGCCTGCAGAACAGCAGTTCTAGCGAGGCTCTGGTGTGCCAAACCAAGTGCCAACACTTCTTAAGTCCAGTGCAAAAATTTAGCTAGAGACATCATCCAGCCTGTGAGTTCTTATGCCTGCTCTCCTGTTTGCTTCTGTACAAAGCACAACAGTGGGCCTTAAGGTGAGGTATGAGTGATGCATCTGCACTTGGGCTTGCATGAGGGTCCTACCCTGCAGGTAGCAGCTGATGGTATGTGGGCATGTGGGCTGCCTCGTGAGCTGCTCTGTGCAAGAGGTAAAAACCCTGGCAACTTAAAAGCAGATCTTCATCTAATGTTCCTCATATCTAGCATGTGGCAATAGTTCTGGTTCATCTATTAACTGGTATCTAGAGCACACTAACCATATCTTTTGGCTTAAACAAGTAACATGACTGACAGCTTCCTCCCCCCAGTTGAAATAGAAAAGGCAAACATCTTGGGACAAACACGTTGAGAGGGAGGCTTCTGGTTCTGAAGCAGTTGCAAAGATCTGAATTTACGTAGCCCTCCTGCTGCACAGTGTGTCTTGGGCTAAATTTGTGTCTAGTCTAAGCAATGCTGAGCGTGAAGAATCTGAACCAGAAGGTTCTGTGGGCTGAGCCTCTGGCTGCAAGAGCTGGCCTTACTTGAAAAGCTGTCTCTTTCTCTTGGTGTTTGCACTTGCCCTACCTGTAAGGTCAGAACAGGTGTTGCTGACTGTAGGCTAACAGGGATCCCTAGGAGTTGCTCCAGTAGGGTGTCAGTGCCTGTCATTGCCAAGCAAAGGAGGAGAAACACCATTATGTACAGCTGGTGGCCAGGCTTTCTAAGAACTCTCCTTTACAAAATTGTTTGTTTGTTGAACTCTGAGGTTAAATCCCTGCACAGAGCCCCTGATCTTGCCACAGGGAACAGCTGGTCAAGCAGTAGGACTGTCTGCAAACTGAGTGGGTGTGGTTAAGAGGGGAGTTGTTTACCTCCTATGTATCACCAAAAATAAAAAGAAAAGTTTCCTTCCTGTGTCTCTTATCTGGAGCCAAGTAAGCTGTTTCTTACCTGGTGGCAGAATAGTTGGAGAGGAAGATTGAGTGAAGGCCTTAAATAAAAAATGTACATCAGAACAACAAAAATTAAGGAAGTCCCAGAGGAACAGCTTGTTTTGGTACATGTTTCTCAATCAAACTGGCTTACAGGAAGATGTGCACAGATGTGGAAAGAGTTGATGATTTTAAAGACTTCACTGCTAGCTGCCATCCACCAGCCTCAAATGTTTAAAAATGGATGTTTTTTATATGTGTCCAATAGTGGCAGTTTTACAGCTTCTGGCCAGTGAGGGATATTTTTTCCACAGCCAGTACTTTTCGGTGTCTGTCCAGGATTTCAGATCAAAATTAAAGAACTGTGACCAGCAGTGGGGTACACCTATCACCTGAACATGTCTTACAAGGGCAGGTTGTAAAACATTGCTCTTTATTTCCTGCTATCATGGATTTGTCTTTGGGGCTCCCTTTGACATCTCTTCAGCCTCTCTGATGGACATCAGAGAACATCTTGGGTCAGGCTCCTATTCAGGGCAAGTTGGCCTTTGTTCATTTGGCTGAAATGTTGGCTGGTTTTTGCTCTCTAGGGATAATAAGTGGAAATTGGGTTGCTTCAGCATGAGTGTGGAAAGTGGAGCAGAAGTCTACCCCACCAGTGGGATCTTTCACAAACTGAGGCCTTTTGCCCAGAAGAATTGGGGTTGTCCTTGGGTCACTGGCACATTGCTGTGCACTGCTCCTTGGGATGAACAAACGGGCACTTTATGATGATCTGAGCTACCCATGAGGAAACATCCAATAAAGTTCTCTGTTAATTATTTTCTAGATGTCAGTTTGAAAACTTGTGTTTTGGTGCCTCTTGTTTATAGCTTTATGGGTTTCTTTTGGGCTGGTGACAGGAGTGTGTTGTAATTAGGACTCTTATCATCTCCTGGGAGAGGCCTGGCAGGAAAGCATGTGCATTACTTACTCTCAGTTCTTAGAAAAGAGGCAAGTGCAGGAGCTGTGCATGCTGTGCTGGAGCAGCTTGATGATTTGTGCCCTGGAAGAACATGGAACAGCTCTCCTGAAAGCTCTGCTCATTGTCAGCAGGTGACTTTTAGCTCTTCCACATATGTGGCACAGAACAGCTGAAATAGCAGGAGACAGGCAACTGAGATAAATTAATGTCAGGGAAGATCGCGCTCATCAGTTCCTTCTGACTCATCCTATTCCTAAATTTACATCCAGACTGGGATCTACCAGTGGGATAATGACAATTCCAGCAGTGTTCAGCAACCAGCTGCATTGAAAGCAAAGGTTACAGCTGGGGACACTTAAAAGGGACATCTGTGCTGAGTATCACACAAATGTCCCTGAAACAGAGAGCTGAGCAGAACTTAAGGGGTTCTGGAATGAGGTCCCTGGTTATAGTACAGAGGGCAGGACTCCTGTCCTGAAAATCTTAGAGTCAAAATAGCTTGGTCATATGATCCCAAACTAGCAAGGCATAGGGCTGTCAAGGGCGTGGGGGAACAGCAAAAGTACCTGTGCTTCCCTTTGCTAGTTGGCTTCCTTTCAAAGCTGCTGGTGTGTTGGGCCTGTTGGAGCCTCAGCTGGGTAATGGGAATGAGGAGGGAGGAGTGTTGCTGATGTGTAGGAAGGAGTCCATTTGCTGGTGTTGAATGAGAAGCAGGTTTAGTGAGGATCTGCAGTTTCCTGCGTGCTCCACTAGTCCAGGCAAGTTAAGGCATCTGCAGTCTGGGGTGTGACCTCTCTGTGCCTCCTGCCAGCAGGGACAGAGAGTACTTGTCCCTACATCCACCAGCTCTCTGTTCTGTCCTCTGCTCTCCATCCCTATTGGAGAACTTTTCTTTTAAGTTTGTATCCTGTTTACTGTTGCACTAGGCAGGGTGTGGGAATGTCCCTGCACCGGTGATCTTTGTGCTGACACAGAGCTCTTCCAGAGGGACCTGCAGTGTCATGGGTGAGCTGCAGGGTTGAATATTCAGAATGCCTTTCTCCCTGTTTAGCTCTTCTGCTCCTATTTTTGTCTGTGTCTTAGGCACTTTTTTCCACTTGAAATACTTCATGGGACATCTGTGATTTTACTGGCTGGCAAATAGATAGCAATATGGTCTAACATGGTTTAACAGGAGACCATCAGGGTGCCCTTGGTGCCAAAGCCCTGCTGCTGCTGCAGATGTGGGTCTGAAGAGACCCTTCTTCCCCACTTTCACCCTTCCTGTTGTGCAGTGTTTAAGCTTTGTGATGGTCCTGGTCCTCATGCACTGCACAGGTTTGGAATGGCCTTCCTGTTTCATCCCAGAGCCCTTAGCAGCAGTTAAGGGTCTTCCCATCTGCCTGGCTAACATCAGTTTTAGGTGATCCATCTTCAGCTCTGCTGTTCTAGAGGCAGAGTAACAGCAGGCTGCTCTGCTGGGGTGTTTGTTTACAGTTATAAATAGCACCTGCTGCTTGCATGCTTTTCATGTTAGAGTTTAGAGGATGCCAGGCAATACAAACTTAGTTACTGGGTTATTTTGGAGTTGATCATGACCGATAGAGATGAAAGTCAGTTGTTAAAGGGAACAATCTAACCCTATGTTAATAAGCTAATGCGAAGCTGGATTGATATAGCTTAAAAATGAAATGTGAGCTAGCAGCTGCCTTCAGGCATTTCCCATGGGTGCCACTATGTTGCCCCTTGTAGCCCCTGCAGATGACAGATCAGCAGAGGGGGGAGCAGCTGGCCTCTCTTTTCTGGCAAGAGACACATCAGAGTGTTTCAGGACAAACTGTGTGATGCCCCTTTGCGTCATCACAGCTGAAATTCAGATAAGGACAATAGCCCTGCAGTGCTTGGGTTTAGGTATAACAACACCCAGTGGGGCAGTGATGGGGGTGGGGTAAAGGGAAATGTGGGTTTTCTAATGAAAATGAAATATTCCGCATATATTAATGCAACATTTTTGAGAAATATTGGCTTAGTAAATCTGTATAGGGAAAGGTGGTGAATTAATTGGTTGGGTGAGAAGAATTAAATGTTTCCACAGCCAACACTGCAAACTATTAGGGGTTGCCTCTGCCCTGTGGTATGTATCTCAATAAGGAAATATAAATTTAATTTGGCTTTTTCACTTGACTCTGTGTTCTGAATTACTAGATCCATTAAAAACAATTTGAAGCTTTCCTAAGGTCTGCATTTGGCATTGGACTAGTCCTAGAAATAATCAAGAGCTGTTGGCTGACCCCTGTAGGAGTTGTCTCTTTTGACTGCTTCTAATTCAGCTGCTCCCTCTGACAGACTGCAAACAGAAATTGAGCTGGTTTTCCTGGAATAGCACTTCTGGGAGTAACAGGATTAAAACACTGTCCCTTCTTTTCACTCCTCCCAAATATATTTCCAAGAGGACTTGTCATCTGTCATTGATCTTACTACATAAACCTGGCTTCTTTGGCTGACCCCTCAGCTGGCCTTATTTCCCAGAAAGCTGGTGGTACTGCAGTCACCCTCTGCCCATGCCTTCCCACTGAGCAATTCCACATCCAGCTTTGGTGCAAGTGATTCAGCAAATCCAACAGAATCACAGATGTCTTTAAACAAAGTGCCTCAAAGCACCTGTGGGTATGCATGTACGCACATGTGTATAAAAGGAACCCAAAACAAACAAACAAAAAACAAACCGAGAAAGTATTCAAAGAATGAACTTGCTAATTAGCAATAATTTCACTTTGCCCTCCTGGGTATGAAACTCTGATAGAGCAGGCAGCTGCAACTCGGGGCTCCCCTCAGATGCTGTTTCATGGCATAGTCAGGACTTTGCTCTCCTGTTTTTCTTAAAAAAATCCAAGCCCATTCCAGCTCGCATTTTTGTTCAATCAGTCATAAGCTCCATTTAGTTGCAGTTGTTTTCAGTATTGCTGTCACATCTTTCTGCACTGAGATGCCAAGCCTGAAAACATTGTTCCCTAAGCACCATCTCTTGGATAACCCACACTTTCCAGTACAGCTTTTGCACACAGGGGTCTCCCCTCAGCTGAACACTCAACACCCACCCTCCCACTGCGGGTTTCAACCAAGCCAACAATTCCCTGCAAGGCACTCAGTGCAGAGGATTTTCCTTTATGGGGTCGTGTGACCAAGGTTCTGGGCTGGGTTTCCTTCAGTTTTTTGCTTGATTGCAGTTTCTTTGGGTGTCTTTCCTCCCCTTGACAGACATGAAAGTGTCTTAGGGAGCGTTTTGGGTGCTAGTGTCTCAGTGATTATAAAGTGTATTTCTGTGGGGCTGACTTCTTTCATGCTGGGAAGGATGTTGAACCATGTGGCTACTATCTGAAACAGACTGGGCTCAGTGGCTTACTGCTAATTGAGTAAGTAAGATCAGAATTAGACTGCTAAACATTGCTCTAGGACAGAATACTGGGATTACAGGGCTAAAAATTGCTTCAGAGGGGAACTTTGGCTTTTCTGCTAAGTTGCTACCGCACAGTGCCTAAAATCCTGACCTCAGAATCTCTGGTCATGTTCAAGAGTCCAGTTCTCTGCGTGCTTGAGCTACTGGTGTTGGTGGGTTTCCTAAGCCCAGAATCACGTTCCCAGGCTGCATTGATGGAAAACATGTTGCTGGCACACGTGTATTGCAAAAGATTGGGACGTGTCAACATAGCACTGAGGGTTGTTGCTCTTATCACCATTGTATTTATTAACCTGGGTCTAACTTGAGTTCTTTCATTCTGCTGCCTTGTTTGTGCAATTGAAAAACTGAGTGGGAGAGCGAAATGAGGGGACTTCCAGTTGGCTTGAACTGGTCCTCTTTCGTCCTTTTCCAGAAAATGACTTTCAGTTTGATTGGAGAGGAGTCTTCATTTGTAAAAGCATGTTTCTTTTCTCCTGGTTTCTCTAATTCTTCCCCTCACATTCTTCTCACATGTAGGTTCCTGACACTCCTTAGAATGCAGTGATTAATTGGTACTTAGAGGACCTGTTGTATCTCATCATGGTTGGATGTGTGTGGAGGCAGCAGTCAGTGAGTGCAAAGGGCAACATGCTGGATGCTGTAGTTTTGTATTTTTGTTTTGTTCCATCCCTTTTTTCCTACTTGAGAGCTCTGATGCTCTTGCCAGATGGAGATCCTAGTGACTGAGATAATGGGCTTAGCAGATACCTTCCCTCTTGTGCAGCTGGGATGTCTCCTCTTCTCAAACCCAGCTGGGTCACTGTGTGAAAGGGTAAAGCAAGCATTCCTTCACAAGTCCTGCTTGCCATCAGGGCCTAGTTTAGTGCTGTGGAATTGGATATGGAAAGAATGGGACACCAGAGGCTCTGCAGGAGGAGCTAAGTCTCTGATTCCCTAATGGAGCATTAGTCCCTCTTGCTCACTTGAGATGTGGCTGACATTCACAGCAGAGTTGGGATCACTCAGCTGGAAAGCACCAGCTTTCCTGTTCTGGCACTTTTCCTTACTGGCTGATTATTCTTTTTCCTGTCAGGAAAAAGATGCTTACTAGAGAAGTTGTAGTGGAATATGTTTTGAAGTGGATTTATCCATAAGCTCCTTGTTTTCTTTCTTAGTCTGTTTTCCCCAGCCCTGCACTGGCCAGTGCAACAGGATCTAAAAAAAAAGTGTGAGAGGCCTTAGTCAGATGCACATAAGTGAGAGGAGGGTAGCTCTTTGTGATGGGGTGTGTGAGGTCCAAGACAGCAAAGTTCCATGACTTCTATAACATGCCCTATAAATAACCTCTTGGTTTGTGTATTTGCCAGTGGGGAGAAACTTCTGGGGAAAGCTGGGAATGAGGCTTTTTTGTGCCTACTTTTGTAAAGGAGAAGACTGGTTTTGGTACCATTTCATGGTGCTTTTGTCTCGTTGCAGGTGAGGCTGGTGCCAGCATTATTCGGGTGTCAAAAGAAGCCCGGAAGAGGTTCTTGGGCCCACTCCACCCCTCTTTCAACTTGGTGAAAACCATTCGAATGTCCCTGTCCAAGGTGTTGCCAGATAATGGGCATGAGGCTGCAGCAGGACGTTTGGGTATTTCCCTGACACGGGTCTCTGATGGAGAAAATGTGATACTGTCAGACTTCAATTCCAAGGAGGAAATGATCCAGGTGAATGGACTCTTACTGCAGAGGGCTGGGCAGGAACTGCACGCAGTTCTGTTTTGCCTTGGTCTCCAAATGTCCTTAGTACTGGAGTATAATTGTCAGCACATGCCAGCATGGTGTTCTGAGAACAATAATAGTTTCAGTAGGCTTTGATCTGATTCTTAGATTCTGGATCTCTTTCTCCCTCAGGCCTGTATCTGCAGCACCTTTATCCCTGTCTACTGTGGGCTGATACCTCCGACCTTGCGTGGAGTGGTAAGTAAGATTCTAACATGGTCCTTCATTGAATTGCATACTAATGAATAGCCTTGACAATGTTACTAACAAGTAGGTTTTGACAATGTTATTGTATGCCTGCTGGCAGCATTTATTTGAAGAGACGCAAGCAATTCCCAAATGAACAACTTCCAGCAGTGGATAGGCCTTCTTTTCACTGCTGCCAGCAGTTGACTATAAATGTCCTGAAGACCAGTAGATTTAACATATAGTGATATATGCAGTCTGGGGAAGGGCTGGCTGGCTTAGCAGAGTGGTCTCATGGCTGCATGGTACAGCACTTTCCATCACTGAGGCTCCAGCTGTCTGCATGTGGAAAGAAGTTTGGCCCAGGATAAAAGTCATGAGTGTAGTCCTCTCCCATGTGCCTGACACTTTCTGTAGGGCTTTAACTAGTGGTGTGGATACTGGCCCTCTTTTCCATGGAGTTTTCCTGTCCTTTCTCTGAGAATAATGTTCTGCTGCACGCAGAGCTTTCTTTAAATTGTGTCCTAAAATATGTGTCCTGATAGACCATAAGTGATCTGACCAAAGTGCCTCTGTCTGTCAGAGCACACATCAAATCTGCTCTGATTGCTACCTGCATCCTAAATGTGAGGTCAGTTTTGTTCCTGTGTAATACACAGCTGGTTGTGCAAGCACATTAGTCAGGGAAATGACTTGGAGGAGGTGTCCAGCGTTATCCAGCCCTTCAGAGAAGTGACAGAATCAGTAATGGTTTGGAATTTGCTCAGCACCTGCAGCCAGGGCTTTTTCCCTTCAGCTGGTGGGACCATAGCAGTGGCTCTTGCCTTAGACCTCTTGGGGGCTAATTAAGGTCAGTGTGCATCAGGAAAAAATCTCACTATTTCAAAACTGTGTACAACATCAGGGTTTCTGGAATGTGCAGCTGCCCTGGCACACTGAGGGATAACTTCTCGTGGGAAAAGGTTGGGAGGAAATACAAGATGAGGAAATTTAATTCCTACCTCTTCCCCAGAAAAGTGTGGCTCTGAAGGGGGATTGCGGATGAGGCAAGAGGTTAAATTGGGTTGGGTATGAGCTTGGGAAATGGTTTTGAAACAGGAATGCATGGTTGCTAGCATGCCTGTGGTGACTGAATTTGCCACAGGATAAACTGACAGGCCTGGCACAAGGACTAGTTTTCAAGGCAGTGTTACTGTGTGCAAGGTGCAAAATCTATATTTTGCCTTACTCCTAAATTTTTTCCAGTATTCACTTCTCTGAGATGTGGTAGTCTTATGGAGTGAATGATGGAGATGGGCAGGGGAGTTAAAAAAACCCCAACAACCCTGATATTGAGAAACTGAAAAGTCAGTAACTGACCTGTCAACACACAATACAGTTGTGAATTGTCTGCAGCATGTGAGTGAGATGAATCCCTGGCAAGGGCCACAAAGCTGGTTGTCAAACCATGTGAGTGAGGGGCCCTGTGCATGGGAGGACATGATAAGGGAATGGAAGTGGGCACCTCAGTCTATGAACCATCCCCTAAAACTGCTGCTGCTTGTGCCTGCAGGCAGCTGGTGGCTCCAGCCTGTGGCTTTGGGCTGTTCTGGGCTTTGCAGGAGGCTGGAGAGTAGTTACATTTGGGCTACTGGAGGTTCAGGCAAATCCAAAGAAGTGGCAGCTGAGCTTTACTGAGGAATGTTAATCAGCATTGCTTGGAAGCAGTGGACCAGAGAGTGGGGTGTGCATGTGTACTCCTGGATTTCCGTGGAGTCAGAAGGCTTTGCCTGTCAGCTCTGTTGTAGTTGAGCCTTTTTTCTAATGGCATCTGTGCAGTCATGCTGCCACCCTCAGGGAAACGTGTTTTCCGCATCCTTAGAGCATATCTAGTGTTGTCCAGTACTAAAGCTTACCTCCTTTTTCTTTGAACAAAGTGCATGCTGCCTGCTTTCCTCTGTTCTCGTCCCACTCAGCATGTTGGAATCTCATCCTTGCAAAGGGAGTCAGGCAGATGTCTCTAGCTCTAGCTGTGCCTTGTCTGGCTCTCAGTGGAACTGCTTTGGGAAGAGGATGACAGTGGCAATTTGCTGTGGTTTCTTTAGGCTTAGGGAACACTGATGCCCACTTTAGAAGGGAGAGAGGGTTCTGTTGATTGTTGGCAGCTCTGTTGTTGGAAAACATCTTGGGAGCAAGCTGTTTTACTGTTTCTGAGAGGATGTACTTACCCTTGAGTTTAATCTATCCTATCCTTCCACTTTCTTTGCTGTCCAAATTCAGGTGGTGTAGGAGTCTCTAAGTGCCTGTCTTGACAGTGTTCAGTGAGCAAGGGCTGCCATGAGGATAAAATGTCTGTGCTCTGAGTTTATGCTGCTGTAGCCTACAACTGTAATCACAAGCCATGAAGCTGTAGGCTCTATGCAAAGGTAGCCCTGAGGTTTAGTTTGCTTCCCAAGAAGGTAATGTGCACCCTGACCCTGCTGCATCAATGGCAGCTGGCTTGCTATAGCTGAATTTAATTGCTTTCAGCCCACGAGCCTGTGAACTGTTCCCCAGGCTCAGAGAAGCTGCTTGAGGTCTCTGTCTTGTCTGCCATCCGGAGCAAGAGAGAACAAAGTGCAAAGCATCCTCCAGGCAACACATCCAGTGTTTTCCTAGATATTGTGCAGCAAAAGAGCAATGTTGGTGGTCAGTCTGTCTGGGAGACAAGAGGAAGCAGAATGGAGCACCTCCTCCTTCAGTCAGCATTTCTGTGCTCTGCCTGGGTTTAGCCTCTACTGGCTCAGCTTCTCACCCAGCATAGAGTTGAAAGATATTTACAGCTGCTACTTGTGGGGCTGCATAGCCCCTATATCATGATTTGTGTTTTGGTAGGAAGAAAAAATGGATCCAGGCAGAAAATTGCAGGATCAACCCTGATACAAAACCAGCAGTACTCTTCTGCAACTGAGATTCACAAGAGCTGGAATTGTTGCTTTGCAAAGACCTCCAGCTTCCTCCTCTTTTGGCTTGATAGACATCCTTTTCCATTGATCTTTTGCATGTTGCTTACTCTGCCAAAACTCGTGATAGGGATCATCTTGGTCAGCTCCTTGTGCAATTACAGTATCCAAGGAATGTTTTGCGAGCGTACTACTGGGGTTGCCCTTCCTGCAAGGGTAATGCAGAGGTGTTTATGGTACAGAAGTACAGAACATTCTCTGATAAGAGAGTGCCTGTTCAGAGCAAAACCCAAGTCCCTTGTGCTCTGTTACCACACCACAGCAAGTGGATTCCCAGTGTATGTGTGTATTAGGATTGCTGCTTGATAAGCCCGCTAGCAACAAATCAGCTGGTTTTACTCATAGGTAACAAACCTTCTGCCAGTGGGGACTTGTGTCTGAGCTTATTAATTTTAAACACAAGTGAAAAATGGCACAATGTCACAGTGTGACAGCTTAGATCAGTGCTAATTTGCACTGCAGGTGGTTGTTGGTGTGTATTATTATTTAATTGGACAGCAGTCAGGCCACATAGGAGATGTAAGTCAGCAGTCACATGAGTGAATGTGCCTTTCTTATTGAACACTTGTGAGCAGCATGCTCAACCAAGAAAAATCATATAGCAAAAGGAGCTGTTATAAACAACACAGCTGTGCTATCACTGGTTTTTACTCCTCCAGTGCTGGTGGATGTATTCCATTCTCTTCCCAAGTTTTTGGCACAAACAGGAAAAGGGACACTGAATAACATAGCTGCTTGATCAGTTGTGAGAATGAAAATGGCTGCATTTGTCTTGATTTCAGAGGTATGTTGATGGAGGGATTTCTGACAACTTGCCCCAGTATGAGCTGAAGAACACAATCACAGTGTCTCCTTTCTCGGGAGAGAGCGATATCTGCCCACGGGACAGTTCCACAAATATGCATGAGCTGAGAGTCACCAATACAAGCATCCAGTTCAACCTTCGCAACCTCTACCGCCTCTCCAAGGCCCTGTTTCCTCCAGAGCCACAGGTGAGTTTCCTGGCCACACCAGACCTTGGGGACCACAGATCTTGGGCACTGGCTATACTGTGTGCACTTTGGCAGGAGAAGATTCCAGGCACTGTTAGTTTTGTATCTCCTGCTTTGTCTTTAATCTTGACATTATCAACCCAGTGATTATCTAAACCTTGAGCACCTGAACAAGGATTTGTCTTCTTTTTCTACTTGAATATCTGGAATTGAAGTGGTAGCAGTTGCTACCACCAGTTGCTAGTTGAAAGTATTCCCACGTTGCTCTCTCTGGAGCAGTCTTTGCCTGGAAATCAGGCTTACTGTAAGCAAAGATGTACTGGCCATCAGAACCAATGTGCATTTCAGTGTGTTAAGGTGAGGATGGAGCTGCCAGTGTGAAGTCTTTCTACTATATCAGTGTAGCAAGTGGCACTGCAAGCTTTGTGTACTTCTGAGAAGATGCAAGTGCCAGATAGCCCTGACACTTGGATGTAATAAGCATACATTCATGTGCTGAATTACTTGGGCAAGTTTTTTTCCCACCCCCTCTCTACTCTTAGCTGGCTTTATCTGCAAACACAATGGCCTTTTCTAGCATCAGCAGGGAAGGATTCTGGGCTGCTTGTCAGAGTGACTGCCTGAAGGCTGCCCACAGCAGCATCAGCTGTAGACAGGGCAATGAAGTAGCTGCAACTCTGTGCCCACACTGAAGTAGGGTTCTCAGTATCCCTTCCAATCTAAATTGTCCTGTGATAGCCAATGTATTGATGCTATACCTCCCATTATTACTCAAAGCCTGAGCAAGGCTGGCAAGAATGAGACTTGTTCTTGGGATAGCTCAGGGGTCAGGAGAATTCCTCTGAAGCCAGCATTGTGGTAGATGTTTGCTCAGCCAGTTTCCACATGAAACTTTCCTTCCTGTGCCCACAGGTGCTGCGGGATATGTGCAAGCAGGGCTATCGAGATGCACTGCACTTCCTGAAGAAGAATGGTAAGGCACTGGCTATTTGTAGGGTGCACTGACGTGCCTGTTCTGTGCCACACTTGGTGCCTTGGCTTTGAGAGTAGTTGGTAGTGCACATCAAAGGAGGAAAGGAAGAACTGAACTGTGTCTCAAATACTAGGGTATGGAATTCTCCTTAATGAGTCTAGCACTTCAGGAAGGAGAGGTGGAGTGGTGACCTTAGCAGTTAGCAACACAGTTTCTGGGCAGCAGTGCCATTTGGACCTCCTGCAGACACCCTGCTGCTCTCGGTGTGCAGCTGGGTCTGTGTGGCGCTGCCCTCAGAGCCCGGTGCCCGACGCTTGGGCGCTGCTCTCCTGGCTCCAGCCGCTGCAGCGCTGGGTGTGCGGTTGCTGCCACCTCGTGTCTGTTGGCAGTGATGCGGAATAACGGGATAACCGGGATTGCACTGCAGGAGGGAAATCTTGCCTGCTAGATGGGTGACTGGCAGATTATAGCAGCAAAACTCTGTAAAACAGCACCCTGCGGAACTTAAAGGGGAAATGTGAGAACTTCTGTTGGAGAAGGAGAGAATGAATTTAAACCAGGAAGATTTGTTTCTGCTTGTGGTAAGCATTACAAGAGATGTAAGCTAAAGAGGCTGGGCGTGACCTCAGCCTCAGGGGAGTTAGGGTGAAGCAAGGACTAACACTCTAAAGGCCAGGCAGGGCAGCTGGTTTGTGTCATCCTTACAGTATAACTTCTTTTTCCAGGTCTCCTCCATCGTCCAAGTCCTGCCCGTCCTCTCCTTGCCATTGAAGCACCTCCAGAAGAGAAGAAAGAGGAAGAAACAGAAGCTGAGAACCAACTAGAGGACAATACTGCCCTTGCTGTTGTTGAAGAGCATATCTTTGAACACTTGCCTCCTAGACTGAACCAAGGTATGATTCAAAGGGGGAGATCACAGGTAATCTTCCTGTGCTGCCTGGTCTGCCTCAGAAGAGTACTGGGATGTGTGGTTATTGTGTATAGCTGAGGCTGGTCATGCCCAGGGATTGAAATGGCACCTGCTGAGATGGATTGGGGGTCTCAGATAAAGTCGTGGCTCATACTGTGGAGGTTGGATTGGGAGAAGTTGATTCATTTGACAATGTTCTGCATGGTAAGGAGAGGAGGGGGTCTTGCTGCTCACTCCTTTAGAGTCTGATAAAGGTGAAAGCTGCTGGTTTTAGCTGTGCTCAGGGAATTACTAACCTGAGCAAGACTTCCTTAGAAGTGGGAGGTAGCTGCCTCAGGCTGAGTAACGTCTGAGGTATGACAAGAAAAGAGTGTGCCACTGGGGATATTCAGCGATGTTTTCTTCTGCCTTCAGCTCTCCTGGAGGCTTGTGCTGAAAGAAGAAGTTTCTTGACTGGCCTGAGCAACATGCTGCCTGTGCGTGTGGCCACAGCCATGATGGTCCCCTACATGCTGCCTCTGGAGTCTGCAGTTTCCTTCACTGTCAGGTAAGCCTTGGCCTGGTCCCTCAGTGGTGCTCTTCCCAGTGCAGACAAGTATTTGATGTAGCTGTAGTGTTTGAATGGCCAGAGAGTGGGATTCTCTCTAATTCTGCACTGCTGGTGTTCCTGGGGAAGGAGCTCCTGACATTTACCAGATAGGACTAAAAAAAACCAACCAACCAAACCCCCACAAAACCAGAAAAACCAAGAACCCAAAACTTTTCCTATGTCATTTAGTTACAGCCACTACTTCCAGCCCGAAGGAAGATTGCTGTGTGCTGGAACTTGCCCCAGAAAATGGTGATAAATTTTTGAGCCTTAAGAGAGACTTTGGAGCTGGTGTTCTTTTAATCATATTCCCTTGTGTGGCTAATGGTTGTCTCCTGTCTCTTTACAGATTGCTGGAATGGCTCCCAGATATCCCTGAGGATATAAGATGGATGAGGGAGCAGATGTCAGAAATCTGCAACTATCTTGTGAAGAAAGCCAAGAAGAAACTGGGTAGCCATCTTTCAGCCAGGTATGGCTGCTTTTCTTCACAGCACTGTTCTGGAGGAGCCCTTCATTTCCCCTTACACCTTTGAATTCTAGAGACTCTATTCCACTGAAGCAGAGCAAATAAGGCACAAATTGACCAGAAGGATTTAGCACTTCAGCTGAAATGCAAATCTAGTCCATGGTTTCTTGGCTTCCTTAACTGTTGAATAGACTCAGCACAGGGTCCCCTTCCTTTGTCCCATTATAGGGGACAAAGTCTAATTGTCCCCTATTAGGGAGGACATTGTCTAAAGTAAGTCTGATTAAAACAGTGTCCAGCTTATTTCATGCTCCTTCTAGAGAAAGAGGTGCTTGTCTTTGTGGCATTTGCTGGCCCAGGATCCCCTGAAAGTCCTTTCCAAGAAGTACTTGTGTTCAAATGACCTCTTCTACCTCAATATCTCAGCCTGGTTTTTGTGGGGAGGGAATATGGTGGCCAGGGAGCACAAGAGAATTTCCAAATGAGACTGAGGGCTTTGGGCCTGTGTCTATGCTTCTGGACTGAACTCCTGCAATAGCCCCTGGTTTGAGGCTGTGGCAAGACTGTTGCGTGGATGAGAACAGGAAACTCTCACAGTAATAGTCAGGAGGTCCCAGCTGTGATTTGATCCTAGTACAAAGGTGTGATTCTTACCCAAAAGAGTTCATAGTCTGAATAACTGAGAGATTGGGGGGGGGGGGAATGGGCACAGAGATTTCTCACTAAAATCATGTAGTCCGTTTAGTACAAAACAAGACTGTGGTACTGGAGCACTAGTCTGGTGACCTGCTCAAGTCTTCCCATGTACTGAGTCTTTGCACGTATTTGCCTTTCAGGCTTTACTACCACCTCGAGCTCGGAGGGCCCCAGAAGCTGCCAGTTTCTCCCCCGCCACCTTGTGGTGAAGCACTGCCCATGTGGATGAGAAGCAACCGCTCGGTTTCTGATGTCATGATGAAGTGGGAGGAGTACCAGCGCCAGCTCATGCTGGGCTTGCTCTGCATCAACGTGGACATGCAAGCCTCCCTCTTCCCTCGGGAAGGGTTTCAGTTAAAGCTTCCACCTCTAGGCTGTGCAAAAGAGTGCCTGCCACTCTTCTGAGCCTGCTGCTGTGAGGGGATGAGGATGGGTGGGAAGGGCAATGGACATAGGGTGGGACCAGTCTCATCCCTCAGCAGCAGGCTGCCCCCTGCTCCTGAGTATGTTGCAAAGCGGATTTCCCCGGGATGGAGACTGGTGGAATTGACTATAGCCATTTGTTGCCCACTGGGCCAAGCAAGGGACCTTGTGTTCACAGCCACACACAGGCCGCTTCCTTGCTTTAGACTTGTGGTGAGGCCTGGCCATTGCCTGTGGCCAGGCTGATGCTGACCCAGTTGGGCTCTCCCAGATAGTGCACTTTGAATTGCCACTGGCTTTTTAATGCCAAATAACCAGGATGTAGATGACGCTCTCAAGTTCATACAGCTTTTACCTCCCTTGGGTTTTCAGAGCATGTGTCTTGATTCCTCTCCTTAAATCATCTGACAACCCTTAGTTCTTCGTGCTACTGAAAGATCAAGTAGCCTCTTGCCTTTTTCCAGAAAAAACTATTTTTCTCATGGCTTTCAAATCTCCTCTTGACTTTCTTCTTTGCTTGAAACCATGTCCTTTCCTCGCTCCTTTAATTGCATCCACACTGGAACCTGGAGCTGGTCTTGCAGCAAACTACACTGGAACTGCAGAAGTGTAAAAAAGTAATGTGTTTTCCCTGATTCATGTTGTCCTCGTCTCTCCCTTTCTGATTGGGGTCCTCAGGGAACTGCTGTGATTTGAACTCTTGAGTGTTAAGTGATAGAGCTTATTTAAAGTAATTTCAAAAAACGGGGTGGTTTTTTTTCCAGGGAAACGTTGAATTTGAGGTCCTGTTCCTCACTCTGTGAATGGAATTGGTGTGGGGTTGCCCTGAAAAAAGCTCAGCCTGGTTATCTCAGGATCAGCTTAGCAGCTGAAGCAATATGAAGTGCTTGTAGGAAGATGAGAATTGTGCAGGGCATGTTATTTTTGAGAGGCTTGTGGTGGAGTGTCACAGCACGTGCTGGTGAAGTGGCTGCCTCTGACAGGGGTCAGTTGGCCTTTGCTCCTTAAGGGGCTGTACAACTGAGGCAAATTCCAAGTGGGTGATGCAGAATGGATCTCCTGTCAAACTGAAGCTTCTCTCTCTCACTTTTGCTCAGAAAGTTTGGTTGTTGAGGCTTTGGAGTGAGAAGGATTTAGGCTTGTAGCTACATGAGCATCGCAGCTTGCCTGTCTCATGTAGTGGCTCACAGGTCCTGCTCTGCAGCTAGCAATAGCAGGAGCATGAGAAATGAAGTTAAGAGTGTTGATGCACATGCAGCCACTTGGAACTGGCTCCTCTTTGCCTTGCCCCTTAAAAGACCAGAGCTAGTGGGTCTGTAGCAGAGCAGGACTCTGCCTTGAGGCACTGCCTTCTCCACAGTGGTCTGGTCGTGGCTTGTGTGACAAGTATGAACTCCCTGTTCTTCACAGGGTGAGACATGGCTTCCTGTGGGGATTGCATGGACTTAAGCTTAGGTCTTCACACTCTGCCAAACCCAGCTCCTGATGTCTTTTTCTGCTGCTTGTCTTGCTATGTGAGGCGTCTTCAACCTCTCCTAGCATAAACTGTGCAATGGCCAAAGCGAACATATGCTGTCTTTGCTGGGAGCAGGACAGGGTATTGGAAGCTGATTATGTAGCCCATACATGGAGTAGTGATTTTTAATAGACTCTGTTTTGCACCTTAGATTTAGAAAGGGAAAATAAACCCAGAAGTTGTGCTAATCACTGGAGAAAGTAGTAAATCCTCATGAGCAGTGTGGGTGATGGGGTGGGTGCTGATTCCTACGAGCACAGTTGTGCACTGGGCATGGGTTTGGTGGTTGTGTGGAGATGGATTAGCATCAGGACTTTGCTGCAGTGGCTGTGCCAAGCTGGGAGGCAATGGAGTGGGCCTCTGCCCAGGAGATGGCAGTGCAAGAATGAACTTGTGACTTAGATTGTCACCCCACTGCCCTTGCTGGATGTAACTTATGTATGTAACACAAGGGCCTGTGTAGCTTACAAAGCAGGCCTGCACTTATGCAGTCAGATTTAGTCTTAAGCTTTGCATAATTAAGTCAGTTAGGGAACAGGGAAGTCACTGCAGGAAGAGAAAAAATCGGAGGATTCTGAAATCAGGGTAGAGCATTCAATTACAAAACAAGTCAATCTTGTGATTGTTTAAAGCCCACAGAAAAAAAAAATGCTAGATGCTAGTGGAAGTGAACCAGCAACAAGCTACTGTCACTTAGTGGGAGCAAGATGAATTTGATGAAAATTTGGACTGAGAAAAGGTGTTAATTTTGTGGTTTGGTATGGGATTTCTTTTCTTCCACTGTTTTGGACTACCTTCTTGGGGGGAATGGCACACACACACATCTACTTGGATTGCTAAATGCATATCTCTTGTCCCTAGTGCACACAGAGCAATTGCCAAGAACATAGGGATATTTAGTGGCAAGAAATTAAGGCATTTTATCCAGAAGCAAAACATCTGAGAGGGGCAAAACTGCATAAGGAAGATCTTGTGTTTAGAAGCTGCTGCCCTTTTGACTCTGCCTTTCTTTTTTTCTTTCTTTTTTTTTTAGTTAATATATGGGTGGAGAAAATGATGCAAGTATTTTTTTTATCCCTTCTTCCTGGACTGGTAAAACCACTGTGTGATTATGTAAACCACTAAACTATGAAACAAAATACTCTTGGCAACAGGGTGTGCTAAGAAGTTGCAGCTTGGCATCCTTTCCCCTTGCCTTTTGCATCAGAACTGACTGGTCTGGTGCCGACTGAGCTGATGCCACTGTCTTCCAGTGCTCTGATCCAGAAGGCTTGGAGATTTTGGTTCATGCATTTCAAGAGACCAACAGCTGTGCCTGGTAAAAGGCCTAAGCTTTGTTCTGTGTTTCACCTCATCTGTAGTTTAATTTATTATATTAACTTCTCCACAAGAAACTTTTGTACACTTCAAACTATAACCACAAATCAAAGCCTGGCTTTAAAAATAAAGGTCTAACTCTTCAGAAGGAAATTCCTGGTTTTCCTATGCTAATTTGCAGGGTGTGAAGGATACAGGGAAAATACCACTCTGTATTAACCCTGTCTTTGCCTGTTTTTATTCCCCAAGTGTTACAATGGCTATTGTGCGATAGCCTGTTGGCTTTACAGATTTGAGCTTTGATAAAGGAACTGCAGATCTGTTAAAAATACCTGAAGCTAGCCTCATTTTCCTTTTGAAGACTTTCACCCATTTGCTTGAAATTCTTGCTGCTCATTCATCACAGATTGCAAAGGATGAAGGAATCAGGGAAGATCACCTTTCCCACAGCTGTAGAAAAAGAGCTGTCAGCTTGTGCTAGCTTTTTGTTATACAGTGCTGCCTTGTCTAGATGAGACCCCACTCTTTTTGAAATCTCTGGAAACCTTCTGATAGGCTCTGGATTGGATTTGGAGGGGTTTATTACGATAGTGCTCACTGGAACTGTTCAGCCCCTTGTTCTGTGTGTACCTCATGGCGTGCAAAATTATCCTCTGGGCAGCCATTGCTGATTAACCCTCACTTGCCAAGTCTGTAGGAGCAAGGTCATCTGTGGCAGTCAGTCCTTTCTCCTCCAAAATGTGTGGCTGGGCAGCCCAGCAGGGCCTGTCTGCTCTCCAGTGTATGGTGAGTGAGAGGTCAGGTTCCTGGACAAAAATTCATCTTGTAGTCCGTGTCCAATGGTCCTTATAGCATTTACTGGGATTCCTGCAGGAGTCCCAACTCTTGTCCTTTCCACTGTTTCACGTAAAGGGTCTGTGCA
This sequence comes from Dicaeum eximium, assembly GCA_013396995.1. Lineage (NCBI taxonomy): Eukaryota > Metazoa > Chordata > Aves > Passeriformes > Dicaeidae > Dicaeum > Dicaeum eximium. The sequence goes on from VWZP01005046.1 coordinate 118,450, forward strand.
TTCAGGAATCCACTTTTTTTCCCTCCTTCCTGTGTCATTAATTGCTGCTTTTAACAAGGCTAATGGTGACCTTGTTGTGCATCTAACCGGCCCCTAACCTGTACAACACTGTAGAGCTGTTTTGTGTACAACAGTCCGTGCCTGTGGCATGCTCTGTAACCCACAATTAGTGTCTAGTACAATTGGTTTGGTTTGCTGCCTGCCCTACTGCTAATACTGTTGCAAGCTGATTTTCAAAGGATAGGAGAAAATACTGACCACTATGTACAGGACCTAGGAATTGTTTTCTCATGGCTTCTTGGAAGGCTGTGTACCTGCAACACTCAGACCAGAGAATAAAAGAGAATTTGCTGTCTGCCAGCACTGGGGTGTCCCTAGTATTTTTATATTCCCCAGTGGTTTTATTAATTTATAAAAATTACCCAGTAATTCACTATTTCCTTGGAGTAAAGAGCTCTCACTTTTGCCAAAGCAGTTGTGGGAAAAATACCTGAAACTCTGTGTGTTTATTCCTTAGGGGGGGTCCATTTGTAGTAAACATATGCTGGATGTGGTGGGTGGCCAAAGTCAGAGAGCCTTGCCAACAGTTTTCTCAAGCTTTGTTACTGTCTTCTCCTTAAATCAGTGAGAGAATGGACCACTCACCTGGCTGCCATGTCAGCCAGCTTGTTTGTGCCAAACGTGCTGTGCCTTTACAGTGGGCTCTGGCCTCCTGCCCTCTGGTGTCTGCCTTTGAGTGCAGCAGGACTCGCTGCCCTCTGCTCTCCCTCCTTCCCCTTGTTCTGGTGGGACATTGCTCCTTTTCCAACCTGCAGGCAGCTCCACGAGGACAGCCCCTAACTGCATTCATCTCACTCTGTGGATCCACATCAGCCCTCCTGCACAAGGAGGATGAAACTCTAGTTCCAAACAGAAGAGTTGGAAATGTAACTTTGAAATAAATACCTCTTACTTCTGGGGTTTTCTCTTGTTTTTGAAAACAGCATCTAAAGCAGCTCTTTGAGCTTTGTGTGTCCTGGGACTCCACTGCTGCCACTGAGTTTCAGAAGACCCTTAAGCACACAACACATGTGGAGGTCCTGTGGAAATTACTGGTGTCAGAGCAGCAACTAGACCAGCAATAGCATACACAAGTTATATATTTACGTGGCAATGTCACTAAGTAGTGTTCACAGTCACTTTAAAAGTTTTCAGTATTAAATTGTTGATGCTTTTTTCTTCCTGTTTCTATTTTCTAATGTTTTGCTGAAGAAAATGTACTATTTATTTTGGCAGAAATATATCTTCTAATAAAAACGTTCTCAATATATTTACCTGGCTCTGGTAGGTTGCTTCTCTTGCTGTTTAAAGGTTTATTACATTCTTCTTGGATGTGCTGTATGATGTGGGTTTGTTTTGCTAGGCCTAAGCCCATTCAAGTTCCTCTCGGAGTGAACATTTATCAGTACACAATAAAAAGGGTGCATTTTGGTCCAGTTCTGATTTACTCAAGCCTAAATGCCCCAAGTGCTATTAGCATCTGTTTAGTGGAGCTTTGTGGCAGACCCGGGTTTCCAGGAGGAATTAAGCACCCTCTTGTGGGAATAGCAGGCGTTTGGCACCTGTGGAAGGGTTAGTAAAAAGTTATTCACAAATTTGAAACTGCTCCATTAGGGGACCACCTCTTGAGGAAACTGACCCGACTTTCTAGAGAGTGTTTCCTTGCTGGTGAAATAGATGGTATTGGCTGTTGTGTGTCTGCCTATTGTGACAGATACCGAGGTCTGCCCCACCTGGAGCGCATGGAAACCATCGGCCCTTGGGTTGTTGGAAGGCCGGGGCTTTCCTTGGTGCCGGCCCAGGATCTGGGCACTGGAGCGGCGGCCGGGCTGCGCAGCTGGGATCGCCCGGAGCAGGGACAAGAGCCTCACCCTCTGGGGCATGGCGCTGCGGGCGTCTGGTGGATGCTCCAGGGCTCGGGCTCCTCTTGGTCCCGGCTTTTGACAGCCGCAAACTTTAGGAAGAGACTTTTTATGTGCTGTCACGTGACGGGGACAAGTGCCGTGATTAGCATTATAGGATGCACCTGGTAAAGCACACAGCTTTCGTAACCTCTAATGACTGCAAAATAACAAAACCCCCAGCCCGGTGCTGTTAATCAGTGAAATGGATCCCTCTTCCATGAAGCCGCCCGGGCGCTGCCTGCGGCTCTCCCGGGGGAGTGGCCGCGAACGGGGCTGTGTGCGCGGCTTTCCTGCNGGGCCGGGCCAGGTAAGCACCGTGTGGGGAGTCCGGGCCGGCGGCGGCAGCGGGGTGGGGGTGCGGTGCTCCGGGGCCGGTCCCCTCCCCGGGGCTGCTGCCGGCCGTGCCTGGCCGAGGTGTCGGAGAGCGGCTGCCCCAGCGAAGGGCCCCGCCGGCGCCTTCACCCTCGGCTCACCGGCCTTCCCCGTGCGGCCCGGGGAGAGGGCAGCGGAGGGCTGGGGGCCCTGCGGGGTCCCGCCTGGCCACAGGCACGCACCTGCCCCGTCCCCGGCTGTCGGAGGGCCCTCGCCGGTGACGGGCGGGTACGGAGCATCCACGCTCCTGTGCAACTCTGCCTCCTCCCGCACACAGCGCTCCTGAGGCGGAGCTGCGGCCGTGCCGCGGGACGGGGAGCGCTGCCCCGGTGGCGTCCGGCATGGGGAGCTGCTGCCTCTTTTGCCTTCTCTTCTGTCGCTGTGAAGTCTGCAGGCTCCTTTGAAATGAGGTCACGGAACTTTGGTCTTTCTTGTTGAACCTGAGTGGAGACCTTGGTATTTTCTCTTTTCCTTTTTCCAGCATCCTTTGTTCAGGGAATATTCTTTCTTGCCGTGGTCCAGATGACACTGCACCATTTAAAGGTGCTGCAGGTTCCTACAGCAGCTGTGTTGCTGCTGCCTCCTCCTCTGGAAGGAAAAAAGTACCAGAGCTTTCCCTCTCCTAAGGCTGCGGTGTCTTTCTCTTTAATATCTTGCACCCATGGGATGCACTTTGGTGTTGAACCCAAGTCCTTCCTGTAGGACTTCCTGAAAACAGCTGAGGGGAAAAGAGGTCAGCCTCAGACACAGGGAGATGGCTGTGCTCAGGAATATCCTGAGGAGGCAGGATAATCTAAACATAGCTTGCTTGTTTAGTTGTGACCTGCTGAATTCTTGCTTATTCTCATGGTTGTTCTGCATCAGAGGGGGATTAGAATACCTTAATTTCTAGCTTTGCCTTATGCAGGCTCAGGGGCAGTTGTATCTTATTTTTCATGTTCTAGAGCTACATTTATTTCTGAGGATCATCTAACTATCTATATGTAGACAAATACATATATACATATACATCTCCTGAAGGCTATGGAAATTGCTTTTCTTGATCAAACAGATAATCAGTTTGGTCTGTCCTTTCACTGGCCAGTTCAGATGGTCCAGAGGAGATTCTGAAAAGCTGCAGTGAGCTGGGGTGTCTGCCAGGACACTCCACAGAGAGTGATTTGAGGCCTGAGATATAAAATTTTAGAATCCTTCATAAGATGGTATAAAATGTCTTTGAAGCTACCTTGCTGGGCAAAAAATATTCTCATTCCCCGGAGCATCACTCTTCTCTTGGCTTCTTGTGGCAAGCTACAGTGGGAGTATCAACTATCCAACTGGAAAGTCTGCTTGGCTGTTTTGTCACCATCAGATAGGAAAATTTCTCCCTCACAGCCCAGTTTGATGCATCTGATGAATCAAGAGCCTCCTGTCTCCTGACCTGAAATGGTGCTGCAAAGGAGGGCTCCACGTGGGGCTGTCTTTAGCAGCACACAGACAGTACTGGGGAGCTGCTATTCCTCATGACTTTGCCACGCAGCCTCAGAAAATGAACTAATGGGACGAGGACAATTGACAGCAGCAGAAATCACATGGGCTCAGCTCCATGCACAATGCTCTTCATGGTCAGAGAGCTTTAAAGAAATCGATCCCTATGTACAGCAAACTAGGTTTGGTTTCCATAGTACAGCTACTCACTGTCTGAATCTTTTTGATTTCATAAGGCTGCTCTGGGGACTGAATCCTCCCTCCTCTCCTTCCCTGCTTGCAGGAGCTCTTCTTGGATTTAAGGACAGTGAAACCTCATCTGTAGCTGCTCCACTTAGTGGAAGATGACACATTTGCATCTCCCTCCTTCCTGCCAGATGCCTTGGCTTGCTGTCCATGTGAAGTCTGGGGTGGACATACTTGGTTTACTCTGTACATCTGAATCTCTCGTGATTCAGTTGTTGTCCTACCAGAACAGCAGAATTGCAACAGTTAGTAAGAGCTTCTGTCCTTTGTCACTCTGTATCCTTGGAGGTACCCCTAACCCAGCAGCTTGAAAGGGAGGTGCTGTGTATGTCCTGATTGACCCTTCTAATATTTTCCTAGCAATGTTCTCTTTTCCTCATCCTGCATCCCTGACCTTTAATTTCTTGGCTGATGCTGAGAAGAATTTCCCTCCACATGGCCCTAATGCACATTTTGCTAAGCAAACCTGACCCCAGTGCAAGGAGCACTGGGGTGGACCTACTAAGTATTCCCATGAGCTTCTGCTCTGGCAAGGAGCACCATGTGCTCCCCTCCAGCCACGTGATCAAAAGCTTTGCCAACCCTAAGCTTTTAAATACCACCAGCCGCACATTAAAAAACCCAAACCATGAAATGACACAATTTTTTTTCTTTTAAATCATGTTCTTAATTTGCTTTTCCCAGCTAATTTCTGATTGTCTTGGAGATTTCTGCATGTCTGTATAAGCTGCCAAGAATGCTTGAATCTCAGTATTTCACCTGACTGCAGGATGTAGGTGTCTCAAGCAGAATAACAAATATTGTGAGCTTTGGGAGAAAACAACACCCAAAGTAGCAGGGGGGCTGTGAGACTGTGGACTTTCAAGTAAGGCTGGAGCCATGCTGGGCTTTCCTGTGCTTAGTTCAGGTTGGAGTAACATGGCTGGGAAGCCCTGTGGACTTCTTAACCAAATGTTTTTCTCTTAACCTTGTGTGCCAGAGCACTAAAGCAGCAACAAATACAGTGTTGTGCTCTCAGAGACTGTGGCCTTAATCTAATCATAGGTTTGTTCTGGAGGAAATGAGATATGGTGCAATGCTTTGGAAGGGTACAGCGTTCTTATCTGCTTGGCATAACGGGAGGAAAATCTGTCAAGTAAAAAGAGTTGAGAGCAAGGAGGCTTGTAACATCCCTGCTTTCTAAGCAGTGAAGTGTGTGATTTCAGTTAATTTAGCAGAGGTGTCATCTGAAGGAGGAGCTCTTGCCTCTGGTTGTGTACCTTCAATCTCTGTTCTGTCACTGTTCTGCACCAGTTACTGCCCCATCTGTGTGGAAGGGACTGCCTGGTTCAGAAGGCTGTCTGAGGATTACACATACCTGAAAGCCCTGCAGGAAAGGCTTGTGTTGTTCTGGGGATGGCAGGAGAGCTCTGAAAGTATGCCTGAGAGCCGTGAACTTCCTGAGATTTGCTGTGGTGGTCCAGCACTGTTTGGGCTTGGGGTTGGCTTGGGCTTGTGCTGCTGGTAAGATCCTGGCAGATGTATGGGGTCCTGCTCACAGCAGGTGATGTATCCTGGGCTGAGGCACCCTGTGTTTCTGGAGAGATGGGATTATGAATAAGGGGAGAGCTCTGAAGATCTATCCTACAGCTTTTTGAAAGCATTAGCCTTTAGCACATGTGCTGGATGAAAGTGAAGCAGTGCAGTAAAGGCTTGAAAAAAGCCTAATTATTGTAACTGTGCAATAAAGGTAACATATCTACCTGTTTGTTGCTTCCTATTTCAGACTCTTCCAATGAATAACAGGCAGGATATCTGCAGGCCTTTGGAGGAGTTGCTGTGTGGTGTTAAAAATAAAATTGCAGAATGTCTAAATATGTCGTTTAGGGTATGGAAAGCAAACCTTTTAGGAAAACTTCAGCTGTATTTGGATATAGCTAGGTGAGTCAAGCCTCTCAGCTGGAAAAGGAGACAGCAAACTTGCAGGCTAGCTGTAAACCCTTTTCTGAGCATGGTGGGAGCTGGGCAGAGGTTCAAGTGCAGAGAGGCAGATCTAACACATCCTACAGGCACTTGGTGGCCCTCACTGTTAGAGTAGCTGAATTCCTTTCCATTTTGTTCAGCATAATATCTGTGAGTAAGAGTAGTGCTTTTATCTGCCTCATTTCCCCCTCTTTTTCTGTCTGGAAAATGAAGAGGAAGAAACCAAGCTCATCTCCAGCTGGGAATTGCAGTGGTAGGTGACCTGTAGGTTGACAGTGTGACAGATGTTGAAGTCTTATCTCCAGACAAGAGCTCTGCCTCCCTGTAAAGCCCTGCTTTGTCTCCTGGCCAGGAACAGTGGGGCTGTGTTGTGTGTAGGGAAGGTGAGCTGTGTGCCTGTGCCAGCGCCTGAGCTGAAGGCGGGGCAAGAAGTGTACATATTGCTGAGCCTTATCTTCCCCCCAGCCCTAGTTTGTGGACTGAATGCCCAGTTTTTGTGAGGTGGGACGGGCCTGCTCTGGGGTGAATTGCCGCAGGCTGAAGCTCTTGGCCCCTGGCCAGCTCTCCTCCTTGGCAGGTGCTGAGCTTTGCCCAAGAAAAAAAGACAAGCGTCATCATTGCTTAGATAAGATAAAGCATGACCAAAACCTTGTTACCCTTGGCAGGTGTGGCTAGATGCTGACTGGAATTTGTGCAGCTCAGAGGAATAGCCAGGCTCTGCAGCTGTGGGGAGGGTGGCAAAGCCTCTTTAAAACATGGAGACTTGATGCTGGAGCCCAAAAGGGAAGGTGAGTGAAAGGTTTGAGGGGTGTCAGTGAAGGAACAGCCCCCCAGTAGCGCTGTGGGCAGAAGGACATCTGCTGTGTGTCCCTGTGTCCTGTGTGGATGCTGCTCCATGGCAGCTCCATCAGCTTGGTGCTCTCTGAGCAGGACTGTGTGGGTGACCTGGTGTCTAGCAGGGCTGAGAGCCTCTTCAGCAGCACTGTCTCTCTCTTCTCCTTTGGTTTTTGAAGTTCTGAGATATCTGTTGTCCTGAAGTGTGTCCTTCTGTCTGAGATCATGGGAACTAGGAAAAAAAATTCTGATTTTTTGGAGGGAGAAAGGACGTGTGGGCGCCCCCACAAATGTCCGTGTTTCTTCTGTTGCATGCTTTGCTCCTGTGCTTGGGAGCTGCCTTCCTTCTTCCTTAGACCTCCTTGCCTCTTTAAGGAGTTTGCAAGATGCCTGATCTACCTTTCCTTTCTCCCAGACATGTAGCCAGAGGGGTAATCCTCTGCTTGGTAGAGGTGCTCAAACCCCTTTGATTTAATGGATTTCCTATGGCACAAAGTCTCTTTCGATTCCTATGCAAATCGGCTTGCTCAGTCAAAGCCGGTAAATGCAAATGGACCACTTGTAGCTGTTCCCTCTCGAAGAGTGGTGCGGGCTTTATGCAAAGCATGGAGATGAGCCCTCAGGAGCTGGGAGAGCAGAGCAATACATGGATTTGTGCCGGAGAAAGGTCAGCGTGGCTGTAGCTCACCTCTTCCCAGACTTGCGAGGTGGGATACCAGGCAGGGTATTTCAAGGATCAAATAAATGAGTGTTAATAGGAATGGATTAACACCTGCTAGTTATGGGTGTGGGGGCTTGGTTGGTTGTTGTCTCTTCTGTCTCCTTACCAAGCCCTGCTGCATCCCAGTGCAGAATCTGTGCCCACTTCAGTTTGGTGACTCAAGCCACTCTGATGCCTGGATCCCTTTCCTCTGTTCAGGTTGGACAAATAATGTTCAGTCTGTAATCATGGTTGAGAGCTTTTGCTATTGCCCTAGATAAGGGGAGCTGGAGTGATGCTTAGATTGGCTTAATCCAATTCGATCTGAAAATCCACAGCTCTGAACAATAAATGTTGCATGCAGGGGGTGGTATTCAAGTGTCTTTACTAAATCAGAAACCTTTTAAGCATTGGTAGATGAAGCCTTTCTCTTTTCAATTGTACCACTAAATACACAGGATGTGCAGTATGGTTGAATTAGCATTACTATGGGAACCATAACTTTTTGTATTTCCTGACCTTTATCCATACAACACTAAGGATTCATTAATGTGCCTCCAAAGTGTGGGGTTTTGGTTTTTTTTTTCTTTTGTTTTGTTTGTTTTTTTTTTGTGTTTTATAAGCTTTTTTGTTGTGGTCAGTACTAAGAACCTTAATAAAGAACCCCAGGAGGAGATTAGGGACAGGACAGTGTTCAAGGTGCAGGAAAGCAGTTTGCTTCCTTTGTTTTGCTGTTCTAGCAGCATCCCAGCCAAGACCATGGGTCAGTGTCAAGCAAAGACTTCTGCAGCAGTGGTGAACAAAATGGTGAGTAAACTCTCCTGCTTGAAGGCAGATACCTCACTTGGTATGGGGTTGTTTGCTTCTATTGGGTTTTTTGCCACAGCTGCATTGTTAGAGCCTGCCCCAGGGGATTTGGGGTCCTGCAGCTGAGGCAAAGGCTGAGCATGTGAGGGATGGAAAGGTGTTTGTAGTAGGCTTCATGTCCATTTTTTAGTCTGGGTATTGAAATAACCATCTTAAAATAATGGGGAAGGACCCATCTTTGCCTTCTGCAGGACCCATTTGCATCTTGCTGGGAGAATGGGGCTGTTTGGAGCTCCTCTCTTTGCAGATTGAGGTCTCTGCTGTTCAGACACCAGCTGGAGTCTTCTCAGTGGAAATTTGGTGGAAGAGGGGATTTTCCTCTCTGTAGAGGGTAGGCTTGCCTGGTCATGATTTGTATGGCAAAGCTTGTTTCCTGGGCAAAAGAGGCATTTGGGGTAGGGGTGAGAAAAGGGCACAAAACCTTACCAGGTGATGAAGAGCCAGCCTGCCAGGGTCTTAACACTTTGCTTTTTGTCTTTCCTTTGTCACCTTTCCTGAGAAAACCTCAGGCTTAATGAGTAGGACCTGACACAGCTGAGAGCATCTTCTTGCTGCCTGGAGACTCTGGAGCTGCCACTGAGTGACAAATCCCCATCACATCTCCAGCTGTCTGCAGGCAGGGATGGCTTTGATTCCTTTTGGGGATGCTGTGGGATGGAGTGGTGCTCTGTCAGTGGCAGGATAGAGGGTGGCATTTCTTGCTGCTTTAGTGAGACAGTCCTGGAATGTGCACCCCACCCCTGGTGTGTGTTTTATGATGCTTTGGAAACATGCTCCTTGTCCTGTCATCTTATGCTTTGCTTCTCTCTTCTCCTGAGTTCTCTATGCTTCTCTTTGTGAAACAGGTTGCCAGCCTCATAAAACTGGAGTTAAATTTGAGGCAGGATTCACAGGGGTAGTTTCCAGCCCTTGCCTGGTGGAAATTGGTTGGGGGCAAGGCAGCAAGCTAAATACAAGCACAGCTAGAGTTTGTCAGGGAAGGTAAGTTCAGCATGAGATGAGGAATCATCTGCTTTCTTACCCCTTCTTCCCTCTTCCCTAAGGCAGCTCAGAAAGCTCTTCTCCTCCACAGTGCTGCCTGTGCACAAGGCAGGCTTACAGGGAAGCTCAAGGAGAGATTTTCTTGTGCTGCCTTCTGAACCCAGGACTACTCGGCTGTGTTGGAAAGGGGCTGAGATGCGTAGGGAGCAGTGCAGACCACACCTCCTGCCTTGGACCGGCTCTGATCCTCTATTTACAGTGGCCGTGCTCCTTCCCCGCTAGCTTTCTGCTCTGGAATACACTGCTGCTTCCAGGGAAGGGGAGCAACACTGCCCTGCTGCTCCAGGTATTTGGGGACACCTGCAGAGAGACAAAACGGGGTGGAGGGGAGGGAAGAACGTCTCTCATTTGGGCAAAGAACTGTTTTAGCAGGAAGTCTGGACGAGTTTGTGAGTTGCTCTGTCTCAGCAGAGTTTCTCCTTAGGAATTTTCTGTTCCGACTTCCTGCTTTTGCTTTGAAGCAGCAGAGTGGAGCTCACTGAGTGCAGTGGCATTGTTTATCGCTGCAAAAACCAGTTGTTAGTCCCATGACAGAGGAAGGAAAATTTATTGATTGGTTTTCAAGAGCTGGGGGTGCTTAATTAATGCTTCAGTTTGGATCACTCGAGTTCTTTGCAAATGTTGAATTAAAAAAACTTGCTCTGAGTTCTGATGTGGTTCAGAGAGATGCTTAACTGATTCTAGTGACTTACTGATTTGAGAAGCTGCTGATTTAGAGTAATAGCTGAATATTAGAGTATGTGACATTGTGATTTTTTTTTTAAAGAAATGGATGTCTTGAGCTGATCTGACTAAGGTTTTTCCGTGCATGCTTTCTGAAGACAACTAGAAATTTTTCTTTAAAAGCATTTGGCAGGAAATTTCCCACTATCTCTCATAAACATAGCTATTCCCCTATTCTCCTCCACCCTTTTTTGTAATCCCACGTCATTGTTCCTGCTGTGGGCTTCTGACTCAGTGACAGCTTTTGTCAAAGAGAGGAATATTCCTCCCAGCTCCACAAGGATTTTACTTTTCCTGGAGCGGTTGTACACACTGAACAAAACCACCTCCAATGGAATCTGCTTCCAACTTTGATTGCTCTTTGCACTAAGCTGTGCCTGGTATGCCCTTCACGTGCCAGTGTTATCCTGCTTTGTGGAGGAGAAGCTCAAGTCTTGTTGCCGCTCAAAACATTCTCTAGTTTTCTGTCTTGTAGAAGTCTGAGGCTTTTAGTATTTTGTTGTGATTGTCCCCTCTGAATGAGAAAAGAAGAGGCTATTTCTGGTATCTTGTACTAGATCCTGGAATTCTTGCACATTCAGACCAATCCTGTCTTCTTTTGGGATGGGGAGTGGTGGTATTTGGATTCAAGACTTTACCGGTGCTCCCCTCAATGGTCTGAGGGCCAAGTGTTGTCTCTACTCAGGGCAAGGACTTCACCCTTTTCCAGTGCATAGGTTACACTGGTATTTCAGGAAAGGTGTTTTGCACAGCATAGCAAACACCTCCTGAGCTCACAGGAAGGAGGGAATTGTTACCTTTACCTTACTCTTGGCAGGTAGATCAAGAGGTGAGAGGTAACCAAGTGTCACACAGTTGTGCACAGGGCAGTTTTCCTCTCTGGGAGGCAGAGAATGGGTTAACCATCTTCTTGGAAATTGGCTTCACCCACCTGCCTAGGCTCTGTTTGTTGTTTTAACATTTGCAGAAAGGTCAAAGTGTCCATGCATCCCTCCTGGGCAAAACCAATACACCATCAGCTAGAGAGATACTTGTGCAGAGAGCTGTGGTGCCTAGAAATCCTACCCATACTCATTCCTACTCGTTAATGTTTGCAAATCTTTTTTGTTTTTTAAGGGCATCTTGCAAATTCAGAACAGTGAGGTAAAGCTTTTCCTGCTGATCCCATCACTAACATGTAGCCTAAAAAATATTATGGGGGTGAGATAGTGGTGTCCAGTTCTCAAAATATTGGAGGAGAACTTCTTGGGATGAGGAAAATAGGCTTGAATTCCTTACATCGTCCCAGCAGTTGTATCCAACCCTCTGGGTAAGGAGGTGCTGCAGAGAACTTGCTGGCTCAGCTGGAGAAGAAATCACTGTTTACCACTAAACAGTGTGCATGTTTTACCAAAAAGAAGTTTTTCCTTTGAAAGGGGAAAGGAGAAAAGGATTGGGCAGTCTGATGTTGTGGTTTGGTATTTTTTCTGTGCCTGTGTGTGCTGGGGGAACAATCTGAGGACGACATACGGCTACGAATTTTTGTTTGTGTGAGGCTGATTTCAAGACAAAGGATCTTGATCAACAAAGGTGAGGCTCTTGCGCACTTCTCTGAACTCACACCTGTGGCACTGCAGGTGAGATGGCATTCTCACAGGATTTTTAGCCTTTGTACAAAGAGGGCATTGAAGTGGTTGAGGAAAACTTGCAGCTGGCCAGGAGGGACTTGTGCTCAAGTCAGTGGGTGGCTGTTGGGATATTTAATGAAGAAGTGGCAAAACAAGATTGGGAATCACCTGGAGGAAGTCATGAGCACTTTTCTTGTTCAGCATCCTGAGGCTGGGTGGCAGAAAGCTCATCCTCCATGAAGCAACACCAAATGTTTCTCTCTCTTACAATAGAGGTGAAAACCACTCAAAAGAAGCCTAGAGAGTGTGACTGACTTAAACAGTGACTCTGCTGGGTGAGTGTGGATATGTAACAGCAACCCAGGAGGGATCCTGCTGAGGCCAGACAAGGTGTGAGGCTGTCATGGAGAGATTCAGCTTCTTATGGGAAAGGAAAATCTTTGTTCTGGTATGACATAGGCAGCTAGAATCTGAGGACTCCAAGGAAGAACCGAGTGGATTTCAGTACCCGTGATGACAGTTGTGGGGAGAAGCCTGGCCTTTGGCTGTTGGACTACCAAGTCCAGTTAATTAGACTTTTTGCTGGTGAAAATGCAATGAAAAAGCAAATGCTGTGGTCCTTTGGGTCAAAGATTGCATATACTTTGAGGTGGGTTTCTGCAGATGAGAGAGAAGCCTCTATTCATGCTGAGCAACAGGCTGAACCAGCCCTGCGTCTCCTAGCATCTTCCCAGCATAAAAATGACACTCTCCTAGGACATTTTTTTGCTATTTGTGGAAAAGAAAATTTTCACCAAAACATCTGTTTTTTGCAATAGTCCTTCACAGACAAACTCAGAGCAGAACAAAACAGCCACTTTTGCAGCTGATGAATGCCTGTGACATTCTCAGCATCTCATGTCAGTGAGATGACACACTTGAAGGGTTTGTAGAGAAGTGCTTCCTTCTGTTTGACGTGCAAATGCCATCACCAGCTTAACCTGAGGCTCCTGGCTTCTTTTCATAAAGGAGGCAGTGACTGAGGACAGTTCTTCAGCATCTCTGATATTCATGAATTGGTTACACAGGTAACTCCACAACCCCCAAATTTTAGCATTCGAAGCTTTGTGTATCCTTTAAAATCTTGTATCCATTTGTTAAACAAAAAATAAATGGGGGCAGCTAAGGCAGGAGGGAGTTGCTTCCCATTAAACGAACTGAGGATCTGCCCTGGATTTATGTAATTTCCTGAAGAGCTTTAAATGCCAGATTAGGTTTGGATCTTGTCTTCCTTATGGGGCATTCCTACCTGCCTCAACAACTCCTAGAAAAGAGAGTAGAGGAGTGCAGGGATCTCCTTTGCCTGGATTCTCAGTGCTCAGTTTTCACTTTGAATCAAAAATGATCCAGCGTATCTGATGTCAAGCGCCAAGTGCTCTGTCTTCTGTCCTTTTCCTCCCACATCTGGGCTGGCAAATAAAGTTTCATTGCCTCTTGCCCACCTGCCTGGTCTGTAGGTATCCCTGCAGAGCACATATTCTGTTGCCAACGTACTTGGTGTTAGGCATGACCTAATTTCTGATTGCTGACTCCAAGCAGCATCTACCTCCAACTTCACAGCAATGTTAGTGGTGTTCAGCTAATGCTGCAGTATATAAGATGAATCCTTATGTGATGTAATGCTCTGTTCTGTCTCTTTAAAGGAAAGTTTCAGGAAACCTGATAGCCTTTATAAAGTAAAGGAATTCATGAAAATGACTTGTTTTTAAACTAGCTGTTGTTTGTCACGTCTTATTGCAGGCATGCTCTTTATTTTCTGAGAAATGAGCTGTGTGCTAGTTACATTGACAGATCCAAGACCATTAGCTGTTCATGGAAAAAAAGTGGTTTGGATTTTGTTTTTAATTGCTGAGAATTAACTCTTGGCCCAAATATTATTAGAGGAAAAACTGATGCCTTCTGTCTCCATTCCCAAAGCAAAACAACCCAGCAAAGCCAAAAGCCCAATTAATAGGAGAGGTTCCAGTGCAAACACTCTCCCTCACTGTTTGCTGTGCCAATGCTGTGCTGGTGTGAGAGAGCTGCAAAATGCCACTAGCTGGTGATGCCAAAGCTGGGGAGCAGCACGAGGGTGTGATGGAGGATTTGTGGCCGTTTCTGGGGTGAAGGATGTGTTTTGGGATGCTGTAGATACCTATCTGTGTTGCAGACTGCTTATGTTGATAGTTGTTGGCACAGTCGGTGGTTTCTGTTGTGCTGTTGAATTGGGAAGCATGAGTGAGTGCAGATTTAACAAGTTTATTTGTTCACCTCTTGAAATGGAAAAAGAGAACCATTACCACTCTCAGGTTGCTTGGTGATAAGAGCATAGAGTCTCAATCAAACAACTTTCCTCATGGCAAGATTTTTTTAGCAGAGATCAAGAAGTTGATAATGCAGTTGATAATTCCTCTTTGGTGAGGGAAATAGTGAATTGCAGCAGAGCCCTCTTTTTAAGTTGCTCTTCAGAATGATGAAGGCTCTTGAACCTGTCGGTGTTTCTGGGATATACCTCGGTATCCTACTGGCATATCCCATGATGAAGTCATCCAAGATAGGGCAGCACGGGTTAGCTCAGGGCTATCAGGCTGGGCTAATCCCCTGCTGAATAAACAACACAAAGGTTCCTGGATTTGTTCCTGTTTCGTTAAAGGGATACAGTCAAGTGCAGTCAATTAAAAGAGAGAGAGTAAAGTGTAGCTCTAGATATGAACACCTGATTTCAGGCTTTCTGCCCAGGGTGTGTATCGGTTTCTTAGGTTTTTTAAAAGAAAAAAACTTTCACAAAACAATTGATGTTTTTCTCATTTTTCAGTGTATTTCTTTTCCTGCCATTCCCTTTGGGAAGGGAGAACCCAACAACCACCCAAACAAACGGAAACAATTTTCCTAGAGAAGGAAAAGAGCAAAATTAATTTTGAACAAAGTACACTAGAGAAATAACTACTTTCTTTTTGCCCTTCCCCAGCCTTTTCAGGCTGAGCCTTGGTAGAGCCTTTTAAAATAATTTTCATCCAGTGGGTACCCAGTTGCTTTGAGCAGCTTTTGGAAATTCAGCATCTGTGGAAGCCAGTTTGTCACAGGGGTCAGTGTCTTTCCCTGGCAAGATCTCTGCTCTGCCTTCACCTGGTCAGCTTTGTATGGCTGTGATTTCTGTCAGTGCATATGTGCTTTTTGCCTGCCACTAGGATAATAATGGAACTAGGAAATAAAATACCTATATTTGATCACTGAATCTCCCAGTACTATAAGATCTGGGATTTGTAGATGTGACTGTGACCTACAGTGAGCACTTTTTATAGCAATTGTTAGCTTTCAAAACCTTGGGAGCAAAAGATAGGTAGAACAAACAGAGCCAGTGGCATATGTTTGATATGAAATTATATAAGGACTTGTGAAGTTTTTATTGCCCTTTTCTTGTAAAACTTACCTGTTGCTCACCTGCTCCTGAGTGATGCTTCCGTTCCTTGACCAAACAACAAATGCTTTGCTGCATCTTGGCCTGCTTTTGTTGTGCATTTGTAATATGCTGGAGCACCAGCCTTCTGCTGCAGTGATCCCTTACCCAGACCTTCATGTCCTCTTTGTGTAATATCTTCTCATGTATGGGATCAAACCTGTCTTGTCCAGCGTTTGCACCAGGAGTGTGACCACTGTGTGCCTCCACACCTGGTGAATTCCTTCCTTTGAAGTTGTAAGACTTATTTTTCTGCATCAGGAGTAGAAAGGAAAGGGTGTATGTTCTTCTGTTTTGTTTAAATAAATGGCTTAAATATTTAGCTTTAGTGTGGGGGGTGGTTTTGTTGTTTCTAATAATATTGTCTTAGGCAGAGATACAGGAGGATGTCTTTTGGGAAACCTCCCAGCAAGTATCTGAGCACTTTAGTTTGTGGTGCACTTATAATGATTCTTCTTTAATATTCCCTTCTACCACTCTGTCACCAAAAGTTCAGTGGTACAGGAAGGCTTTCCCTTATAGGTTCCCTCCACAGGACCCAAGCACTGGCCTTGTTCTGTAATCCTGGGTAAGCCCCTCAGCCAGTTGTGCTCAGTTTTTCCCTCCTTCATTAACTGTTGGTTCATTGTCTTGCACTGGGGAGGACTGCTAGGAATGCAGCATATTCAGTGCATGCACAATGCCCTGCAGTGACTGGGGTCATCTAAGGACCAGTTGTGGAAATTTGGCTGCACTCCTTACTTTCCTTTCCTCCTTGTCATCAGGCTGTGGAAAAAACGAGGATAAAAACCAACACCCCAAAGTTGTCATGTGCACATGGCAGTCAGGGTCACCTAGATAAGGGCTTGGCTGTTGATAGCGTTTTATCCATGACTTTCCTGTACCTCTTTAACACTGCTTATGGCTACAAGAGGAGGAGCTTTTTGAGGCAATAAATTGGAAATTATGACCCTGTAGTGCTACTCTGAAAGTAGTACCTCCCTTTTCCAGGAAAGGCACCTTGTGTCTGTTCTTTCTGTTTGTTGAAATTTGCAGTTTCTGTGTTTAAGTTTTTATTTCTTCAGCTTCGAGGCTTTCAAACTATTTGGGTACTTGAGTTTCACATCTAATTATCAGTCTCCAGATACTGAATCTTAAAGTGCCAGCTGTCACAAGCATCAGGAAACAAACTGGAGGAGCTGACAGTCTATAGGCATAGGCAGGTGAGGTGACTTACCCACAGCCATCTGGCCAGCTGAGTCAGGATTAAAATTCAAGTCTTATGATTTTCCTAAACAATGCCAAGCCCGTGGGAGCCAGCTGACTTTCTGCCACAGCTTTGCGGAGGACAAACCTCAGTTTATGCCTTAAGTAGTTAACAGTCATATAAGACTGGTGTGAGTTTCCTCAGTGTAGAAATAGAGGAGCTGGTGCTAGCTGTCTTTATGGCAGGAAATTTCCTGTTCTGTGCTGTGTCTGAGAAGACATGTGTTTGCCTTCCAGGCTCTGGGAAAGCTGTCTTGCAGGAGCAGGTGAATTTTTGCTTGCTAAGCCCTAGCACATACTATGGCAGGAGTTACATGGTATAATCCCTAGCTCTGTATCAGGTTTTTCAGGTGTTGGACACTGCCCAAACCTGGGCTGTGCAGTGTCAGAGCTGACCTTGAGCAGAGGCAGCCAAACCTGTGGAGTGGGGGAAGACAGGGCTCAACAAGAACATTGCTGACCAGAGCAATTGGAGCCTTCTGGATCCCTGGCACTCCCATCTTCCTGTTGTATCTCCCAGGCCCTGGGAGAGGAGTTTTTGGTCTCCAGCACAGTTCCCAGAGGTGAAGGGCTTGTTTGAAGTTAGGACTCCATCTCTCATGGAGTTGATGCTGGTTGAACTGTGTACCCAGAGAACTGGAATAGTCCCATGAAGCTTTGTCAGCAGGCAGCCCACTTCTATCTGCATGTTCATGGGAACAGTGAGTGTTTTCATACAGTTTCAAAGGGAGGCTGGATAAGTGCCTTGGAAGATAAGGAAGGAACCACGTGGCTCAGGAATTTCCCCAGGCTGACAGTTGCTATTAGTTGGCAGATGTCTTCAGGGAAGTCTCTCTTTGCTTGCCCTGCTGTAACTCTTCCTTCACCAGCCATTCACAGCCACTGTTGAGGGCTAGACAAACTCTGCTGTGACCCATTGCACACCTCTTTATGATGGAAATCAACAGCTCAAGACACAGAGATTGTCCTGACTCCAGAATGCGTGGAAATTGATTCTTATTGGTGCTGACCTTTTTCTGCCAGAAGGGACCTGGAAAAACTAATCCTGACAAGAAATTTTGGTAATAACCACTGGCTTTGTCACTGGAGGTGGCTTGACTTCATCTCTCTGGCAGAGCCTAGCAGGTTTGCCTGACCAAAAGCCTTAGCTGTCTGTACATATCTTCTCTGCCTTTGTCCCTTGTGTTAGGAAAGCATAGTTCTTCCCAAGCTGATCTTTCTGCACTTCAGCCAGCTCTGCTTGCCTTGCTTTTGGATACCAGTCCACAGTTATGGTACTCCAATGACCTCAGTCTCTCTCAAAGTGGTCTTTCTGTGATGTTGTGCATCATGCCGGCGAAGCTGCTGCCCCAGTCCTTTGCACTGATGATGTCTAACTAGGGAAGGTATGATAGCACTTGTTAAACTGAGATCTGCTTTGTGCCCCACCTGCACCATGCAGTGCCCTTACAAACAGGGACAGAGAGCAAGAATTTCTCAGTCACAGCCTTCTGGGAGAGAAGTCCATCAGAGCTGAAATGTGTTTTGCTTCCTGGGGCTCTCTCTTATTTGCTGCTTTGTTCTCCTCTACAAGTGCTGTCTCACCATTGAAAAAGCCACATCTGGCTTGAAGCCACTTGAAGCAGCTTGGACAAGAGACTTCCTGCTCTGAACATTGAATTAATGGGCTTGGTCTTTTACACGAGTGAAATCCTTTCAGACTTTCTGTCCATGTCAGGCTCCCAGCTCTTCTAATTAAGAGGCTTTTAAGTCAGCCAGTGTTTGGGAGCTACAGTGCAGCTGGGCTTTTGATAAAATGAGGAAATACTAGAGGTAGGGATGTAATGGGTTGGATTTCAGCTTCAAAAAAATGTCTCAGAGAACAGAACATTCTCCTTGCACCACCTTTTGTTTGCTGCAGCAAAGCTGGGGAGATGTCAACTGTGTGGGCTGCTCTAGAACTGATGAAGCTGATAATAAGAAAGTAAGGTCATCTTTACTTCTGGGGTCCTCAATGTCTCCTAGGCAGCTAGAGGGATGTTTTAGAAAACTTTGCTTACTTGTGCCTTTTCTTATTCTGGCTATTTTCTACAATCCTGTCATGTCTCTTGCTTTGAAATCCCTTTTGCTTTCCATCCCTGCTGCTGTCTGGAACAGGGTGCTGCTTGTGCTAAGGCTGTATCTTTGCAAAAGGAATGAGTCTGGAAAAAACCTTCAGGAAGGTGGCCTGTAGAAGCCAATAATTATCATTTACCAGTGTGGCTGTTATTCCTCACCATAATCACCTGTAAAATCTAGTAAGCATAAGATATTTGGGTCCTTTCTGTTTTTCTTTCAAGTCCAGCTTTGCCATTTTTTACTTGACTATGAAACATAAGCTGGTGTTCTTTCTGACTTCTTTACTACACACACAGACTTAACCATCAGAAGCAAGCTGACTGTCCAGCTAATGTATAGAATCTAACTTTAGTCTCCAAATTTTGCTGTGTTTGCTCCATAAAACAAAAAATTCTTGGTAGGGAGGTTTGTTCGAGAAAGAGCAAGAGAGAAAAACATGGTCTGCCTCCTCATTTTTTATGCTTTCTCCCTTTCTTTGCTCTGCTGTATTCCCCAAAGCTTGGGTCCAACTCTGTGTCCATTGCTTGCCAGAGATGTTTACTTGACTAGAAACATATAATAGGACCCATTTATAGGTAGTCTTCTGCAGAGTTTAGTGTCACTTGAGCAGATATTTATTTGAAACATATATTTGAATATATTTATATTTATAAATATATTTATTTCAAAGATATTTATTTGAGAGGTGCCCTGGAAAAACACCAATTTGAAAGGGGGAATGAAGCGTTCTGCTTGTTCTGTGAAGCAGAACCACCGGCTGGCTCACGGACCAGCAGTAATAAACGGAGTCAAAGAGCGTGGGGCGTAATTGCCTTCTCCTTTTGTGTCAGCTTCATATCGTTCTCACATGTGACATTCTTCCTGGCCATCATGCTCTTTATCCTCCCATTGTACCAAGAGTGCAAACAGAGTTAGTTCGTTTGTTATCGTGGCATCTGTACGTGGCTTTTAATGTCTTGGAGGTTAAAAAAACGCAAGCAACCCAACCCTCAAGTCCTCTTTGTCCAGCACTGTTTAAATCTGCTCTCAGCTTGCTTGCACAGCTCACTTCTGTCCTGCAATGCAGAAAACAGGTCTGCAGACAAAGAAATCTAAAGCAATCAGTGCAACAAAGCTTCAAAAATGTGGTGGCATTGCTGAAGAGGAGCTGTCTGGAGAAGGCGTCTGATTCCATGAGAACAGTAAGTCAGGAGGTGACTTGGTGTTAGGGATGCATTGTAGGCATTTTTATAGTCACAGTGCTAAGCTTAAATGGGTGCTCCTGTTCCTTTTTGCTTTAGGTACTTGTGATGGGAAATATTTTCTTTGGCCTCTGAAATGTCTCCATAGTTTTGTGGTTTCCTTCCTATAAAGGTGAACATTTCAGATTAAAATTCTGTTTGGCAGCTCATGAGTTCTCAAAACAGAGGCTTGAAGGCAAGAGGTCAGGAGTGCCCAGCTTATTAAATTTTTCCCAGTGTAGGAATTGTCTGACCTTTCTTTGTACCGTAACAGCATTAAAAAAAAAAAAAAAAGACAGAGCTACTATTTGGAAAGTGTTAACAAGAAAATGTCAGAGATGGAAGGCCAGACAGAGGACCTAGCTGGGAGAGGGCTGGGAGTGACGTTTCATCTTCTCTTTCTTCTATCACTTTCACAGATCATGCTCCTATCTGCTCTCATCCTGCTCTGGGTTTTTGCAGTTTTAATGCAGGCTTGGTGCTTGAAGGCGTGGTGCGGAAAAGCAACAAGAGAAGGAAAAGTACATGTTATTGCCAGAGGAACCACGACCAGAGAGGTGCAGCTTGCAGCATTTGAGCCCCATCTTAGCTGATGTGGGACTGTCGCTGTGCTCCCATGCAGATTTTCCTGTGTGCTTTAATATTCCCTTCCCACCCTCTTGTCTCCACTGAAACTTTCCCTTGGCACCTGGCTTTCACCAACAAAGAACTCGGACTGCACTGTGGGTGTGAGGCAGAGGAGGAGAGGTCGCAACAGAGCCCCTCTGCTGGCTGCAGGGTGGAGGATTACAGATGTGTGGAAGGCTTAGCTGCATCCATGTTGTGTACAGGGTTTACCTACATGTGGTGTGTGTCTCTGACATAAACTCCCTTTCCCTCCTCTGCTCAGTTCATAGAACCACGGAATATACGGATGCTGAATGTTGTTCTTCCAACCATCGAGGCATTTAACTATATCTTGTGTGGGTTGGAAGTGGAGGGTGATGTTTGACTGGGTTTTCTGTTTCCTGCCCCACAGCTCTTCTGTTTGGCCCTGCCCTGTTGAAAAAGGCTTTGAGAAGATGGAGAACCAGAGTGGCATGCTCTTGGGATACGTCCGCTGGGAAGGAAATGAGGAAGGGGGTGAGGAGGATGGGGTGGCTCCTCGTGTTTCTCCTCCCAGCCAAATGAGCAGACTGGAAGATGTGCAGGTGGAGATGCTTGAGAAGGCAAGGGAGCTCTTCCAGCTGTGTGACAAGAATGAGAAGGGTTTTATCACCAAGGTGGACATGCAGGTGAGGGAAAAAATTCTTCCTGTGTCCTGGGAGGATCTGTAAAGTCATGGGTGGAAAAACAGGGGACAATGTGGCATGCCTCCACTCTAGGCAAATGTGGGTGTGCATGTGGCCTCTGACTTAATCAGATTTCTAAGAACCAAACTCTGGCATAACAGCTGCTAGGAACTAAAACTCCCAGGAGGGCCTCACACCTCCAGGGAATTCCTGAGACAAGTGAGACTACAATTCAAAAATTTTAAGGAACGCATAAGATAAAAAAAGTTATGACTTTTTTACAAACATTAAGCATGCAGTGGATAGGAAGTCTGGAGGGAAAACAATCTTTGCTCTAATTAAAAAAAAAACCAACCCAAAACAAGCCCCCCAAAAAACCTACAGGATGAACAATACAACAAACTCTCAAAAAAACCAGTTGAGACAACAGTGTTAGAATCATAGCTAAAGCCTAATCCAAAAGCTCACATTAGACCTGAACTGTAACTTTGCTCTACAGTTAGTGTTTTGCTGCTTTTTGTTACAAAAATACTTGTTAACAAAATCACTGTAGTTCTTAGTGAGTTTTGTTTTAAAGGTTTATCAGGAAGGTTACATGTGGTTTGTTTTTCTCCTGCCCCATCTCTCCCCACATCTGTAAGTAACACTTGACAGGTTCATGCCACTTTAAATATTGACTCACTTTGCTTTGGGTTGTGTGATGCCTAATTTTTATAGTTATGTTAATATTTTTTGATTAAGTTTTTATCTAAAGCTGCATGTTTAATGGACAGCTACAAGGTTTTAGCCTATGCCCCTTTGTTATTTCTTTCTTTGGGTGCTCCTCCACACTAGGTGCTCTGGACATGCATTATGAAGGGGAATTGTTTTGCTCCTTGTCCATGTTGTGGGGGTGGTGATACAGTCCCAGCAGGCAGAAGGTGACAGAGGAAAGCTAACTCGCTGTTCTGGACTGAGCATTTCCTTTAGGATCTGCAAGAGCTTGGAACTGAATCCAGATATCTGCAAGTCTGACCTCCCTCTCTGGCCAAAGAGATGGAGCTGGTACCTGGTGTGCCCAGAGCTCTCCTGGGAGCAGCAGTGGTCACAGGAGGCTGGCAGTGCCACCTCTGAGCAGAAATGGAGGGAGGGAGGCAGTGAGCTAGAGAGAGTGGTTCTCTAGTGGGGGAGGAAGCGGGTTGAGCTTTCTCCAAACAAAATAACCTGAAATTCCCTCTCTGAAGTCCTGGTTGAATCATCCAGTAATGGAAAAAGTCAACATATTAATGACTCCAGACAGGTGTTTGTGTCATCACTCAGCTCTACTGGCAGACTGTCACACCCTCGGCAGGATGCAGTGCTGAAAGGGCACATTGCTGTGGGCCAGAGGTGAGGATGGCAGGGACAGTCACAAGGAAAACTTGAGCTATGCCTCAGGTTTGTTCATTCTTTTGTCTTTGCAGCGGCTCCAGAGTGAACTCCCCCTAACCCCTGAGCAGCTGGAGACTGTTTTTGACAGCTTGGAACAGCATAATAAAGGATACCTGACACCTGTGGAGTTCAGCATGGGTCTAGGTAAGGACTGCACAGAGGCAGAGGAAGGAAAAAGCCCACCTGTGAGAGGATGTTTTTTGTTGGTAAGAAAGAAAGTGCAGTGGTTCTGCTGATGCTGCACCAGCTATGCAGGACAATGCCCCACGCTCATGTGAGCATCACTGGAGAGGGTGGGTGTGTGTCCCCCTCCTTAAGGCTTTGTGCTGCCTTTTCCAAACACTAGGAGAATGCTGATCCTTGACCAGAGTCCTCACCAGAGCAGCACAGGTGCTCATCTGTCTTGTCAGCTCTCAGAAAATCTGCACCTGCCAGCACCTTCCTTGGACATGCAGAGGTGTTAAGTGGAACAGGTCAAAGCAAGTGTACATAGGTAGTCTAGGGTTTTCAGAAGTGCTGGAAGAGGTTCCTGAATTTTGCTGTCCTGATTGCTCAGATTGTGTTTGCTCGTGGCTTTCTCACAACTTGAGAGGGAGGGCTTTTTAGTGCTGCAACTTGAATGGTCAGAAACAGCCACTGTGAGAGGAGAAGTTGCAAAGAATTCCTCTAAATAAACTGAGTAAACTGTGTCTTGGGCCAGCCTGTACATGGACTGTTTTATCCCACTGAGTGCCTGCTGACTACACCTGTTCCCTTGTTGTCTGGTTCCACTTCTTTGGCAGAAACAAGAGTTCTGTCCAAGTGGGGGCTTTCCAGTCCAGCACTATATATAGCTAGGTGAAGGGGCACCATTTGGGCACATTGGCATCCACAGTGCCCTCTGTGTTATGACTTGATTACTCCCAAATCTCATTGTATGAGGCATTTGTCCCTTGGGCACAGCCCCAGATGGGCATCCTGAGGGCATCTGCCTCAGTGCCATTGCTGGGAGAGGTAGGTAAGTTTTCTCTTTGTGCCAGGTACCAACCTGTGTTGGCAGCCTGGCTCCCTGGCACTTGCTCCAGTCTAGGTAAAGCACCTAATTTCTGCATTTCTTTTCTTTTTGGTTATTCTTTGTGTCTGGCATCACTGAAATCCTTTTCAGACTTTGCCCCTAACTCAAGAGTTTGGCCTGGCTGTCTTTCTTATGGAGTGTGCAGGGGCAAATCAAGGGAAAGCAATTCAAGCTGCAATCAAGTCTACTTCTTGAGAGGGCTCCTTGCTCCTTCTAGGATAGCAAAACATTCTTCAGATCATTCTCTACCTCAGTCTCCCATCTCCATCTCAATTTTCCCATCAGTAGAAGAGAGATAATGAGACATAATAGCTCTTTCTCAAAAGCAGATATCAAAAGTGCCTAATCTAAACCATTCTCCTTAATTATCTGTCTGATCATCAGGTTTTAACTAAGTAGGGCCTGGATCTCCACATCGTAAGTTTTTTTACAGCACATTTTAAGAGTGGGAGGGAAGCAGCTAAATTCTGGATTTATGGAGGTAAGAAGAGGTAAAGTTGAGTCCTTTGAAGTATAATAATGATGGCTATTTTCCCCCTTAGAGTAGCTTCATGTTCTCATCTGTGCCCTGTGAACATCCTTAACTCCTGGTCTTGTAGTGTGGATGTAATTTCTGCCTTTTGAACCAAGCAGATGTATTTTGGAAAGGAAGAGTAGCTGCTGCTGAAGGCCTGACCTCTGTATACAGATGAGGGGCTGTGTTTTGGATAGGATTGCTCGGTTTGTTCCTTTGAGAAAGATTTGTTCCCAGCGCCAGTATTTGTCACATGCCTTGCATAGCAGTAGGTTCTGGCGGCGTTAGTGTCAGCACGGAGCAGAATCTCGAAAGCTGGAAGCCGTCTGTAGGTGGGACGGGGCAGGAGGAGGTGCTTAGAGGGTGAGCCCTTTCTGTTCTACACAGTCCTAGCGGGAGGCAGTCCTTGTTGCGCAGCGCTTGACTTAGAGCAGAGGTAGCACATGAGGAGGGAGGGGTGAGGAGCCCCTCCTCTCCTGTTTTTAAGCTGAGGAGCTGCAGCATGGTGCAGTTCGGGGCCGGGCACGCAGTCCGCAGGGACGTGCGGGATCCCCGCGGCTGAGCGCGGAGCGCCGCTCGGTGGCAGCGCCGTGACTTCGAGCTCTCTGTGCTGGCAGCCCAAGGCCGTGGGTGGTGGCTCATCTGCACACAGATGTGAGCAGAGCCCCGGCAGCCTTGTCTGGGCTGAGCACCAGTCCCAGCCCCAGCACGGCGGGACGGACACTGACATCACTCAGGACGTCAGAACGGAGGCTCTTCGCTGACCAGGAGCTGTATCCTGCACCAGCAGCATGCACGACGCTTCTCGTGGGGCTCTCCCAGGCTGCCGTGTAAATAGCAGCTTGTTCAATGACATCCAGTTTGACTTTATTTATTCTTCTTCTCTTCGCCTTCCACCAGGAAAGTTAATAGGGATTGAGTTGTGTCAAGGGGCTGGGAGAATGGATCACTCCAGACATGAGGAGACCTTTGAGTCAGGCTGGTCAGATGACTTGGACCCTGCAGATGATGATGATGATGAAGAGAAACGATTCTGTTCCATGATGGAGCAGCTTGGAGCAGCCCAGCTGTTTGAAGAGTAAGTAGGGGAGTTGCATGGCATTGCTTCTACCCTGTTTTGATCTTGCAGTACCAAAACTTCAAAGTACCAGAAAAGACCAAACAGGTGAACTGAGCTGCTTGTTCTCTGAAGCATGGCCTCGGCTCTCTGTACTGCTGCCTTGGGTTTTCATATGCTTGCTAGCAAATGCAGTACGGTCTGGGTTTTCTCATCAGGTACCAATTACTTTTAGCTCAGTGCTTTCCACAGTTTCCCGAATTCGAGTTCATAACACAGCTGTGAAATGGAACGGCTGGTGGCATACAAGTCCAGCACAGGCAGCAAATGAAAAGAAGCATGTGAGGGTTAGATGAGGTAAGGAGGATGAGTATGCTCTCTGTTCCAAAATGGTGTGTGACTGTTCCCATATTTTCAGACAATCAGTTCTAAGAGTCTGTGTGAAGGATCTGTGTTCAAGGAGCTGCTTTGGGACTGTGCTGATCTTGAAGAATGTGAAAGGCTAAACTGGGCAAAGGGATGCTCCTGTGAGCCTTGAAACTTGGTATTGCTGCCCTTGATTGTAGCCCCAGTAGAGTCTGCTGGTCACAGTGTCATCCAGCCTTTTTTTAGGCTTTGCAACTTGAGGCATTATGCATAACTGGTTCTTACTGTTGCCGACCTGCAGGGCCTGGGGTGCCCAGCTGCATATCTGGCTGTCCTTCTTTTCAGGCTTTGTACTCCAACTGTGTCACCATTTTGCAATGAGCAGTCCAGGTTAGGGAAGGAGGTGGGCAAGACTGGAGGCAGAAGCTGAGCGTGATGGAGTTTGCTGCTTCAGAGGCACATCTGTCACAAAACAGACTTTTTTCCCTTATTGTCATTGTGATGCAAAGCACCTGCATGTTTTAGTGATAAACAACTTCTGTCTGGAAAAAATTCTGGAAAGCTGTCATGCTTCAAACAACAGGATGACACTATGGAAGGCCATATTAGCATTCTGGGAAAACAGTCTGTACTGTTTATAACTCTGCTTTGGGAAGCAGAAGTCCAAAGTGGAATTATCTTGTGTTTTATTTTGACCACTTAGTGGCAGTTCTATGCAATGAGTTCAGTAGCTACTTCATGCCACATCTTTGTGCCAGACCGGCTGTTGTAAAGCAGTAATATCAAACAGAAGCTAATAGGGGTGAGAGTAGGAATTTGAAATATTTTCACTGCTTTCTCTAGAAAGAAATGGTTTCATTTCCTAACAGGACTCAATATGTTTTTGTATTTCAAATATGAAGGTCTGATGAAATGCAATAACTTCTTAAACTTGGTACAGAAAAAGAAGGCTGTCATGCAATACTGGCAGAGGAAATCAAAAGCTTTTTGGTTGGTTTGTTTTGCATATGTGTTTCCCCAAAGAATACTAAGGGAGACAAATATGTAGGCAAAAAAAATAGCCATTTGGATACTGATTATAGGTATAATTATTCTGGATCTTTCAAGGCAGTTTTTCTAAAGTGTTTCATGATGAAAAAAAAATTAAAAAAGCTCTTCCCTAAAAAGAAACATGAAGTGATGTCTGCAGGCTTACAAGACACTTTGGGAATTAAGTTTGTAAGTGCTGTGTTCAAGTTTCAATAAATTAAATGTCAAAACAGGGTAATCATTATTGCAAGTTCAGAAAAAGACATGTTTGGTTTTCCAGGGCTTCCTACATTGTTATCCTGATGTGACACTTGAGCAAATTTGCATCTTTTTTTGTGCCTTGGTTTCCAAACCTGTAAAAAAAACCAAGGAGGACTGTAGCAGTCACCAGTACAGTCTGAGTGTAAGAAAAACACCAATGTGTGATGTGTGCTAAACTCTGTGTGCTATAACAGTTTGACCATAACACACTGCAGATTTGCTGAATATTCATTTCTCCAAGTCATGATGTAGACACCAAATGTGTTATCAATGAATAGTTAGAAAAGCAATCATTCCATGTTTGCTTCCTAAATTATTTTTCTTTTCTTCTTTCAGATGACTTCCTTTATTTTGACCTCACAATAGCTCCCACTCCACATGCATGCTCTGTCACTGTCCAATTTCCATCTCTGCTGTAATGGTGTAACAGAGATCATTACAGGAGAATGCCAGTTTGTCCTGAGTGCATGCTGGAGTTGGAATACCTGCCCATAAGATGACACAGTAACTCTTCTGCTTTCCTTCTCTCTTGTATGCTTGCTCCAGCCCACATGAGATTCGGGAGCTCTGGGCTCGCCTACGAAAGGAGCGTCCAGAGCTCTTATCCAACTTTGAAGAGTTTCTGTTGCGTGTTTCGTCCTACATAAAGGAGGTGAATCATGAGAAGGAGTCTATGGAGCAAGCATTGAAGAGGTAAGGAGAACATCATGGCCATTTGCTGCCAGGAGCCAGCTGATGCTTGGATCCAGCCTCAGATGCAAGGAGAGTCTGGGTTACAGGATGCACCAGTAAAAAAGATGTTTCTTGCTATAGTAAAATTACTCTTATCTTGGTCTGTTCCCATGGGTTTGCTCTGCAGCAATGCTCAGCCATAACATTCAGTCTGGTTAAAATCCTACACAGTTGTTAGTAGGAATCTGTTTCCACCCTCCTCTTTCCTTTCTGTACTTTCTTTTTCTCTCCTGACCTGCGTGCACCTGTGTTTTGTAGGAAGGAGTCAGATCATGATCGAGAAGTCAGGTGCCTTTATGAAGAAATGGAGCAACAGATCAAAGCAGAAAGGGAGAGGCTGGTCTGCCAGGTATCTTCTTTCTCTCTCTTGGCTTGAAGGCAGCCTTCCTTTGTTCTGGAGTAGAGATGGTGGCTCATCTGCCAAGGAACAGCTCTCACTGTGCTGGGTGTTGTGCACAGCTGTGTATCTTTACCTCTGCAGGAAGCGCTGAGGCACGACAGGAGTAACCTGCTCCAGAAGGAACTGCACAACAAAGAGCAGGAGCTGGAGAAAATCCTCTACCGCCAGAAGAAGGTAATGGGATCCAAATCCTTTCCAGCAAAACACATCCCCCTCTGCTCAGGCATTTTCTGATGGAAAATGGTGTTCAGCTGCTGAGGGTTTGGCACTAGATAAGTTGGCTCTAGCTAGTGAAGTCCTCTCCTGGCTCTGAAGGTGTTGAGATGGTTTGTCAAATAGTTGGTTTGTCTTTAGCTGTAATGCTCTTCTGTGAATGTTTTGTTCATGCATTTTCTTATCTGCTTTGTGTTCTCTTGGCACAGTCTTCCTATCAATTGTACAATGCTGGCAAGGAAGATGGGGTACAAATTTGAAAGTTGTGAGTTGGAAGCTTTTTGTAAGGAAGATGTGTATGGAGATAAAAGAGCCAGATGTCTCTAGTTTTTGTATTCTGGCTACTCCAAAACGACCTACAGTGAACAGTTTTGTGACACTTAGAGAGGTACATATTGTATACTTGCATTTGGGCACTTGATGACATGCTGATTAATCAGTCACATAAAAGATCAAAGCACAAACTTTCCTTTAGCCTGCCATCCCTGGCATGGACATTTGTATGGGATGGTCCCTTCCAGATGTCTTTTTCCTTGGAACTGAGATGTGACCCCCACAGAAACAAGTCATGGCAGATACCTGCAAGATGCTGGAGACCAGGAGTATCCCAATTGGATACCCAGCTGTGATGTGGATGAAACAGCATTTCTCTGAAATCACCAGCTCATTGTCCAGCAGCTGGAAAAGCCAGCACAACTGAGGTGCCATCAGGGAGGATATTGAGAATAAAATAGAGGATGTGTTTTTTCTGCTGCCCACATCTTTGATGTGCCTCACTGTGTGCAGTTCTGGTCTCCTCAAATTCCACTGTGTCCTTCTCGGGTATGAAGGTACAGAGTGCTAATATTAAGAAAATGGAAAATTTGCCTTACTAAGAGAAACCAGGAAAGTCTAGACTTTTAGGTTTTGGAGAGAAGGGGACTGAGGGAAGATACATATGAGCTTTATGAACTCAGAAAAGTGATGGATAAGGTCCACACAAAACTGTTATTCCCCAAGTTCTGCAACAGCAAAGGTGAGGGACATTCAATGACACCAGAATGAATTTTATTTAGAAGAACACACTTCTTTATACAGAGATCAGTGCTGGACTTTTGGCCCCAAGAGGCAGGCAATATCAGCAGTTCTAAAATGAATTGGACAAGAAAATAGGCTTGTAAATATTCATTGAAAGGAAGAACAGCCAGAGATGTGGTCTCTAGCATCCCTACTCCACAGACCATAGATGGGAGGGGTATATGAGGGGAATGAACTATAGATAGGAGCTCAGGCATGCTCCGCCTAGGTATCATCTGCTCTTGCTGGGGGTCAGAGCAGAACATTTGGGCTGCATGGACACTTAGTGTTACTCAAATACTCAGTTCTGGTGCTCTTAACCGAGGCTTGTACTGAGCTGTGTGGATAATCGGGTCCCTCTTGTGGCCTAAGACCAGAACTGTGATGGTGCTATTCCACAGCATCGCTTCCAAGGACAGACCACATAAACGGGGAAGTCGAGTGTGATGGAGGTTCTTTAGGGAGGGACAGGTGTGCTTTATTTAAAGCTGATTCCTTGGCTTATTGAAAGATCCGAAGGGTGTAAGCAGGGGTTGCTGGTTTTCAGTCTCAACTCCACTGCTCAGCATATGTAGTCTTGCTGAAATCCCCAGTGTCCACAGGACTGGAGTAGGCAACACTGGAGGACTCCAGGCAAAGCTGGGTGTGGCTTGCCCTTCCAGCCTCAGTGAGGAGAGGTGAGGCTTGTGTTTCAAGGAACCTAGGAAATGTCAGATCTGTTCCTTCCTGCTCTTGACAGTTGTGCATGTGTGCTGGCGAGAGGAAGGTAGCAGGAAAAAAAAAATTCTGCCATGGTGTGCTGCTTTATTTTTCTTTTGAGAGGGGAAGAAAGTAGGCTGAGAGAAAAGGCAAGCTGAAGGTGTAAAAGTGGAGGCTGACTCCACCACCTGCTACCCTGATCAGACCTGATTCCTGGCATTCGTCTCTAGTTACAAGCATGGATTGCGTGCTTTTATTTTGGGCTGTAAGTTCTCAGATGGGTACTGCAGTTTCTGTGTAGCAACAGCTTCAGCAGAGGGCCCTGGTTAGCTGGTGTGGCTGGCTGGATACTGCAGTGTCCCTATGATCCCCCTTGGAATGCCCTCCTTGTCATCTGAGATGGGCAGCTTTGGCAGCTGCATCTGTCTGTGACTCTTTCCCAGACTATGCCAGCCATTTGGAATTGAGTCACTGGCTGAGTACATGGCAGCAGGCTTTGAACTTCCCAAATCAGGCTTGTTAGTTGTGCTGGGGGCTCGTGCTGCCTAGAGTGCAGCTGTGCCCCGGTGGCATTTAAATGAAATCTCTAGCCCAAGGTCCTGTCTCTAGCAGTACTAAAGGCCACCCAATCACTTCACTTTCCAGGTGTAGTATGAAATGCCCCTGGCACCTCAATCTATCCTCCTTTCAGCTGCCATGGGCTCAGGAAGCCCCTAAACTAGAGGATGCATTTCAACAACTCTGCTTAATAAGCCCCAACAGACACAACCCTGCTTCCACCCAAATTTTTCCAGTCCTCCTTTGACCCCCATTTGCACTCTGATTCCTACAGTGCCTGACAGCATCAGGCTGCTCATGCTGCCTGAAGCACTTCCTCAGCTGTGCCTAATTGCATTGCTTGGTTCCCCAGTGCTGACATGAGAGAGAATTCCTTCCACTTCACCTTCTTGATGCCACTGGTGGCTCTGTAGGCTTAGGTGGTTTTTAGTCCCTTCTGCCTCATTGTTTATATTTGCTTTTGCAGCTTGATTTTACAGTTGTGATTGTAGCACAAAACCCTTCCTCTGTGTTTAATGCCTCTTCCTCCTCCTCCTCTCCCACTGCAGCTGGAACATCAGCTACAGTCACTGAACTCGGAGCAGCTGGAGACCCGTGTGCAGAACGAAAGGCTCCGGCACCTGAATGAAAACCTGCTGGAAGAGCTGGAGAAGAGCAAATGGGAGCTAGAGGCAGTGAAGGGGCAACTACAGAAGCTCCAGAAAGAGGCTCAGCTTGAGCAAGAGCAGAAGGACAGGTGGGGAAAAAACAGGAAAGGGGAGGTGTTAGGGCAAAGACATGGACAGAGAAGGAAAGGTGGGCAAGCAGTTAAAGAATAAGTATCCCTAGTTAGGATACATGGTCTCATTAGAAGATTGCCTGTCTCTTTTTGAGGAAAAGAAGAAACATCCCAATGGTCTTATGGGCCTAAATAGAGAGTGATATTGCTATCTCTTGCCTACCTTTTGTGGGAAATGAATATGTTCTAGAAAATCAGTACGAAAATACAGATGTTCCTCAGCCTAAAGGAGGCTTCTCCATGTATTTTCCAGTTCACCATCCCCTCTATAATGCTCTTATTAAAGGTCCTCTTCCAATCAATTCTGTTCCCATTTCTGGGTTAAATCTAAGAATACCTATTATATAAAACATTGAGAGATTTCAGATCCAGATAGCAGTGAGCATCCTTCCCATTTCCAGCAGCCAAGGAAGTGGAGAGGATGAGTTGCCTGCTATCATGTTGGAGGAGAGCTCTGGTACAGCTCCCAGCTGTACCAGCTCCCAGAACAGTGCTACTTTCTCTGAATTCTCCTAGCATAAGGCAGGCCCTTGTCTTTGAGAATAACATGAATGCCCCTGAGAGAGGGATGCTTGTATTTTCTCTCCCATTAATTAATTTATTTATTTCCCCTTATTTTAAAATACCTTTTGCCCAGGGATGTGTTTAGAGTCTCCAAAAACATGCAGAAAGAGAAACAAAGCCTCCTTCGGCAGCTGGAGCTCCTCAGGTGAGAAGTGGTGAAGGCTGGAGGGAAATGCTGAGCTCTTATGCCTGTAAGGGGCTGAGGTTTCAGCACTGTGCTCATTTCTCCCATGGAAAGCTACAGGATTGTATTCAAGCAGTGTTTAGACTCTGTATGTTTTTCTAGGTTGAGACAGAGTTGTGCAATTTGGCCAGCTCTGGCATGTTACAGGCTATGTTATTTCATGAGGTAATCCCTCCTCTGGAGGAATTCAGTCTTTCCTCCTGGCTAAGGCAACCATGTAGAGACCATGACCTTGGCTGGGATACATGGAAATCCCAACATGGCTGGCTATAAACAACATCTTTATCTCTGTTCCCAAGCTCTATTTCTGTTCTGACTTTCAAATGTTAATTTTTGACAAGCATCTCACTGTGTCTTTCCTGTGTCTTTTTTGGAGCAGAGACATGAACAAGAAACTTCGAGATGAGCGAGATGCTTTTGAAGCCAAGAAGCTGGTTAGTCTAAGAAAGAAAACCTTAATTCCCAACCACCCTCCTTTCATCTGCTGCTGTTGCTGTCACCACCTGGGGGCCTGTCACTTCCACGGGGGACAATGACAAGAGCTCTCGGGGCCTGGTGTTGTGCTTAATAGAGACTTTGCAGCACCTCTGTGTCTGTGCTGGAGGCAAGCTCTGCTGGTTGCTGCTGCCAGCTGCCTGGGTTTAACCCAAGGCACCTTGGCTGGGGACTGTCACACAGCCCTGTGCAGGGCTGCAGGGGGTGCTGCCTGCTGCACATGTGGGTCTGTGTGTTATGCCGGGCACTGGGCACATGCAAGGAGGGGAGAGAAGCTGGATGCATCCTGGAGCTGGGTGGTGAGGAAGAAGATGGATTCTAAGATGTGCTGCTGCCTGACTGGGCATGGAGTGGCACAGGAGGGTTTTGGAGTTTTTCTGACCCCCTGAGTTTGTTTTCAGAGGTTCCTCTGGGGAGCTCCCCATTCCTGTGAACTCTGCTGGGTGCAGCAGTGAGCCTTGTGTCAGAGAACTAGGAGAAAGCAGGATCTCTCTCATCTGGAACTGTCTCTGGCCTTTCCCAGTCACCAAGATAAGCATAGATATGTGGTCTATTTTTAATTCTTCTTATTTTTTCATTAAAAAGCTTTTGTGTTCCCAAATGTTGCTTGCACAGCTGCTCTGCCCTCTTGGACCCATCCCTGACACCATGTCTTTGCCTGCTCTGCCACCATGCCCCACCTGAAGATCTGGAAGTAGGTGACTTGCAGGGAAGACAGTGATAGGCTGCAAGAGCCTTTCTGACTGCTGTGTAAAGGACTCTGGAAGGAAACACAGGGATTGTGCCTATATAGGAGACAAAATGCCCTGCTCAATCCAGAGGTTGGAGTTCTCCAGTTGGAGAGCTGTATAAAGTAATGCCAGTAACAATTTTGGATAGAGGTGAGGTATGTGTGTTTCTAAAGTCTGGAAGGTTTTTTTTCTTCAATCTTTATTTTTAAAGCTGCTAACTGTGTGGGTGCACACCAGAGCTTCCTGCTCCCTCTTGGAAAAGCCATAAACACTGTCACTCTGTAGCAGTCCAGTGCAAGCAGGCAAAGAAAATGGTTTCTTCTCTTTCCATGTACTGTGCTTCATCAGCTTGTGGGTTCCTATGGGTGGGCAGGTGGCCTGTGGGGACCACAGCTCAGGTATGTACCTGTGTGCGTGCAAAGCTTGTCTGCTTCTCCTCTGTTCTCTTCTCCCACTCCCCTGCTAAGACCTGCTGCTGCAGGTGGACCCAAGAGAGCCCAGCAGAGAGTCACAGCACAGAGGAGCTGCTTTCTCCCTTCTCCCAGCACTGACAGTAGGGAATGAAGCACAGGGTGAACTCCTCCTACCACCATTGCTCATCTGGCAAGGCTGTGTCTTGCTGGGCAGTTGAAGGCTGTACTGCAGTAAGGTTTTTTCCTTTGGCTGCTCTCGTTTTAGTCCACAGGGAAGCAGGGCTCCAATGGCTTGCAGAGATGCTGCTATCATCATACACCTGCAGAAGGTCTGCTCCCCAGCCTGTCTCACAGTAAGGGGGGGAGAAAATGGCAATACTTCCCTGCAGAAGCAAAAAGGAGAGTCCAGCCTTCTAATGGGGATCCCTAGTGTGCGACGCACTCTCTGCCAGGGACAATCAGTGCTTTTACAGGCTAAAAAGAAACCCAAGGCCTTAATACCCTCTCTTAGTGCTGGGAAGAGTTATTTCTGTGAAATGAAGGTGTGGTGAACAGAGGTTCTTTCATAGCAAAGATTTTTTAAGTGGTTGGAAGGAGTTGGGCTGTATGTGGCTGATAGCAACCCAGTCACTGTGCCTTTGCTCTTCTCAGTTCCTGGCTTAATACCTTGCTCTTCATAAGAGTTTCTTGCCTTGCTAGGGTGGGCAGACCCTGGCCCCACTGCACTGTGGGGCACTCTCTTGTCCCAGGCAAGAGAGACTGGGTCAGAGATAGCGGTATGTGGCTATTTCTGTCTATGTGCAAACCACTGATGGGTATTTTTAAGACCCAGGGGTTGCAGGTTCAGTTTCACACCCATGACCCATCTGGCTATGGAGTTATGCTTGTATGCTTTATATTGACAGAGCAAATTTCATGTCTGTTCATCATGAAGAGTGTTTTGGTACTTTGACTACATTTGACATGTATTTTTATTTCACTGGTAAACCAGAATCTTTCCCATCCAAAATGCTTGTACCTGTGTTGTTGTGGAATCCTTGTCATTATGTGTTACACAGCTGTGATGTCACATCTGTCCCTTTATCATCCTGGTGAAAAGCCAAATGTTACACAAACCTGGCAGGCCAATAAAGCATGGCAGAACCAATGGCAAAACATGCCCCATTGTTCCTCCTTTCTTACCCAAGTACGTGCTCTGCAGGCTGTTCCCTCTCCAGATAAGGTGATGGCAGAGTCCTTTTGTGGGAGTCCTTTTGTTCCACGGGTGACTTGAAGGTTGTGACTCAGCTCCAGTGGCCTGTAACACAATTTCCTTCTGTGTGGCTAGAGGGTGCCCTTGAGTGAAGCCGGCCAAACACTGAAAAGTTCCCCTTCTGTCCCTGCTGGAGAACCACTGTCTGTACCACAGCCTGGCTGTGTTGACTGGAGTGTTGTTATGCACTTGGGGGTCATTTGCCTTGGAAGATTAGTGCTCCACAGTGGTGAGCCTCTCAGTCCTGGATTGTTTCTGTGGCTGGAGGTTCTTTTGAATATTGGTTTTATATGTAAAAAATGTTTTGTTCTTTCCCCACTGAGCTCCTAGTTGGGTCAGGCCCTCTGTGGAGTCCAGAGTATCTCCCTTTGTTAGACTGCATTGCAGTAAAGGGGTTCTGGGAGTTCTGACCAACAGAACAGCTTCTGAATTTTTTTGCCTTTTAAAATAAGCCTTTAGTAAGGATTATTGAAGAAATAGTCTTTGTAGTCCTCCAGGCTGTGGGAAGCATGAAGGAAGGCCTGTCCAGAGCTGCCTGCAGGTGTTTGGTCAGTTCAAAACTGCTGTGAAGGCAGATCTGGCATACTGCAAACCCTTCTTCCTCCACCTTTCCCCCAGATACAGCTTGTAAGGATGTGTTAGAAATCTTCAGATTTGCAGACTGAATACCTCTCCCTTTCTCCTAGTGCTGATGTGATGGGCACCTTTCCGTGCTGTCTCTCACTTCACGTTTTGTGTGTGTGGCCAGAGCAGTGACACCGCTGGGCATGGCACAGCTGCTGTATGGGGGGAAGAGGGTTGGGAGAGAGGTTGTCCTGCTTTCTCCTTCTCTGAGGAGCTGGTAAATACTGGCTGCAGGAAGTGTTCAACCTGTGGTGAGTAGGAGGAAAGCATGGAGAGGGATGTTGGTGTGAGGCAGAGCATGTACATCACCCTTTGTAGAGCTGCCTCCTTCCTTTCTTGAGCTGCTTCCTTCCTTTCCTGTGGTTTGTGTGCAGGTCTAGGTGAGTTTGTGTGCAGGTCGAGGAAGGGTACTAGTGTCTTCTGAGGAAGGGGCAATTGGTCTGCCCCACAAAACATCAGCGTAAGAAAGAGGCAGGTGGGGGAAGAGAGATTCAGCTGTGAGACCAAGTGGAGAACAAGCCACAGAAATAAAATCTCTGGCTGGCTAGAGGAAGAATTCAGTTTGGGACATCACCACTTTGGTGGATTCTAAAGTGAAGGAGAAAGCAGCAACAGTGATAGCTTGCAGGAATTGCATTATTTGAACTGAGGAAAGCAAGCCCTGTGCTCACCTCTTTCAGCCTTCCAGTGAGGCACTACCACTGCATGGAGTGGGGCTTCCAAGGCTCCAGCCTTGCCTCCCCAAAGTGCTCTACAGAGGTGGGGAGTGGTTGAACTGGGGCTGTAATCACATTCTTCATTCCTTCTCTTTTCAACTTCCAGGTGTCTCAGAACACAAAGCCCCTGTTGAAGAAAGGGTCAGTGCTAGGCAGTCACCTGCTGGAGGACAAGCCTGTCAAACGGTTAGATGGGTGTCCGTGTCGTGTCCATGGTGTCAGTCCATGCCCACTGCAGTACCCTGTCAGTCAAGCTGTGTCCTGTGTCTGGTTCTCCCACCTTGGTGCTGGCTGGTTTTGGGAGTGTGGTGGGGTGCAGCTTTTCTGTGGCTCTAGCTGTCTCTTGGCATCAGGTGACGTTGGCTCAGCCTGAAGCTGAGGATACTGTTCACTAATTTCCACAGGGAGGTGGCCCTGCTGCTGCTTCTGCCTGCAGCAATGGGGAGCAAATCTAAATATCACCAGAAGGTCTGGGACTGTTAATGGGATGGGAGCCACAAAGGCTGCCTCTTTCTGAGTCAGACAGCTCTGTTGAAATGACTGGATCAAGTGTGCCAGTTTGTCCTCAGGCACAAATCCTGTCCACTGGTGCCAGAGCCCATATCCCTGGGGATAGGAGAGGGCAGAAATTGCACAAGGGTTGGGTTCTTCCTGGCAGCTGAAAGCCTCAAGGAGAAGGCCTGGCTCCAGGTGGGTTCACCCTGCTCATCTCCCTCTACACCTAAGCAGATGCTCACCTGGCACACCAGGCCTCCCTTCAGCCAAGGCAGGCAACTCATCTGTGTGGCCAAGGCCTTTGGGTTTTTTTTTTCCACTCTACGTGTAGAATATACAGTGACCTGGCTTGGAGCTCGATCTCACCTGCAACTGCTGGCCCCAAACATGTTTTAAAGGCAGCTTGCTCCCCTGTTTCTTACCAGTTCTCTGCAGGAAGTTCCATTGCTCCCCAGTTTCTCCTGGTGCCAGCCAGAGACACGTCTAGGCTCAGTTTCTTCCAGCTTCAACTCACCCTTAATGCTTGCAATTCTGGTAGTGGCATTTAAGGATTTAGCTCAAGGCTCCTTGGCTCATGGACTTATGGAAAACCAGGTAGACTGTGGAGGAGGGCTGATTCTTGAGCCCAGGGTGGGAGGTTGCCTGGTGAGGTCTGAGGCCGAGCTCTTTCATGGTTGTGTGACTGGCACATTCTATCCATTGAATTAGATAACCATGTCCTCCCATCTTCCTCCCCAGTTATTTCTGGCAAAGATCCTTCTAGCTGCTACTGAAATAAACCTCCCGGAAAGGCTTAACAGCTGGAGAAGTTTGGCAATGAAGGTGATGAGAGAAGGGGAGAAGTAGTAGTTGGCACTGTCTCTGTCCCTGTGCTGTCACACCACATTGCTTGAGAAACATGAAAAGAAATCCATTTGATCTGGGGTCACTGTTCAGAGTTCTGTGCTTGTCTAAAGAGGGTCTTGAGGCCCCTCATTGTGTGATTTTGCCAGCCCTGGGAGATGGGCACCATTCCCCAGAGCCTGAGACTTAGAGTATGTGTCTGTTTTCAAGAGGGAGGAGTTCCAGCTGGCCTGGCTCTGGACTGGCATTTGGGGCAAATGCAGAGCGGGCAACCAGGAATGTGAGCTCCCTTTCATAGAAAAAAGTGTATGCGTAGCAGCAGGTGGATTTTGCAACCCAGATGAAGTGTACTTGATGGAGTGAGAAAGAAGAATTGTCTGGATTCCTGCACTAATAGAAAGAGAGAGGTTGCAGAGCAGGGTGGGATGTCCTGCCTGTGAAGAGACTGACTGTAGTACGCTCAGGTCACTCTAATTTGCTTCCAAATGCAATCTGCTGGACAGTGAAAGCAATGGAGACATCTCTGATGGATAAATATCTTCAGTTTAATTCTAGGTCTTCTCATTCCTTGTCTAGTTCTTTAACCATAGAAAACCAGTGATGCTGACTTGCTCCTCAGCAGTGATCCCAGTAATTTAAATTGGTTATTTTAGGTGTTCTTTTGAAGGTTGTTACACCAGCTCTACCCCCAGTGCATCAGCCTGCTCTTGTATGGGCACAGTCTGTTATTTCTTTTTGTGTATGGTATTTAGTAACAAAAATACAGGGGTAATTATTGTTTTGTGGTTGGTTTTTTTTTCTTTTTTTTCTTTTAAAGGGGCTTTTGTTTTGTATGTTTTGCCTATTTTTTAACTACTGGAGGAAGTGGTAGGCAAAGAACTATTGAAAAGTCCAAAGTGGCAATTTTTATTAAAATTAATGAAATATTTGTCAGCGCATACGAGTACAGCACAGCTCTGGTGAGCTGTCCCTCTTTCCTGGAGGGAGCCACTGATGTCTTAATCACAGGGAGTGTAGGGAGTGAATATCCAGAGTTCCTGTGAGAGCTTCATATATACTAATTGGATTGCATTGGTTGGGAATTTGCAACTTCCTTCTTTCCCTATCTCCTCACCCCTCCCACCCTATCTGTGCTGCCTGTGGACTTTAATACAGACAACTGGCCTCTGCGGACCTTCCCTTGACCTTCCCAGTGGATGTGGCAGTGGAAGAACCCAACAGAAAGAGCTGTAAATACTTCCCAGGCAACGGGGTATGGATGAAGACAGGAGAAGGAGGCAGCACAAACTTTGGAGAGAACAGCAGAGATAAGGAGAGATGGCCCTTGGCAGCAGATCCTGAGTGGATTAAGATGACTTTGAAGGGTGACTCTGACTGCAGAAAAAATGCAGATGGCCTAGATGCTGCTCTGCTGCCTCCTCGAGCCCAGCCTGTTGGCACTGAAACCAGGGTGAGTGCAGTTACCTGGGGTTATTCCTCAAACACCTGCTACCTGCTAGGGATTCAGAGTGTCTCACTCTCTCCCCATCAAACCCCAGCTCCACAGATTTACTGTGCAGGGGTCCAGTCCCTAAATCAAAGCACTGCCTGCAGCTGTGCTCTTCAAAACCTCATGCCTTTTTTCCATTGTAGCTCCAAGCACTGGAACCAGCCAGCTGTTCCCCAGATCGCATCTTCAAAGTGGTGTTTGTAGGGAATTCTGGTGTTGGGAAGAGTTCCTTCATCCACCGCTTCTGCTATGGCAGGTTCTTGGCTGAGCTCAATGCAACCATTGGTAAGTAGTAGGGTGCCTGGCTCATCTGGATATAGGGAAGGTGGGAAAGTCAGCCTGGGAAAATGCTTTTTACCTGTATTATAGCCCAGCTAGAGGTAAAGATGGTCCCTCTCTCAGTATTGAATCAATCTTGCAATTTCCCTGAACTAAATAGAGTTGGTCTGACTACTGTAATGGCAAGCTGCTTTCTCCCCATCCTACCTCATAATCATTGTCACCTTCCTGACAGGTATTGATTACCAGGTGAAGAGTCTAATGGTGGATAACACCCAGGTTGCCTTACAGCTGTGGGATACAGCTGGACAAGAGAGGTAAGCGATTTCTGCCAGGCTCAGTGGAGGAAAGGGAAAGAGGGCATGCAGCTGGTTTCTGTTCCTGGGAAAACTATCAGCTTCAGAAGGACCAGACAGGTCATGACAGCTATTCCAGTGCTGAACCTGCAGCAAAGATCTGTTCCAGAGATTTCTAGAAGCTGTGACTGTGAAGCAGGGCCTGGGGAGATCACTCTGAGGGTTGACAGAAAAGTAGTTTTCCATGTGTCTGACCTGCATGCTTGTTGGCTCCAAGCAATCTGTCCACAGATGTATGTCATGGGGTTCAAAGGGTGGAAAGGACTGAGAACCTTTCCAGATCTGATTCAGCTGTCAAAGCCAGCTGAATTAGCATGACCTGTGGGGAAGGTGATTTGAACTACCCTGCTGGACTCTGTCAGTGAGGTTATTGGCCCCTTTCACTGTCCCTTCTGCTGACAGACTTGTGGAAGTGATAATCCTTGGTAGAGGGATTGTGCAGCTTTCTGTGACAGTTGAACACTTGTTCCCCATTTGAAACCCTCTAGTTTTGAAAGCATGGGGTATCTCTAGATGATACCAGTAGTGTTGGTGAGGACCAGACTAGTAGAGGACACATTTAACCCTCATCTGCCACTAGAGATGAAGGCACATCACTGGCTCCATGTAAATTATATTTTTTGTAGGATATAATTCAAAGCTTAAGATGAAAAGTTATTTCAAGAAGATCCTGAACATCAAGGGCCTGACAAAAATAAGCACTGGGTATTTTGAGCTAAATATGTTATGGGGGCAGGCCTTCAGGGGGCAGCCAAGGTCATGGGAATATTCTAATCCTAAACTGTGCCAGTGCTGCTGTCTCATGCTGTTTGTCTCAGATAGACCATGGAGAGCTGGTGGGAATGTACTAAGTAGGAGTATTTATTGAAAAGCAACTCTCTCTTCCAAAATTAGGCTTCATGCTGAAGAAATAATTATTTCTGAGGGGAGTCCTGTGGTTATTTTGATGCTGAAATTGAGCAGTAAGGGGAGTTGCAATGACATAAAATGTGACATTTTACTGAGGCCAGATTGCAGCAGAGGCCAAATTCAAGTTATTGTCTCTGCAGAAGGACCTTTACCACAGACCCCTGCAGCACTAGCAGGTCTTAGTGCTGCAGCACTTAGCTCAGTGCTGATACCAAATAGGAGACCTAGGAAGAAGAAGAAAAGCCTTTTCTTCTTCTGGAGGAATATGAATTACTTCTAACTAGAGATGTCCAACTGTAAATATCTAAGGAAGAGATGGAAGAACCCCTTGGAGCATGCAAGAACCTCCTTGGTGACTTCCCTGAGACTGATGCATGCTACCTTTGATGTTTCTTCTGGAGCATCTTGCCTGGCTGGCAGTTCCATAGGTGCAATCTTGATGTCCAAAGATACAGTTTGTGCTTTCTCAGTTGGGTAGGTGCCAGAATATAGTGTCCTTGTTGTAGTGAGAAAGAGCAGTCTTCAGGCAACCATCTGAAGAGTATAGGAGGGTAAGAGCTGTAGGTTTTCTTAGCTCATAAGAGGAGTGTTTGTTATCCTGTGCAGGGCTGAAATACACAGCTCTCTAGTGAGATCTCAGGACTTTTGTTACATTTATTAATTCCTAAATTACGTTGTGAATTCCATCAGTTTGCAATCAGTGTGGTTATATCATGGCTCTGTCACAAAGTGCTTACAAATGCTAGGGTTTGGGTTTGTTGTTTTGGTTGTTTGGTTTGGTATGTTTTTTTGTTTGGTTGGTTGGCTTTGGTTGGAATTTATTCACAAAATACAGGCCTGTGGTTTTAAATGGTACAGACAACAAAAAGTAGATGTCTGGCAGGAGTTTTTCCTGGAAATTGCGTCTAGCTCATGATTTTTTTATGTATAATGCCACTGGTTTATAGATTCAATAGTGGAAACAGACTGTATTGATGCTGAGTTCTTAATTGCTGTTTTGGCAGCCCTGGGGCAAACATTATGCATGTCTAGTTTGTACTGTGGTACAGCTCAGTCTGCAGATTCTTCCAGACTATAGAGAAAGATCAGGTTTTCTCCATCAGCTTCCCTTTTAATAGGAAATTACCTTTTCCTGTCCCACCCAAATAGATTCTTCTGTTTCTTTCTTCCTGACCTGCAAAGGTCTTCTTTCTTGCTTTCTCAGCACCATGCATTTGGCAAAATTCCTGCTAGCCCATGGCTGCCTGGCCTGTCTCAAAGGTGCAGGGATGTGTCACCTGTGTGTAGACACCAGCCCTGAGGGACACATCATGCAGGGGGGCTGCCAGGCCTTGCAGAGACCTGCACTAACAGACAGATAATCCCACTCCGTTACTTCCCGTTGCACAGCCCTGGTTCTGAGGGTGCCTTTGGTTCTGTCTGGGCTCAGGTTTCGGAGCATCACCAAGCAGTATTTCCGGAAGGCAGACGGGATCCTGGTGATGTACGACGTCACAGCCGAGTGCTCCTTCCTGGCGGTGCGGAATTGGATGAGCAGTGTCCAGGTGAGAGCGGGACCGGGGCTCCAGTGCTGCTGCTGCTCCCTTGCTCCACACCAGCTCCAGCAGTCTGTCTGGAAGTGACATTTTTCAGTGCCCCAGGAAGTCCTACTGACCTTGTGAAGTTGAATTATCAAAGTAGATGCCTGTGCTGGTCAGTTTGGAACCAGAGGCTTTGTGTTGGAGGCAACAAAGTCAGTGGTAGCCCATTAAATCGGGGAGGGCTGTTTCTGTGGCAGAATGTGGTGGGACCTGCCAAGACAGTAGTGTGGGTTTGTAAGCAGCCCATGTGCACTGGCTACATCTCCTAAAAGTGATCACATCCCACCTGTGCTCAGGCAGGGAGATCTCCTGGTGTCTGGCCTGTGTACAGGAAAGGGAGGTGGTTCTTTTTATTTCCTTTTTTAATTTAAAATTTGGTAACAATGTATTAATACTGTTGGGTTTTCCCTGACTTTTCTTTTCAAACACTCACTAAGCCATTTATCTGTGGCTTATATCTTCTTGGGGATAAAAAAATACCTCTCTTTATAATTGAAATCAGTTGTGTGTGGATGATCAAGAGGTGAAGGAAAATTTTCAAGGGCAGTTTTGTTTTGATTGTGCTGAGTCTCAAAAAACCAAGATCTTAGTGGAATGAGTTAACTACAGGCCAGTGGATTTTCAGCATGTTAATTTCCACAAGCCTGTTGGGAAAAAAACCAGCCACTTATGTCTTTGGACTCTTAAGATCGAAGGTTAAGGTCTTCAAAACAGACTCTGAAAATCAGGTTCCTTTCAGAAGGAAGGTTAAACTGAGCACATAGAAAATCAAACCACAGGAAATCTGTATATTTTAATCTCTCTCTTCTTTTCCTTTCCCCATCTGTGTATTTATTTTGTTTTGAAGCTGTTCAGGTTCGGTATGTCATCCAGGGCACTTCAGTGTGGAAATAACTTTGAGCCCTGTTCTTACTCTGACCATGTTCTAGTGAGCCAGTGGGACTATAGAGATTTTGACCAGAGGTAAGGGGCTCCAGGAATTCCTTAGGAATAACAGTTCCTGCAGAGACAGCTCACAAGGGGTGAAGGTTGCTTAACTTAGCCAGTGGATTTTCAGCAAGGGATTGTTGAGTTTAGGACAGCACATTAGACACAGTACTGCACATACAAAAATTACCAAGCTTACTAAGAAGATCTGCCAGATCACAAATTCCAAATGCCTATGGGGCAAGCTACTTTTCTTTAGGCTTATTTTCCTGAGAGGCACTTATGTTCTCTCCTCTCTCTCACTATCCCAGCTCAACATACCAAACATTTGGAATGTTTCCCTAGTTCAAGCTTCCTTTCACAAATCCCTGGGATTATTGAAGGAATGGCCCTTTAATGATCTAATGGGCCTGATCCTGCTGCCACTGAAGGTCTTGTTTGCTTGAGCTGGAAGGATCTGCTCTGAGTGGTTGGGTCTCTAGAGGTCTTTATTTCTTTTGCAGGAAGGTATAGAGGACGGAGCTGTGGTGTTTCTGCTTGGAAATAAATTGGATGCTGTGCAGAGAGAGACCCGGAAAGTGCCCAAGGTGGAAGGGGAAAGGCTGGCGAAGGTGTGACTCAGTGCTCTGCTGCTTGACCTGCTCTGCAGCCACCCTCCAGCTGTGAGCCGGGCAGTCTGGCTGGCAGAAAGCTCTTCTTGGAGCCATTTTCCAATTTGATACCTTCCCTCTCCATCCCACCCCATTTCTCCAATGTGGACATGTACCCAGGTCCCTCTGGTCCAAGGGAGCATGAGGTGGTGGTCTGTATGTGGCAGACAATGGCCCTTGAGCAGGCTCATGTATTTCTCTTGGGGCTTGGTGCCTTATTACAGTCTTTCTGAGGGGAACATGCATGGCTGATT
The DNA here is from genome assembly GCA_013396995.1 of Dicaeum eximium. Taxonomy (NCBI): domain Eukaryota; kingdom Metazoa; phylum Chordata; class Aves; order Passeriformes; family Dicaeidae; genus Dicaeum; species Dicaeum eximium. Next base: position 162,408 of record VWZP01005046.1, read on the forward strand.
TCCCATTTGAGGGCTCCCTAATGCAAATGCAACGTCATCCTGCCTCTTTCCTCACTCCCTTGTCTGCCTGCCTGCTGGCCCCTTGGCCCCTGGGTGGGGGGAGACAGGGTTTCAAAGGTGTTTCCTGCCTTCTGAACTCACAACAAAAAGCTAAGGGAATCAAAGTACCCTGGACAGGTGTTTTCTCTTCTGAAACAACTCCCCAGTGCTCCCTTTTGGACACTGACTTCGCCCTCAGTGCTGAAAAAGCATCTCCTTCTCCTGGGTTGGTCAGCAGGGTGTGCACCCCAGCAGGGTAGCAATGGCTTTTGGCAGGGTTCCTGGGGATGAGGGTGGGCCAGCTCCCAAGGCTGTGGGTGAATGGTGGTGGTGGAGAGCTGGCAGTCACCGTGGGTGCTTGTTGTGCTCTCTGGCAGGAGTACAAGGCTGTGTTCTACGAGTGCAGTGCAGTGACTGGCTACAACATCATGGAGCCCATGCTGCACATGGCCAGGTCAGTGAACACGAGCAGTCACCCTGGGACACCTGCCCAGCTGGAGTGGGCTGACTGGTGTGGGCTCTCCTGGGGAATGGGCAAGAAGAGGGGAGTGTCAGAGGCTTTCTGTCACATCCCAGAACACACCTGACTCCAGGTCCTTGTACTTTGTGCCTGGAGAGCACCAAAGAGCAGTCCAAGTGTAGACTGGACTCTTTGCACGCAAAGTTTCACCTGGTAGAGCTGGCTGTTGCAAGATTAGGAGTTTAATTTGAAAATTTCATCACAAAAACCTGACATACTGTCCCAGATTTTAAGGTGGTGTTTTCAGTTTGAAGTCTTCATGTAGCTCTAAGGGTTCTTTCTTCCCTGTCTTAATAAGCACTGTACAGACTGAGCTATTTCAGTGGCAATAGTTTTAAAAGGAGATTATACTATTCAGCTGAAAGAAATTTGCTCTAAAATTTTTGGTTTAAAAAAACCCCAAAAACCAGGTAGTTTTTGGAAAAAAGTATTTCAAATCTCACAAGAAAACTATCCATTTGTTTTCTTTTATCTCTTTACCTACTCCTGCATCATCTCTGTTAAGCAGGACTCAGAGGATTTACTTATCAGCTAGGTGAATCACATCTCCTATAGCATGTGCTTTGTTACCACGGTGCTGCCCAAGATGGCCCAGACAGGAGGAGCAAACAACCCGGGATTCTGACATCAATGGGGGATTTTGGGAATAAGGCACAGGCTACTCACACTGGTGCTCAGATTACTAAACCACGGTACCCGCTCTTGTATGTGTCCAGTTTCTTTCCCTGTTCCCTGGAAATTCATGCTTATTTTCTGTGTGTGGTTTATCTAGCCCAACTTCCAGAGAAGTCCAATCTTTGGGCCTGTCACTTCTTGCAATCCTAAATGTAAATCCTAAATTGCTGGTGGAGAGCAAAGGGCAGAGGCAAATGCCTTGGCAGGAAGAGCGCAGTAACCAGGTTGTGTTCTTGATCTGTGCTGCTCTTTTCAGGTTGCTGACAGCACAAGAAGACAGGCAGAGGGAGAATGCCCTGCAGCTGGAGGATATCAGCAGGAGGAAAGGGTGCTGCACATAAAGTACACCAGTGTGTCAGCAAGAGACAAGTGCCAATGCTGTATCGTGAAGCTGGGGGTTCCTTTCAAGCAAGTTGAGCTTGATGGTATCAGCTCTCTAGAGACTTGGGGAAGGTGCAGCTTTTCCCAGTCTGTGAATTTTGAGGCATTAATCAGGTCAAAATGTGCATATTATCTGCACTGTTCTACTTCCCAAGTCTGCATGCAGCTCTGGTCTCTAGAGGCCTCTGCTTCTTTGGGGGAATTTGGCTGGTCTTAGCTAGTAGCACAGACTGGGCCTTCTGTCTGGAGAGGTTGGTTCCCTGTAAAGGGATGAAGTCTTGTTCCTGTTCTTTCTGGCAAAGAAGTGGCCTAGCAGCAGAGAGCAGAGGACACAGTGGGTCTGTATTAAATAGAATTTCTGTGTAAGAGAGAAATTATTTTTAGTTTGGGCTAGCTCTAGGAAGTGATCCATCTGTCTCAGAACGATCTCCTCTTGGTTCTGCAGCAGCAGTGCTCAGCTGAGAGCCTGCTGTGGTGACCGAGAACTCTTCTACCACTTCCTGCAAGATATGGATTGGGCCCTGGATTTACTGCAGAATTTGGTTGGACTTGTCAATATTGTCATTAACAGATTCCATATATGATTATTGTATGAACTGATAGGATGAGTCATCCCAATGGCTTTCATGGCTTTGTCACCCTTATGGACCTTTTCACTGTCCTACTGTATGTTTACAGAACACAGAGCCACTGCCCTGGGACCTGCTGGCATGTGCTGCTGATTCATAGCCCATTGCAGGAGCTGTGCTGTACAAACCCGGGGAGCCATATATAGCCTGTTTTAAGGCTGAATGCTGCCTGTTTCCTTCCATTCTCTTATCCTTTTCTGAAGAATCTCCAGCAACTTGGAACTGCCTTACCTGCAGTCCTGAAAGATCCCGCCAGAGTGCTTTCAAATGCACCTGGGCTGGAAGCAGAAGGCAGCTGCCTGTGTGAAATGTACCTTTTTCTCTTGCAGGGACCTTGAACAACAGCCTCACTTCACTGGTGAAGGGCCTGAGAAAGAGCCAGACTGAATCTGTTCCCATTGGGAAGGGGCCTTCTTGTCACTAAGGGGCAGAGCAAAGCAGGAAAAGGAGAAGCAGCGACAGAGATAGAAATTGTCCCTAGAAGTGCTCCTGTTGGCAAAGCTGCAGCAGTGCCTGTGCACGAAGCTTCTGGTTTGTAGCTCAGTGGCTCTCAAAGCCTTGGGATTAAGAGAGATTTTTGTTAGTGCCCTTTCCCCTTTTGTCTTCAAGGCTGTTTCTGTAGGTGACTGACATTTTAGGCACAGGATGTGATACTGCAGCTGTGACACAGCCCCCAAACCTTGTGGCATAGGGAAGGCCTGAACTTGTCCATGGTCTTTCCTCTCTTGGGATGAGGTGGTTACTCTGAAGGTCTGTTTATTGCACAAATTTCGCTGGGAATATCCCAGGCAGGAAAAGTGCTCTGAGTCATGTACAGATCATCAGTATTACAAAGAATTTCCATGGTTCCTCCTGGTGCCCTTTATTTCTGATAGGAAAGAGGAAATTTTTCTCTGGAAGAGCAGGATTTCTGAGTAAAAGGAAGAGCTAAAAGTAGTAAGATCCTGCTCAGTCCTTACTGTTGGCTGGCCATGGCTTACACTGTTTAACTGCACTAACACCTTCCAGAGACTGGGAATCAGAAAGCTACAAGAGGCCCTGAAGGAACCAGAGTACCTGGTGTGGGGCCTGGAATAAGGCTTACAGTGCTGCCAGGGGAACTGCTTGTGTTTGCAAGAAGTGATGTTTGGGAAGGGAAATCCATGCTAAGGTGTTCTGAACATGCACCTCCCACGCTCTGTACACAGCACACCCAAGACAAAGGTGTGAAATACAGCTGACACACAAATATGGGCCAGTTCTGTGTATTACCTTTATCAGTGCTGTCATACTGCAATGGCAAGAACCATCAGGTTCTTTCAGTGTACAACCTTAAGTATGTTTTCTTAGCATGCAAGCAGTACAGGCAATAAAGAAATGCTGTCTTACAAGTGGTTGTGTTGAGAGATTTTTTTTTCAGGTGCTGCAGGAGATTCGGCTTCCCATTTTCAATCACTGATCCTAGTGTGACCTTCCCTTCTCACTGCTCAGGAAGTGGCCTGTTCCCCCATGGTGATACACAGGGGGTCTTACAAGCAGGGAGAGAGTTAACCAGGAACCCATGTCTTGGGGGCAGCTCGGAAGAAATTAATCTCCAGTCTTTTTTTACCTCCTTTAAGCAGCCAGAGTCCCATCCAGGTGATTAGTGAAGGCAGAGCAAAGGGGAGACACTTCTCCAATGTCTGGGGGTATAGTGCTTTCAGAGAGGATAGGTTCTCACCTTGTTACCTGTATTCATAGAACTAAACCTTTATTTTATTAATGTCCCATGCATCCTTTTCACTAGAGTTAGAAATTTGGTTGCTTTTGATCCTTGTGCCCTGGCATGGCTCCAGCTGGATGTTCATACATTACAGAACTAATCATTCTGCAGTTTTGACCAAACAAATTATTACTCATTTCCCCTGCTATAAACTGCTAGCACAAGTAGTTCATTGTAACATATATTTTTTGTAAGCAGGAAAGGGTGGATTTTTGTTTCAAGGATGACAAAATGGCACAGAATTTGAGCAGGCTGAGCTTGGACAATGGTAAGCATCAGGGTGGGGTTTATTACTGGAAGGTCTTCTGTTGTCTCTCAGCACAATCATTAAATGTTCTGTTGGAAGACCCAGACACAGTCTGAAGGGGCATGTTGCTAGTTTTTAAACCTGTCTGATATCAGACCTAAATGAGACCAGAATTTCTAAAAAGTTCTTCATTTTACTACACCCCCCCTTTTTTGTCAGAATCTCTCCTGCCTCTAAATGGAAGCTCTGGGAGCAGCCACCCTTTGTAAGTGACTGCTGGAAACTGCAGCAGAAATGCAAATAATGAGATGTCCTGAGGGGGCATGAGATGGGGGAGGATGCAAAATAAGACTGCCTGGGGGCTTATACATTCACCATATTGGCTCCAGCCTCTTAGTGAACAAGTGACTTTTTGCACATAATATGTAAGGTATTTTGGAATCATATCACAAGAAAGTACTCTTCTTGCAGCTTGGGAAGCCTTATCCTGGCACATGCAACAGTGCACCTGTGTACACAATCAGGTGTAGGAACAAAAGCAAAAAAGCCAGCTGCTCTGATAGCCATGTAGCCATGGTCCCACAAATCTCTGCAGGCCGGCAAAGGGACCTCACTCTGCTTTGCTTTCACTTGTCTGTTTTATGTTACTATGCTAAGGGTAAGCATAAGAGGATTAGGCTGACAGCATCTCTTTGAAAAGCTAAAACAGGGCTGAAAAGAGAGCATTAAGCCACGGTGTTGAATTTGAAGCTTTTCCACAGGACAAATGCAGGAATTGCAAAGGTTTGAGATGTTGTTTTCTACTACCTTCTTTATTCCAGCAGCCTGAACTCCAAGGGACCCTTTTCCATTTACACAGTTAATGAGTTCCTGCTAAGGGGATCATACAGTCACTCACACATTATTTTCTGTCCTGTCACCTTCTTCTGTTTGTGTCTTTTCATGATCTTTTAACTTGTTGATTGCTTAGCCTATAAATATATATATATATATTGACCAAGTACTTCATCTCCAATTATAAATGTATATCTCACAGCCCATTATACACCTTCAAATGCTCTCTTTGGCAATCTCCCATTCAGTGCCAATTGACCCATGGCCCTGCAGTTCAAAGCTTGCTTAGCAGGTGCTCATTACTTATCTGGCTGTTAATGAGTCACATGGAAATTTTGGTTGGTGTGGGTACAATAACCCGGCTCCAGCCTCTCCAGCCTGCAGGGCATGATTATGTACGTATATATAATGCTGCAAACACAAATGTAGCTGTGTGCTACTTCTGAAAACACTAGTCCGCAGCAGACCTGACCAGGTAAAATTAGTTTCCTCAAGGCAAACAAGTATCTGCAGTAAAAAAAGAATCTATTACTCCAGCAATAAACTGAGGACGGGGAGGTGGGGGTCGTGTGGTGTATCTCCCCTTTACCTGCAGGCTGGCCCAAGCACAAGGAAGCACTTGTGCCCTGTCATGTCCATTTGCTGACCCAAATCTGCTGGAGCAGGGGGGTTATGGGGTTTCCTGTTTGGGCATGAAATCCCTGGACATGGCAAGAGGGCGTGGCCCAGTGTGGCGGCTACCCAGGGCTCCAGCAAGGTGGGCCAGGACCTGGGCAGGGGCCGGTGTCTCTTGTGGCTCCCAGGTTCTGCCACATATTCCCTGCAACAAATCTGTCAGTGTGCAAGCAGGCTGATCCCCCAAGGGTTTATTTGATCACTTGGTTCTCCGGCAGCTCTGAGCTAAAGTGAACTTACTCCTTGGGAAGGATGAAGTGATGTACTGAGCTGGGCACAGGGAGAGGTTAAGGCAAGCACCCAGGAGGTTCTAAACTGGCCTTTCCTTCCCTGCCCAGATCTCCTCTCTTCATCCTACTGAAAAACCATGTGAGGCCACTCAGCCTTGGAGAGGGTGTGGGTCTTTTCCTGGGAGCATCCCTCGCACAGGGCTGCTGCTTAGCACAGAAGTATGTGGGCTGTGGCTCAAGTGAGGTAATGGGAGGATGAGGCAATCTGCCGGTCAGGGCTTGATCTTGATTTACAGGGTGTTTCATGGAGAACGCTTTTAACAAGCAGGTCTGACTCCTTAAAAAAAAAAAAAAAATAAAGCCCCTCCATCTGGAGTTTGCTGTAACGTGTTGCCTGCGGCAATGGAAACGGCAGCGTGAGGCGCAGGAGCCGAGGTTGCGGACGGCGCCGCAGATCCCGGGCAGCCCCGGGCCGTGAGGGCCGAGCCGAGCCGGCCGGGGGGCGGGGGAGGTTGCCCGGGCTGGGGTGGGCCGGGCCGGCCGCGCCTCCCTCCCGCCCTCCTGAGGGTAACTCCCGTCCTGCCCGGCCGCCTCCCTCCCTCCGCGCGGCGCGGCAGGTCGGGGCGTGCGGCGGCGCGGAGCGGCGGCCGAGGGTGAGGCGGAGCGCCCGAAATGGCGGCACCGGCGGGGCTGGGGAGGCGGGGGGCCCCGGGGGGNCCCCGGGGGATCGGGGCCGGGGAAGGGGCTGGGGCGGCAGCGCGGGAGAGCCGGGCAGAGCGCGGCCCCCGGGCCCCGTGTGCGGCAGCGAGGCCCGGCGCTCCCTCCGTCCCCGCCGGCACCCCGCACCCGTGGGGACCTGGCCGAGCCCGGCTTGTACCGCAGCACTGCTTTGCTTCCCCTCCAGCGCCCTGTGGCATTGCACAGCTTCGCAGCTGTGTATGTTTTGTTGGGTTTTTTCTTCCTTCGAAAAGTGTTTTAACCTGTTGCGGGTGGTGTCATAAACTTTGCACAGCCCGCGGAATTAGTAATGGTGTTCTGAATGTTGCCATAAATCTTGCGAAACGGTTATTAACCCCTGCGCCTTTTGTTCAGTCAAATTTCCCTGTTGTACAAATAAAGAGTTGGCCTTTAGGCTGGGCTTGTAGGACCCTTGGAGGGGAGGAGGGAGGGAGCGAGCGCTTGTTTACCACACAGTCCGAGAGATGTTCTGTTCCCTTCGTGTTCTGGAAGCTGCATCAGGTGGGGAGCTGATGGTTATTACGGGTTATTGCTGCACCGTGGTGTTGCTTGCCACGAGGAATCTTTACAAGTAGCTTCTTCTTCCTGTCTTCTCATGAAGAACATGAACTGCGATAATTTTTTTTTAAGTCTTAACTTTTCCTGAGGGGTTTTGTAATCAACTTGTTGCAGTATCCTGTTGAATTTTAGCAATGACATGTCCTTATTTCAGGCAACTCTATAGCATCCCTTAAGTTCTTAACTGCGTGAAGCAGTTTCCTTTGTCCTCCTACAGTGCTTCCTGGCTTTCTCTGAGTGGTGCCTCCTAGAACAAGGGTTGATTGAAATAGCATCACCCATCAGAGGCTGTTTTGTTCAAACACTTTTGAAAAAAGCCGCTTTTGAGAAAACACGTTTCCTTTGCAACCTTCACATCCATTGCCCAGGTTCTTAGGGAAGCTTTTGGTGTGATGGATGGTCTTAGCAGCTGGTATTGTGGAGGCTGGAGAGCCTCTTGGTATGCCACCAGTCAGGCAGAGGTTCATCCCAGTCCTGCTGGGTGACTGTCATTGCTGCCAAAGGACTGTCTGTGGTGGAGGGAGCAGAGTGCCTGACTTGGCTGAGCTGTTTCTGAGCTCATGGTAACTAGAAAAGTCAGTGCATTTATAGTCTCTGAAGCATTTTGTGTGCCTAGGACAGGCAGTTCCCAGTCTGCGGATTGTTGGAAGCTGGTCAGTGGGGAGTTGGATTGTTGGAAGCTGGGGTAGCATCACTTACGCTTTATGTGACGCCTCTGGTGACAGGTCCCTGCCAAAGGCACAGTGCTGGCTTGCACAGGTGGGCCTGGGCTCTGGTTTGTTAGAGCTGCTCTGGCGTGCCAGCACTCTGGTGTCAGATGCCCTTGCTGGGAGCTTGAGCTGCGAGCTAGAGGAGGTGGCAGCTTCTGAGCTTCTCCATGTAATTCAGCTCAGATCACATCCCTGCTCTGTAGTTTGTTGATGATGTCTTTGAGTTCCTGGCCTGTATTTACTTCTGGTTATATGCTGTATTTCTGCAAAAAACATGTATCATTCCAAACTGTTGCTTGTATTCATTGTCCTGTGGCTTCTGCAGTGGAGGAGAATGACTCCCCCAGTTGCCTGGTAAAAGGCCTGGCATTCCCTGCTGTATGCTGGCTTCAAGGGTCAATAAGAAAACACCTTTTCTGAGTGCTTGAATAACGTCCCATGTGTAACACTTCATTTTACTCTGGTGTCCGAGGTGGTTAGTCCCTCTTGTGGTACATTTTGTGAGAGTTTAACCAGTTTTATTTCTCCTAACTCAAGGCAAGTGTGTTAAAGGGGTTTTATTTGCTACTTTCAGTGCAGCGTCCCAAAGTTTCTCTCTTTGGGTGTGATACATTCTTCAATAAGGGGGTGGAAGAAAGCTGCTTGTATTCCCTTGTCAAGCAAAAATGCTAGGTGGGAGTGGCTGTGAAGGGCTCTCTTTCCCCTGAAATTTAGGAACTTTCCAGCAGGCCTATCATTCCTAGCAAATAAAAGTTGTATCATGACTTCAACTGTTCCCATCACACGTGCAAGGCACAGAAGGCAACAACTCCCTTGCTCTTGGGACAGCCCTGAGGGGGTCGATTAGAGAGCTGTGTCTTTTCTAGGCAGGTTATCCCACTGGCAAATTCACTTGTTCCTTCTGCATAGTTTGGCTTCTTCACTCAGGAATGCATTGAACTACTGGTTATGGATGGAAGGAAAATGTGTATTAACATGTGTTTGTTTGTTTAACATCTCTTATCACCATGTGTACCCGTTTGTGGCAGACTATCCTGTCTGGCATTTCCAGGTAATTTGGTCATTTATAAAGCAGTCATACTGTCCCTCTGTTCTTCTTGTGCCTTTTGTTTAAGGCAGAAGCTTAGAAAGAAAAAAATTGACAGCCTCTGAAAAACAAAAAGGTAGCTGTGCTTTTTCATGTCCCAGTTCACCATTACTATCCTCAGTGGCCTCATCAGCCTTGCTCCTTAAGCCTCCTGAGAGGATATTCTACCTCTCAACTTCACTTTCTGCTCTTGAGCTCAACACTGGGTTATCTCCAGCTCTCCCTGAGCATGTGCACTGATAGCTGAGGTCATGGAAAGCCTGAGGGAGGGTGGCTCCTAGAAATGACAGCTCATCTCAGCTTCTCTGGCTTTGAGGAACAGAAGCCCAAGTCTCCCTGGTTGTTCAGAAACCTTCAAGATCCTAAGGGTGTAGACTGACCTGTCCTTCTGTCTCACTGGCTCATCCTGCCTTTCAGACCCTGAATGTGATTTTTGTTTTGCCACAGCAAAGCTGAAATGAAATGAACAGTGTCACTGTAAAATTACCCCGTTTTCCCATCCCTTTTTGTATGTGCATTTTGACAGAGCTTTTCCCCAGGATGGTGACCATCTTTCCAGTCTGTGAGAAATTTGCTTTTCCGTGCTACCCTGTGTCTGAAGCCAGGGTGTGGAGGGAGAAAGGAGGAATGGCAGGTATGTGGAATGGAGATGAGGTGTTCTGTCACTTTTGTGGAGAGTGCCTCATTCCATCCTTCCCCAAAGCACAGAAGCTGTTGACTGCCAGGACCTCTTGGCAGGGATCTGCCCTGTATAGCAGCACTGCTGATGGCATCACTCTTCAGTGCTCCTTTCTGTCCTGCCTGCCAGACTCCTCTGGCTGTGATCTCAACAGCCTGGGATCCTCAGCAATGGATTCAGGGAGTCCTGCTAAGTCCTGTGTCCTGGCTGCTGACAGTAGTAAAACTCTTGGCAAAATGAGCAGGAGGGTGATGACTGCTTTCCACTCCTGGAATTTCATGGCCAAGTAAGAGGTATGTTTTGGGGTCTGAGCTTTGGGTGTGACCAGCTTGGTCCATTTTTCTAGCTTGAGTTTCTTGTTCTAGTCAGGTGGTTGTGACCCCAGTCCAAGCTGGAAAACTGCTGTGCAGGGCCTGTAGGGCCAGAGTGCAGTAAGCTCAACATGGGACTGCAAGTGTGTCCAGCTCCTTAGAAGAATGCAAGCATGAATTGATGCCATGACATGTCAGCTGGGCTTTTCATGGAGTCACATATATATATGTGTGTGTGTGTGTGTGTGTGTGTATTTCATGCATGCTTTTGATGCCAGTAGTGGGGGACGTTATTGGAGGCAGGATACTGGTTTAGTGGGATAAGGACATCAGGAATTCTGTTCTGCAGCAGTTGAGGGAGGGTCCTTGGCAGCTGTTTAAATTCCTTTGGGTGCTGATCTACAGGCACTGTCTGCAGGATGCAGCCAAGCAAATACACACTGTGCAACTCTGATGTTGCATTGCCTGCATCCCTGTAGGCTGCCATGGAGCCGCCTGTCCTACCTGCTGAGGCCAATGCATCCCAGAGGGGGAGTGTGGAGGATGTGGGGTGTGGCATGGCCTCTTAAGAGAGGTGGAAATGAGATGTGTGGGAGGTGCAAGAGAGGATGTTGTTCAGACCCACAGGTTGTTCTTGGCAGCAGTAATGAGGCTTCATAAAGAAAAGCAGAAGTTGGTGACGTAAAATGTTTGGCATTGACCACTGTTTCTTATCTGTGGCTGGTGCCAGATCTGAATACAAAAGGAGCAAAGTTCACTTGTTCAACCCAGGGTTTTCTTTACTTTTATAAGAAAGAAAGCAGCAGTGGGGAGCTGGGGCAGTGGGAAGAGTTGTAAGGGTGAGTGCCTGTGCTTTGGTGAAATCTGTCCTTGGAGCTGTGATGTGGAAGACAGACACTCTTAAGAAATGGTGGAGTTGGGCTGAAATTTGCAGCATGTTTCCCAGATGTCTTTGCCACTGTAGGAGAGAGATAGATTTAAAGGAAGAAACACCTTTTGGAGGTGCTGTGGGAGAAAGATGTGCTGTGCTGTACAAATGGACGAGGTGAAAATGTGTCTGATACCTCACCCTGGAACACTTCTGCTCCTATGGGGAAGACATGGACAGGAGAAAGATCAAGCAGATGATTACTATTTTGTATTATTGGCATTGCATGGCAGAATAACAGGTGTGTTTTGGAGTCTGGGCTGCATTTGGATCTTGCTGATCTTGCTGGACTCTCCAGTCCCAGCCAGAAAAGTGCTGTACAGCTCGGTAGGTGCATCTCAGACAGGAGAGCAGTCAGCTCAACACAGACTGAAAGACTTGGCAGCTCTTTCAGTACAAGCATATGACTTATCAGCATAGCTGGAGGATGAACAATGGATTCATTGGCTCCTTCACTAATGGAATTCAGTTAAAACTGCGACCAAGAGCGGTTTGAGGTAGGAATTACTGTGGGAGGTAGGAATTGCTGTGGGAGAGGTTTCTGTTTTGTCTGTAGTGCGTCACTGACCTGTTATTTGCTAGAGTAGCAGCCACAATGCCTTTGTGATTTTTAGGGAATACTCTGACCCTCATTGTCCACCATGGTGCAACAATAAAGAAAATAAAGAGGAAGGATGGTTTTGGTCAAATTTATCTTCTATCAGAGCCAACTGGCAGATGGCAGCCATGCTGACATTTCTGGCATGCGGGCCAGTGAGCAAGACTTCTGTAGTGCCTGACAAGGCAGGCGTGAGTCATGGCTTGTGAATGTCGGTATTTCTTCTTAGCTTTGGTGGAATCCAAAAGGGAGGAATTCATATCCCACATCTCACCCCCACACTGCCCTGGGAACAGAAATGGTTGGCTCCTTTTCTCCATGGTCACTGTAAGCTCCATGCAGAGCTCCCAGGGAGGTGATGGGGAGCTGTGTGTGCCAGCACAGGGGTGTACAGGGAGTGTGGAAGCCAGGCATGTGCACATGTGGGAGCAGGAGAGAGGCTCATGGTGCTGTGTGCAAGGAATGCGTGGATGGAAAGTGTTGACCTTTGTCTTGTGGTTTTGGCTGTTGAAGCATGGAAAGGGTGAGTCCAGTCCTGTGGGGAAGTAGCACTTGGTGAGGAATTGACCTGCAGGTACCCCTTGCTATGTGGAATAGCCCTCTTGCATCTTTGCTGGGAGACTTGGCTAAGGTGAGAGGTCTGCTGGAGGTGAGGAGACATTTGGTGTGGTCTCCAATGTACCTTGTCCACTTGGAGGGTTTTTAAAAGGACATATTTCTTGTTATTGGGAGGACCCCCTCACATATTTGAGAGGAAGAACTGTCAGGCTGGTTCCTGTACCTTTGAGTCCCAGTTGTCTGGGTTTTTTCCTTCTCCTGAGCAGGGAAAGAGGGTGCAAGTGTCCGGCTGAGCTCATGTTTGAGGAATGAGGCTGTGCTCAGCCTCAGAAATGGGCTCTGGAGAGCCAAACAAAAGCCTGTTGTGTCCATTGTGCACTCCCCAGGGCTTACCTCTGGTGTATGCAATGTGTTTGAGACAGGAAGAAAAGAGAGAACTTAAACCACTGTGCTTAGAGAGGGACAAAATCGTGGTTGCTGACTTCACTGGGCTGTTTGCCCTCAGGCACTGTGTGGATCCTGACTCACAGGTGTGCTGCTAGAAGGCTGGCAGGAGGGAAAAGCAGACAGTTGCAGAGGGAAACCTCTGCTTTTACTGGTCATGAGCTTTACTTTGGATGCAACTGTCTCCATGTGGAAGAGAACCCTCTATAGAAAAAGGGGTTTTATTATTTGCTACTTCATAGAGAATTTTAACAATCTTTTAAGCAAGAAAGTAGGGAGGGGGAAGCCAACTTGGATGAGAGCAGTGAAAGTATCCAAAATAAATTATTGTTGTTACATCAATGTGATTCTTATCAACAACACATTTACAAGGGGATAAGTGGGAAGCTGATTTTTGGTGTATGAGGGCACAACTGCTGTGGATCATCAGTATCCTCATAGTTTTTGACACTGATAGCCATGTGTGACCTGCTCTGGTCCCCTCTCCCTGCATTATCCTGCCCTGGGCAGTCAGAGCTAGAACACTCTTTTGGCTGAGGTGGGTAATAGGAGGAATATTTTCTGTGCTAGAATTGACCTGGTTATTTCTAGCATGGATTTTAAAGTTTTTTCTAAATTCTTCAAAAACAAGAGATAAGTTTTGTTTTCTGGGTTGCTCTATCCTTGTGTATCCTAGAGGGACTTCATTTTCACAGTGAACATTTAGTATTGAAGATAGTGACTCTGTTTCTTCAGAAAATTTTGACGGTGTTGTTCTTGGGTTTTCTCTTGGGTATGTTTTGCTTTTAATACTTAAGGACATAGTGAGAGTCTTAACCTACAAGTGAGCCATGCTGTGGACTGCTTTTCCCTTCCTGCTCACTAATGGCATTGGATAAATTGAAAGATGGATAATGAGTCTGCCCAGCAACGGAGAGCTAAGTGCTCTGCTGCTTTCTGCTGAGCTCAAAGAAGCCTGGATGCTGGGGATGTGCCAGTTATGTTTTTAGAGGCTCCTGAGGGAACAAAGTATGGTTTCTCCCATCTCCTGAAGTGTTCTTGAGTTTTCTTGGTGTCTGAGGGTTATTCCAGGGTAGAATGTGCTACTGTAGAATATAGACTGGACTACTAGCCTTTAAATGTTAACTTTTAAAATAACAGGAGGTCAGATGGGATGATAATGGTTTCTCCTGACTTGAAAATTGACCTTTAAGGTGGGTGGGGTGGTTGCAGGGAGGATTAAGTTTCAAAATAATTTTAGGCTTTCCTTTATTGAAAATTCTTCATAGAGTGCTAAGTTAACAGGAGGGTGGTTTGGTGGAGAAATCCCCTGCAGCACTTTCCTGCTTTGTTTGAAGTCCAGCTGTTTTGTGCTGGCATCTGTTAGAACCCTTTCCCACTTTCTTTTCCTTGCCAGATCTAAATGAAGTGTATGATTACACTGTCATGGTTTAACCCCAGTCAGCATTTATGTACCATGCAGTCACCCCTCCCTCATGCCTCTGCCCTGGTGGGATGGGCTGGAGAATCAGTCAAATAATATAATCAAAAGTTAGGGATTAAGATAAAATCAATTTATCAGTTGAACCAATGTAAAATATAATGATAGTAGTAATAATTTTAATAATAACAATAGTAGTAATGAAAAGGAGAGCGAGAGAGGAATAAACCTCAAGAAACACAAATAATGCACTTGAGGCCAACTCCCCGCAGTTTATATCCTGAGCCTGACAATCTGTGGTATGGAACATCCCTCTGGCCAGTTTGGATCAGCTGTCCTGGCCATGCTCCTTCCCTTCTTGTGCACCTCCTCAATGGTAGAGTGTGGGAAACGAACAAGTCCTTGATCTAGAGTAAGCACTACTTAGCAACAACCAAAACATGTTTGTTATCAACGTTGTTTTCTACTGAATCCAGAGCACGGCACTGCACTGCTGTGGGCACACAGCCTGTGGTAATTGGGAGTGGGGCTGTGGTGGAGCTTCCTCCCTGGTGGGCTACAGCTGTGTAGGGATTGAAGGCAAGGAGCCAATGCTGACCAAGCTCAAGAAGGCACAGAGGTGGAATATGAATGAGATGAAATATATAAGGGGCTGCAGTGAAGGGCAGAGGAGAAGCTTTCACCCTGTGAAGGAGTGGGCACTTGCTGCCTTCCTCTGTTCTGCTTGTGGTGTCACTGTCCCTCTGCCGTAAGTGCTGGTCGGCTGCTATACTGCACCGGCTACTAAGGGGAGCACTGACTCTATCCCAGACAAAACCAGGACTTATACTGAGACAGACTTGCCTAAGTTGCTGTGCTGATCATGGCTCTGCTCCTTGGTGGGGAGCTGCCCTTTGCCCGTGAAGCTGCAGAGAGGAGCAGGGCAAGCCCAGCTCTCCGTGCATCCGGCGGAGCGAGGTGTTTCAGGCTGTTGGCATGGGGCTGGGGGATTTCTTTGGAGCTTGGTGGTGTGTGCTTTGGAACCAGGGACTTCTTTGTGTCTTGTCTCCTGCTGCCAGCGTTGGTGAAGGGCCAGCAAGTATTTGCCTGGAGGCAGCCCCTGCTGCCCGGTTGTTTATTCACATGCTGGTGCCTCCCGGTCAGTTTTGGAGGCTGCTCCAAAAACGGCTGCGTAAAATGGTTTTGGTGGAGTCATTAAAACATGCTATACAAGGGCAGGGCGGAAGGGGGAGGAATGTTTTATTTTTGGCTGGGAGTTGTTTAATTTTACTGGAAGAACGATCCTTTTCAAGACAGCCTTATGCAGTGTGGATTGAGCATTGTTTCCAGCACTGCTCCTATAGCAACAGCAGAGAGACAGCTCCTATGAACTTCGACTTACAGCTCTGGGAAATGAAATGTCATTTAATTGCCCTTGACTGTGCTTGATACTTGATCTGACTCTAATAAAGTGATTTTAGCTGTGGAGAGGAATGTAACTCCTCAAATCGATCACTTCAGAACACCTCCAGAGACAATGTTACTGGGGATATATATAAGGACTGATGGTCAAAAGAGATTTCTTGGCCATTCCTGGTGCTGCTGTTAGCAAAGTGGGTATTTCCAGATGTGAGTGTTCCCACATGAGGATATTCTGTGTAGAAAGGGAGGCTCCTGAAGTTGTCACTGGAATCTGTGGCTGCTGTGAGTGCTGCTGTTGCCCTGTTCTATGTCTGCATGACACAGAACCTTTTCTGTCCCTGTGCCAGGACACTGCAAAGTGCATCACCCCATTCCTGGTACTGCAGGTACCTGCTCCACTGCTGGCATGCTCAGAGGTTTTCTGTGGCATGGCTGGCACCAGTCCTGAGCTAATCAGCAACAGGTCTGAAGCAGTAAGAATGTTAACCTTGGTTTCCACTGCCAAATCTCTTGTCAACTGCTTTTAAAATATGATTTTAGTGGAGTTCACATTGAGGCAGGTGGAAAGATGTGTGGGATGACTCCAGAGACTTACTTTGCTTGTTTGCACCACAGAAAGTGAGAACAGGAACAACTCACTCAAAACAAAACCAGTTTTGTACAAAAACTAAAGCTGGTGTGGGTTTTTGTGCACCTCTTGCTTTGTGCTGTTTGCAGTCAGGTGTCTTGGGCACAAGGAAGGCAGTGCTAACAAGTAACTTGAAAACTTTGTGGTTTATAGCTTTGTGTTCTGCATTGGTCTTCCAGAAGGCAGGACAGTTGGCTGCTGGAGGATGGATGTTGAGGAGGACAAATTCACCCATTCTCTCTGCTGGGAGAGGCACTTAATCTCTCTGTGCTCCTGTTGTAACCTTCTCTCTTTTTTCTTTATTGGGATGCTTTGAGGAGGCAGAGGATCTTTCAGGCAGTGAAATTGTAGAACACTCTGTGATTGAGAGGCTAGAAATGAACCTTGTGACACACCAATTGCCTGCCCTCTCTTCTAAATACTGCTGCGTATGTTTTTGGCAGTGGGATTTGAAGCCCCATGATTTGTTTGTGAGTTTGGTGCAGTGAAGATGACAGTCTGCCATGGAATATGCACCTGACACTGTGGGGAGGTAGAAAATGTACTGGCTTTTAGCTGAGCACCTTTTCAATGTACAGATTTGTGGGGAACAAACCTGCACTGAGACTGCAGCCAAATTTTGAGTGACTGTGTAGTAGCTACAATGCAGCACGTGTTCTTTGGTTAGTCTTTGCCCTCAGCTCAAACCACTGTGTAAAAACCCAGCTCTTTGTAGGGACTGAAAAAATGGTTATCGCTGCTACATTATTTGGAGAGTGCTTTGAATTCCTGTACAGGCTTTGTGGAGGCTGGAGGATTTCTATCTTCCCAGGACTTTCAGTGCTTGTTGACTTGGTTCTAGTACTGGCATGGCTACAGGGCAGGGAGATTTTGTGAGCACTCTCTGAAAACACTGAGAACCCAGTGGCTTCGTGTCTGAGCACTGGGCTCAAAATGAATGGGATGAATAGGAGGATGATGAATAGGAAGGGATCAGGCAGAAAGCTGATTCGGCACAAAATGTTTTGTTTAGAAATGTGGTTTAATGCTACTGGTAAATTCTCCAGCGCAGACAAAGCCCTGCTTAAAAAAAAAGGAAAAGAAAACCCCAAACAAAAAGAACCCCACAATGCCCATGAGCAGAGTTGAGAAAATAGAATTTAAAATACCAATAGTAGGCTGCAGTGAAGAGTTTGCCTTGTCTGTTGGCTGACCCTGACCTATCTGAACTATTGCTCCTTGTTGTGTCAAACTCTCATTGCTATGAGCTCTCTGCAAACACAGCCAGGCACTGATTCCAGTGAGAGAAAAGAGAGGGTTATTGTTCCTCTCCTCAGTTCAGTGACTAGTGAAGTGGTTCCTGTGTATAAATAGCGTAAAGTGCTTTGGGATCCTTCAGGATAAAGGAGGCCTTATGGGATACAAGAGGAGGTTGTTTGACACAGAAGGAGTTTCCCTTGGTCACACAGTGGGTGCCGGTCTCTGCCCGCCTTCCAGCTCCTGGTGGAGACTAGGTGCTTGGAGGGGCTGCTTGTTTCCCTGCTTACCCACTTCTGGGGCAGGAGACCTGGGCTTTCTGCTCTCAGGTTGTGGCTGACTGTGAATGTTTTGTCAGGGAAGGGTTTTTTGTTTGCTTTGTAGTGAAACACTGCTAGGCTACAGGCACACAGTCCCAGGCGTGCTTGATCACTCTTATCTTTCTCTCTTATGCTTTCTTTTCTTAATGGTTGTAAAATTGGTTTTATGCCAAGGTCCTTGTTATCCTCAAGGATCCCGCAGCCAGGCATTGCCTCACCCAGTTTGGCTATCCCCCTCATAAAACACTTAATTTGCAGGTATGTGGGTGGTGCTGAACATGTAAATCCTTGCTGAGTTTGAAATTGATGCTTATTGTTATTTATGCTTCAGTAAGCCCCTCCCCTGGGGAGTAAACAGTCTTGAAAATATGAGTGAAAGGTTTGACTGAGTGCTCTTCTCTGGAGAGACAGCTCTTGTCTCAAAGAGCAGGCGACTGCTCAGGTGTATTAGGCATGCAGCTCCTCTCTGGATACCTGTCTCTCATCAAAATTAGCAGGAGTTTGGGGGCTACATCTCTCTTGAGGGGTCTATTCAAAACACAGCAACTTGTGCCAGGGCAGAAGAAAGGAGGGATTTGGCAAGTATCCTGAAGGGTGACAGCAGGGCTGTAATGTGCCCCTGGAGATGTTGCCTAGACACAGATTGTTGACGTGAGATCCTCCCAGACTCCCAGAATGGGAACTTACTTGCCCTCTCTGTTCTTTGGAAAAGTGCTGTCCCAGTCAAGAGGTAGGGTCAAGCAGGGTCTGCCAAAGATGTCAAGGAAGAGGGGTTTTGACCAAAATCTGTTCTGTGTGCCTTTCCCCCCCCTTCCCTCCCAAATTTAAATGACAGTTCCTTAGAAGGAGCTTTTCCTCCTCGGGGGATATCTGGCTTGTGTTTTGCATTCTCCCCAACCCTAGGCACAAGTACTTCGGCTTTGCAGCACGTTCCAGCATGGTGAGATGGAAAGCAAAGCACTGAGCTTTGTGTCCTGGGTCGTCTTTCCCTTCTGAAAAGCCAGGAGCTGGGAGTTGCATGAAGCAGATGAATAAAGGGTGGGGCACTAGGGGCTGGTCTTGGAGAGTTTGGGCCCAGGCTCAGGAGGATTCTTAAGAACTATGCTTGCCTTACAGGTGACTGTGCCTTTTCTTCCCTCCCTAGTTCCTCAGAAAGTTCCCTCATCTGACCTTTAATTAACAAACCTAAGAACTTTGTTTGGCCTGCTTTCCAGTGGAGCAAGAAATGGAGTTTTAACTTGTTTCTCTGAAGAGGTGTTTTTGTGGTCTAGAGGCTGTGTTGTAATGTGAATCAACAAATTTCTGGCTCTTATTGGCATCGTTTTCCATAGGGAATGGAAGCAGGGGTAATCCAAGCTGGTTATAAATGAAGGTGTGTTGTCCATACTGTCCTAGGTAAAGGCCTGCAGGAACCCTCTACTTGAACATAATAGAAAGCTAAAATGGCTAGGAATTTTTAAATTTCATCTGCTAATAAAAAGTACCTTTTTTTTTCCCATTCCCAGGTGGTTTTCAGATGCACCATTATCCTACCCAGGCAAGTCAGGAAGTATTACTGCTTCCATATCTCTGTATGGACAGTAGATAGGAGCTTAAGCCTTAGGCTTACAATGTGAAGTAAGTTGGTGTCATGGTGTAGGTCAAAGGATCATTAATTCAGTATCCAAACAGGCTAAGGAGGAAGGATTGTTATTCTCTTTCCCTTCCATCCTGCTGCCTGCAGTGCTAGTGGAGACATTGCAGGGAGATTCAGACCTGCTTGCTGTAGGATGAAGGTGAGATGGATGAGGTTGTGGCAGTACAAGTGATTGCAAAACGTTTGGGACCCTTTACCTTAGAAAAGGGGGGGAAAGAGGGGATGCTAGGCGCCATTTTCCAGTACAGCACCCTTATGCAGCCTAGCTGCCTGCACAGAAATGACAAGCCATGGGATGACACACCAAGGTCAGAAGGATGGAGTGCTGGCAAGGGCCCTCAGCCTGTTGCTCTGCCATGTGCTGGATACACTGGAGGATATTTCTAAAAAGGTGACATGGCTGACAGCCCAGGTGAAGTGTCTCTGCACTGGTACACTCAGTGTGGGCAACAAACTGGAGGAGTTGGAAGCCACTGTGCTGCTACAAAGCCACAACCTACTTGCCATGACTGAATCTTGATGGGATGAATCCCATGACTGGAGTGTGGCTACATGGCTTCATCAGAAGGGAGAGCTGAGGAAGGAGAGAGGGTGGGATTGCCCATGACCAGGTTGAAAACTTCATCTCTTTAGAGCACTAACACCAAGAAGGGCTTTGCACTGCACAGGAGGATCTTCCTGAGCTTTCTCATGGAGCTGCTTTCAGGCCTTTTGCACCAGAATGAGCTGTCATTTTGTGTACACAGCCTTGACAGAATTGATAGCAGCATTTACAGAATGCAGCAGTAAATACAAACCTGTTCTGGCAGCTTTCTACCAGCAGAAGATGTTCATGCTCCCCATTGCTGCAGTTTAGCTCTTCCCTGTTATCCAGTGCACATGTTGCAGTTTAATCAAATGCATTCATAAGGTGTATTCTGAAACCATGTGCTCTCTACTTAAAGGAGAGCCATCATCTACTTTGATGGCAAAGCATATTATCATCTATTGATTTCAGAATAGTCTTTGGCATAGTTCATGATTCTCTGCATCTCTCTTCTTTTTCCCTTCAGCTTACTGCTTTCCTAAATCCAGCAGCAGACTAGAGCCAGCAAGAAGAGAGGGGGTGGAAAAAAGCTTTTGAAGAGGACTGAACGTTTGCACTGGTGCTGTCACCTGCTCTGGTGGTGAAAGGTCAGTGTCAAGACTGCTGATCCATGTTAGCTATCAATTTGGGGTGGATAATGGCACACGGTGTGAGTTTGACCTCTTTACCTGCAAGCATTAGAATTCCTCTCCTGGGAAGGCTTTACTTAAATTACTTCTAGCTGCTTTCTGGCAGGCAATAAGAAGCTGGAGACCCTTTCTGAGGATGTTCAGTGAGGTAGGTAAAGTGTCACTGGTAATGTTTTCATCTTACAGAGAGGGAACTCAAGAGAGGTTATGCTTTCTAAGGCTGGAGTTTAGCCTTGACGAAGAATGTCAGTGAGTTTGCTGAAGATGAAAGTTTTTTGCCCACACCTGCACTGCACATTTAAAGAGAAGGATGTCTGCTTTGTTTGCTGGTGGCTGCCAGAGTTATCTGGACCATCTCAGATGGTCTCCAGTGGAACATTTCCCTCCAGGCCAGCAGTGTGCCCAATGGTTGCGGTTTTGTTACAGCATAGGTGCAGTGGGATTTCCTGCAGCAAGTCTTTCTTGTGTGCTTTGGCAAAGATGTTAGAAGTTATCTAAGTTGTGGTGTATGAGTTATCTGTGGAATAGTTGTCACCGATGGTGTTGGATACCAATTTGCTTGCTATCACTCAAAAGTCAATACTTTTAAATAACGATGCTTTTAATGGCCTGGGAGCTATTTATTTTCTTTGGCATTGTTTCTTCCCCATCTGTCAGATGCTGCTTTAGGGCAGGTTGTGCAGAAAAAGCCTGCAGGCCTGGCTTTCTTTGCTGTTTAATTAAGTGCTGTTACTGTGCAAGTCGAGGCAAATGTACCAAGCAGTGTCTGGGATGACTAAATGAATGTCTATCCAACAGCAGTGTGTGTCTGAATGCATGTCATATGCTTTCTGAGCTGGGCTGTGTGTGCATGCCTGTGTGTGCCTTTGGGTCTGCAAAGAAAAATACAGTGGTGTGGTGTGGAACATGCGGAGCAAGTCCTGCTGAAATTTCAGGTTTTACAGTTGTCTATGCAGTGCTTGTGTTCCCAGATGCTCAACACCCAGAACTGGAGCCATACTGCTCAACTTCTGGTGAGTTCTTGTGGTCTGCTTTGTCCTAAGTGTTCAGTCATGGTAGGATGAGAGCCCAAGAAAATGAGACCACAGAATGGTTTCATGTTTGATGTGATCCCAGCCTTGCATGGCAGTCATGCACTATATATTCTTACCCTCCTAGGAGGTTGTGGCTTGTAGTCACACAGGGCAGGATGAGCTCACTCTTTATCTTTTTTCTCTTTTTGACATGTTTGGATAGGTTCCTCCTTGCTTCACTGTTATTCCACTGTTTTTCACTGTTACTCGTATACCTCATTGTTAGCATCTCTCAATCTCTGATGTATTTGAACCAGCAAGCCTCATAAATTATTGCCAAAATTGCTTTACCAGGCATTCCTCTCATTATAAGTATGTATTTTACTAATCATAAAAGAGGTTGTTCCAGTTCACTGGCTGAAATAGTCTTTGTTGGCAAAAGCACTTTTGAGTCTGTGAAATCATGTTGCTGTCAGGCTTTTGCCAATTTGCCAGTCACCTGGAGCCTGTCATGCCTTGCAGCTGGCATTCCTCCATCAGCAGAGTTTCTCAGTGCAGATCCTCTTAAAATCACTGGGTTTAGAGAAAGATGAGGGTCTTGCACTGGAGAGGAAGAGAGAGGCAAGGGTCAGACTGAGGGACTTGCCCAAGTCTACGCACAAAATCTGTGTCCGAGTGGGAAGCTGAATTGAAGCTGTTCAACTCCCAGTTTCTTGAATTAATCTTCAGACTGTTACCCCTCCCTTTCATCTACAGGTTGTGTCAGTTGTTTTTTCCTCTCAGCTTAATGCATTTTGTTTTCCCTAGAGAAGTACTTCTCTTTGTCATTTCTGTTGCAGTGTGTGTGGGCATAGTAGGAACCTCTTGTTGATTCTTGTGACTTCCATAAAAATACTTCTTTCCATTGTGTGACTAAATTTCACAGCCTGTATTCCTTGATTGCTTGCTGTAATTTAACTTGCTGATGAAGCTACTGTCTGTTGGACTGGACCAAGTAAACTTCATTATGGAAGTACTTTTAGTCTTTTAACCACTTTTTCAGTTAGCAAAGTACTTCCCATTATGAAGCTCATGTTTAATTAATATGTTTTTATATATTTGTAAATATACCCCTGTGGCAGAGATTGCCATTTCCTGTTCATCAGAGAGCTCATGTGTAATTATTGATAATGATTCAGAACAGGTTTTTGCCTCAGTGTTTAAAATAGAACAGAATTATGTGTGTTAATTACTGTTGCTGCTGCTTGTCCGGTTTCAAGAGTGATTCACGTCAGTTCTGAGTGTTTGCTATTAGAATGACTGAAGGCAAGCGACCCTGGCTATGTCCGTGAATTCAGGATGAGGCCCCCATATTCATCCTGGTGCTGTGACACTGATCAACACCTCTGTGCTTTTTTGGGACCATGATGCTCAGAGCCTGAAGTGACCCTAAGCCTGGGAAGCAGATAGATGGTTCCCCCCTTCCACGCCGAGGCTCCTTGGGAGAAGCATTTCACTGTAGTCTCCTGCCCTCTCTTGCTTTCCCCGAAGACCAGGATAGCTCCCTGAAGCCTGACCCTGTCTTTGCAGGTGATGGGAGGCAGCAGATCACCCTGTGTGAGGCAAGGAGCACAAACACCCCTTCCAAAAACAGGGTCTGGAGGGCTGCCTTTCCCTGAATAGTTGGCTGGGTGAGTCATTAAGCATGCAGAGACAGCCAGTGCCATCAGCTCTGCTCCTGGCTAGGAAGGATAGATCAAACAGGAGACAGCCCTGATTGCTTTCTGATTCATGGTCTGCCATCCCTGGTGATTCACCCTGCTTTATAAACCTGCAGCTGTTCCCTGCCAGCCTTCTGGAAAGAGGCATATCCTCTCCTGCCATCAGTGAAGCCAGGCTGCCTGAAAGGCCTGTACCCAGTGCTGGGTGGAGCAGGACCTGCAGTCTTGAGGGAGATTTCAGACTGTCTGGCATCTGATGTAAGTGCAGTCTCTGCTGTGCGTCTGCCCAGTCCTCACCCTGGACAAGATGGAGCTGTGACTGGGATTTCTGAGCTCTTGGATCAGAAGAAGGGACAAGTTAGTATCCCTTGCTAGGGCCCAGCACCTGCTCTGTGTCGACATGTAGGGGACGAAAGGAAAAGGAAAAGGAAAGGAAAGAAGGAAGGAAGGTTGGTTCCTAAAATCCTCAGGAGCAAGAGGGAAGCTGGGCCAAGCAGCCTAAGGACAGAAAGCATGGTTATCATCCCCTGGTCAGTCTTTGCAAGCATGCAGTGCACACTGCTCTACATACAGCCCTGATATTAGAAGGGGTGGCCAGAAGACCTGTTACTGGAAGGCATCTCTCAGATCTGGGCTGAGGTACCAGTTCTGAGTTGTGCAGGTGTGTGTGGCTGCCTTGCTGCTGCCATTCTTGTTCTGTGGCTTAATGAAGCCTCTGGGAACTGTAAATCTGTCACCTTCCATGAATGTTGTGTTCTTAGGGCATCTTCTCATGGAGAATTTGCAAGCCTGGTCAGTGCATACAGTACCAGCAGCATCCATTCCTTCCCAAAGCCTGGGGCCCTTTTATGTTGCAACATGGTAATTAATCTGAGCATTGCTGGAGGTTCTGATCTCTTCTGCAGATAACTGTGAAGAGTTGTTCTCCTTGATCTGTGCCACCATCTCAGAGCTGCTCTGAGTGAAGCAGCATTCTGCTGCCAGCTGCTGTTGCCAGATGTTATTCTGGAGAAAAATGTTTTCTTGTGAAATGAGGATGGGCATGGGTGGGAGTGTTGGCATGTTCACACTATGGCTTTCCTTGTTAGCTTCATTTGTTGGTTTCTAAAGCATGGGTCTGGCTGGGGCTTTTGAGTGGGCTGGCATGAAGCACAAGGAAATAGTTTCCTGCAAATAAAATACAGTTATGCTGCAGAATGGGCAACTGCTGTTCCCAGCCTTGGTTCATCTAACTCTAAAGACAGACATTAGAAGTGTGGTGGCAAAGATAATGCTGATAGTCACCTAATGTGCAGCCTGGCTGTGTGTACCTGTTTCTCACTTTCTTTGCTGTCAGGTGTTTTGCCAAGGTAGATGAGTCTGTACTGCATGGCTGGGTGCAGCTGCAGTGGGTCCCTGGAGCGAGCTTGCAGCATTTGTGTGAGGAAGTTTTGTAATTTAACTAAGCATGAACTCCATCCCTCTGGAAAAATGTAGAGGCTGTTTGCCTGCCTGCTTCCAGGGAAATTGCTGGTTTAGTAAAACATTGCTCTCTGATATTGGTGCACGATGTTTGTATCTTTCCTTGCTGGCTGGTGTAGGAGGAGGGGGATGATTTTTTAATTGAATGCAGGTAGTAAGGATTTGGTTGCACTTCTGCATCCTGCCTCACACAGGTGATGCTGGCAGCGATGAGAATATTTTTTTGAGAGGTTCAGACTTTGAGGTCTGAATAACAGGCAGTGAAGTAACATGGAGCTGTGTTTGCTGCAGACCCACTTCTGAGAAATGTGCTCCAGGGTGTAGCAGATCTGTAACACTGCACTGGGACTGACTGGCAACAAAACCCCATGCCTTACATATCTGCAGGGGCATTTTATGCTGTCAGATCATCTGAAGCCAAGGGTTGTGTATCTTCCTCTCAGTAGCTGGGACAATCTCTTAGTGCTCTGGGGGACAGCTAGCCAGTGAGAAGGGCCATGGAAAGTAAGCAGTGAAGAAGAGAATTAATTACTCCAACAGACTGCTGGGATTCAAAGTGGATGGGACATCTGAACATATAACAAGTGTGTTCCCAGTTACAGTTGTAAAGATCAAAAATAGCCCAAACTTAGAGAAGGATATATTTGAGGCAGTTGTAACTAATGCCAGTGAGAAAATAATATTCTTTGGAGACAGATTATTCCATAAATATTAGAGACCAAGGTTTCTGTTGCCATCTTCAGCTACAGGCTGTAGTCAGGAGCCAGGTTGGGATTTTCTGAGAACAGGCCTGGGATTGTGCAAAATCTTGTGTGTAGGTCACACAGATGGATCCGAGAGCTCTTTATCTGAGCAAACACTGTCCTCTGTCCCTGAAGTCAGCTGAATGGCTTGTTCACCAGTCTACTTCAGCAAAAGATTGCAAGTGTTAGATCTTGCAGGAGGAGAGTAGTAATTCTGGCCTTCTGGAGAAGGGATGTGATGGCTGACTCACTCAAGCTTTTCTGGTTTTGTTTTTTCTTTTAGGAACTTGGTGAACCAGAAAGATGCGTGAATATACAGAAAAGAAGGAAACATGTGGGACCATCTGTCTGAAGTACCTTCTCTTCATCTTCAATTTCTTTTTCTGGGTAAGAAAACTCAGTCTGTGTCAGAGGCAATGAGATGGCACTGCAATTTCGGTGTCAGGGGTGCAGAAATTTGGATGTAATGAAGTCTTTGGGAATGAGTGCTGACGTCAGTAGGACACAGCCTTTGTCCTGTTGGGTGAAATGTCACCTCTCGGGCTTGGCTGCCCAGGCTGCAGAAGTTATGGTTTGACACTGTAGCATGTGGCTGTTTTTAGGTCATGTTACCAAATACAGAAAATTACAGGAAGCCTGAAAATAAGCCTTGATTTTTTTTTTTTAACCTGGTTTATGTTTTCCAGGAGTCTGAGGGCTCCACTGTCTTGCCATTCCTCCTCTCAGAATGGCAGAGAGAGTGCTGGCAGCTGATCCACCTTAGAGCTTCTTAGAGTCATACTTTCCACTGGGAAAGTTACTGATGCCAAAGGATTGTGTTTTACTTTGGTACATGGATGGGACAGAGCAATGGAGTGTCCAGGTCAGACCTTCAAGGAAAACTGTCTGAGTTTACCAGAAGCTGCCTAAAACCCTCTGGAAGCTGAAGGCTTACAAAGAGAGAAGGGATTGCTAGGGATGTGGTTGGGTTCTCTGTGTTCACTTGCTACAAGGGTTAAAGTTTAGCCAGCCAGGCTGGTCATACAGATTTGACATGTTTTATTTGCCCAAAACCCAGTGTGGGTACATTTGGGAAGACTCTGGTGTGAGTATGAACTGCTGTACACAGGTAGGTGGTTTAGATAGCTTCCATTTCAGGCTACCTGGAGTGCTGAACTGGAGGCCTTGGAACTCAGGACCTGCTCCAGTCCCAGTGAGTCCATCCTTTAACGTAGATCATCTTTGGCTAGCTGATGGAGCTGTCCCTGTCCAGTTGCTCTGGGAGGTGAGGAGGTTCATTCCTCAGACACCCTGCATTTGCTTGCTTCTCTCTCTCTCACCAGCTGGCTGGTGGGGCTGTGATGGCAGTGGGCACCTGGACCCTGGCTGAGAAGAGTGACTACATCAGCCTGCTCTCCTCCAGCACATACTCTGCAACTGCTTACATCCTGGTGGTGGCTGGAGTGGTGGTCATGGTCACTGGCATCCTTGGGTGCTGTGCCACCTTCAAAGAGCGGCGGAATTTGCTAAGAGTGGTGAGTTTTGCTTGATTGTTTTATTTGGGGGAAGCATCTTGGTTGTGTTGTGTGTCAGCCTTATTTGTTTATCCTAGAGCAAATATCACTAAGGTCTCCAGCTCGTGACAGCAGTGCTGTCCATGTCCCAGGGGACAGGAGCATTTTCTTTCATCCAGACAAAGAGTGTGCTGCATGGTTGAAGAGTAAAAAGTGTAGTTGTAATACCTATGCTTTGTGTGAGAACATCTATTTGGAACTATTCTAAACAAAATCTTGTGGCTTTTGTCTCTACCTTCTTCCTTGCCCAT
This sequence comes from Dicaeum eximium, assembly GCA_013396995.1. Taxonomy (NCBI): domain Eukaryota; kingdom Metazoa; phylum Chordata; class Aves; order Passeriformes; family Dicaeidae; genus Dicaeum; species Dicaeum eximium. The sequence goes on from VWZP01005046.1 coordinate 189,567, forward strand.
TCTGTAATCTGTTTTGGGAAATGGGAAGAGGGAGGAAAATATGAGAGATCTGTAATAAAACTAGCTTCTAATGACATTAGGTTCAAGCCAGATTAATACACTTTTTCACTTGGTTGTCAAAGATCGGAACATTTCTCATATTTTCTTCAGTTGCAAAAAAATTACTTGAGTCTTGCTTCCACAAAAAAGAGCCATACTGTTTTGATAATCTGCTGCTTCTTTTACAGCTTTCCCTGTGTTACTTCCTGAGCTCCCTGCTCACCCACCTACACTGAAGTTTTTTACCAGGTTTCTATTTTGCTTGCTTCCTCTCAAATCTCCCTTTCAGTCTGGAGTGTGGCAGCAGTCTGTTTTAGTGTCTGGGCTGCAGTGGCGAGTGCAGTGACTGAAATAACAATCAGTGGCTCTTGGCTTTCACAGGTACAGAAAAAGATACTTCAGCTGCCAACTCCTCCCTTTGCAAATCCTTGTTCACCTGACCGACCCCATTTCTCCTCTTTGGTTTGGATAGAGGAGCAGAAATAAGAGTTGGGAGCAAGCCTGATGCTTCACTGCTATGCAGACCTGATAATCCCTGTGAGAGGCACAGTAGGGCCAGGGAGGGAGAAGAAAATAGAGGGAGACACAGTGAGTGCATTGCTGATGCTTGTTCCGTGGGTTTCTGGTCTGTAGCAGTTGGTTTTGGCCTTGCTTCACTGACTCTCCATGCCAAAGAGATCTCCCTTTGTCTTTTTCCCTCAGCCAGAAGCTATGTATGAAAATCCAGTGGAGTTTTCTTTGTTATTCTGCCATAGAAAATTAATAATTGTCTCTTGGGAATAAAAGGTCACTCTGTCTCCTTACACCATGAGTCCTTTTGGAGTGGCTGGTTGTGACAGACCTATTGTCTCTTCTTGCTTGTGCTCTGCTTTGGTTGCCCTGAGTTATCTGAGACAGGGCTGTGCTTGCCAGGGCTGGGTGAGCCTGGCTGGGGGCCTCTGCCAGCTCTGAGCTCAGTCAGTAATCCTGACAGCGTCACAGTCACCCCAGGGGCTGTGCCAGCTGGTCCCACTTTCCCTCTGTACAGGAGACCCATGTAAATATGGGAGGGAGCTCCCATATTTACAGAGCTGTGCTCTTCCCAGAGCTGTGCTCTTCCCACTGCTGCCTTGGTGCTTTTAAAAATCCATTACTGACAGCTTTGAATGCTGTTAGTAAAATACATATCTGGTTTTTAGCTTGTTTTTCTCTTGAAAAGTTGGGAAGCTGTGAATTTTTTTCTTACCTGGTATGTAACTGAGTTTTATGAGCCCACTTCAAGGCTTTCTATAGTATTCCATTGCTCATCACTCACAGCTGTGCTACTTTTTTGTAATTTCTTACTGGCCTTCCTTAACCACATGCTGTGCAGAGGCTTGGGCAGCAGAGGTGGAGTTTCTCTGGCTCCATGGCAAGGCAGTGGATCTGCAGCCTGGCTGGCTGTCATGCTGCAGTCCAGCTCTTTACAAGGACACAGGCCACTATTATATCATAACTTCAGTCAAAATGCAGCAGGAGTCCCAGGGAAAGACCTGTCAAATAGGAGCCCTTACGTATAAGGAGAGAAGGTGACTTTCTTCAGGCCTGGCCCCTCACACTGCCTTTTCTTGTCAGCTACCTTAGAAGGGAGAAGTGAACCCACATGGATTAGGATTTCTGTTCCTGCTGCTGATTGCTGTTCCTGCTGCTGTTCCAGGAGCTTGGAACCCTCCCACTGAAGTGAGGTTGCTGATTTAGGAGTATTGTTGCTATCCATCCCTTTTTTAGGTAGTAGAAGGATGTCTCCAGATAATTATTTGGGTTGTTGGTGGGTTGAACCATTTTTTGTGTTATTCAGAGAAAACACACTTAACACTTGGTACCTCACTCGAAACTGGATGGAATTTGGACTCTGTAGATCCTGAGGAGACACTCAATAGCCCTGACTCAGTCTTGAAGCCAGAGCCAGGGTAAATTTTGCTTAGAGCCCACCCAGGTCCAGGCATGTGTTTGCTAGAGAGCTTCTGGTGATCACACGTTTCTGACTTGGGAAACAAGTAGGGCATGTCCCTGCAGTGCCATGCCAGAGCTGGCCTACTCCTCCCATAGCAGACTTCTAAGAAAGCCCTGCAGCTAGAGCTGAAGAGCAGGGAGAGCAGCCTTGTGCTAGCCCTGTGCTCTGTGAGTGTCCAGAGTGAAAGCTGCTGGTTCCCTACATCAGCATGATACTTAGAAGTGGCCCTGAGGGACCGATGAGAGTAAGATAATGGTGGAGTGTATCAGCAGAGGCAGGTTGGGTTCATGGGTGGTAAATGCACTAACTTCACTCACAAGGTTTTACTTGTGACTCAGATTTGTTAAGGTCTGCTGGATACGTGTTTGTTTCTATCCACTGTAAGCCAGCACAGCGAGCAGAGAGCTTGTGGTGACATAACTTTAGCTCTACCTGAATGCATCTGACATTACACAGAACAAGGAAAAATAAATAAGCTTTCCAGTCCATTGGTTGTTCTCAGCATCCTGCCATCCTCCTGCCCCTCCTTGGCAGAGAAATGATGTCAGGTCAGTTAAGGCATAACAAGGTCCCGACAAAAGAGAGCCAGTCGTTGTATCAAGGCCTGCCAACCCTTTCTTGCCCCTTTTCAACCTCCTGGGAGTGTTGGGAGCAGCCTTTAGCTATCCTGCACTCCAGTGTGTGACTCATTGCCTTGGGATGAATGGGTACCTTGTACAGGCGCTGCGGAGACGGTCGGGATCGCTTCGGGGGAGAGCCTGGGGCGGGGGAGTGAAAGGCTGAGATTGTGTGCTCAGATTAAAGCCCGGTCTGCAGATAAAACCCAGCTGTCCTTCCTTTGCAGCTGCTGAAGCGCAGCAGGGGTGAAGGAGGAAGCCTGAGTGTGTCATTTTACTCCTGGAGAAGGGGCTGGGAAATACCTAGTGAAAAAAGCACACGGTGGGGGTGTAACCCTTGTGCAACAGGAGGCATCCTTGCTGTATCCAGATCTTCACTGTCCTTTTTTGTGCAAGGTTTGATGTCCAGTTACATTTGTAGGGAGCCATTTGCTTTGTCTCTTGGTAACAGTCCTTTCTTAAGGTTTAGGGTAAAACAGAAAATGGGAGATATTTTGTTTGTTCTGTCCCAGGGAAGCCAGCTCTTACAGGAACTTAGATTGATGTCCTTGTTATGGCTAGAACTGGGGTCTCTTCAGCTTTATCTACAGAAAGATTAATTTAATAGCAGTCACAGAATAGCCTGGATTTGTAAAGAAACTGTTCATTGCTGACCATGAACAGGGCAGGGGCTGTTTGTCAGGAGGGGGGTTCTCCCTGAAAAGCTGTCTTGGACCCTAAGCAGGAGGTGGACGCATCACCCTGGCTCTTCAGGCCTGCCTAGTCCTTTTAGTCTACTGCACATACTCCTCATGGGTTTGGCTTTCTTACTTGTTGAATAGAACAGGACTCCCAAACAGTTTTCTGTACTGCCCATTTGACTGTCCTTGTGGTAAGCAGGGCCTACCCTTTTCTCTTCATCACCACTAAGCCCTTTTAAGACATAGTCATGTTCTCCTATTAGTCTTCTGAGAGTTCTTCTCACTTTAGTTTTGAGATGCAGAGCTTTTCCATCTAGACCCCAGTTCAGGAGCACATAGAGTCTCAGTGCTGAGTGTGAATCAATGCTGAACTACATCTACTTCAACAGTGCCCCTCAGCCTGTGGCTGAGCCCTGCAGAAGTCACTGGGAGCACAAATGATGCTTTATGCTAAGCTGCTGTGCTGTATATTTGGTGAAATGGGCCCCCTGTGGCTTTATTGAGTCATCTTTATAACATACATTGCTCCTTAGTAAGTTGGTGAAATGCCCCAAACAATGTCAAAACAAGCAAAAGTTAATTTTTTTTATTGATGTCAGAATCAGGTACTTTCTATGATACTGAGTGTAGTCATTAGGTTATCTAGCAACCACTTTCTTTTGTACAGTGATCTTATCTTGGTTGCCTGCACTTTTCCATTCTCTATATCCCTCTGGCTCTGTGAGTTAAACTCACTCTTGCTGCTGCTTGTCTTCAGTTATTCTGTGGTTTGGTGGTTTTTGTATTAATCTGTGGGATTGTTCCTTTCCTACCCTGTTGAAGTCTTAATCCCAGCCCCTGCTTTTGAACACTGCTGCAGAAAAGCATTGGTGAAGACAGAGTCAGGCATTTTACCAGGTAAAGAAAAGCTGCCTCCTGGCATCTTCTTATGTTCTGTTCTAATGTCCTTTTCCCATTATTTTACAGTACTTCATCTTGTTGCTATGCATCTTTCTCCTGGAGATCATTGCAGGAATCTTGGCCTATATCTACTACCAGCAGGTGAGTGGACATGAGTCCTTGGAGACTCAAACAAGTGAGAGAGAACAGCTTGTTCTCATTTCATCCCATTTCTCCAGCCAAATTTTGGCCTGGATGCTTGGGACATAGGTCTGTTTGGGGTTCACCTACTCATTCCTCTCCATATACAAAAGACCTTGGATCATGTTCTGGTTTTGACAAAGTGGTGGTCATTACTCCAAGGGGCTGCTCAGCCCTGCTGCTCAGCTCCTTCCTGTGGTGCACTTTGTGCCCTGTTTTTCTGCAGACCCTTGCAGAAGACAGTTTTTGAGGCTGTGTAGAACTAAGAAATCTAACAGCCTTCAAGGCATAGTGCAAGCAACTGAAATCATGTTAGTGCCACTTTAGCATGTTCAGGACACAGGAGCAGTTCCTGCTGCATCTGGCAAAGGTAATGAATGGACCAGCTGAGAGGTCCTTTCAGGTCAAGAACTTTTTTAGAGCTTTTCTTGAGCAGCACAGCTGAGGGGCTGGAGACACAGGATAGGCTCCCAACAGCTGCAGGTCTGGCTTGGCACTTCTTGCAGTTGCCGAGAGCAGAGCTTAATTCATCACTTTGCATTCAAGCAGAGTTTAACTGCTAAGGCACAAACAGCCTGCAAAGTTGCTCTCACGTCTGGAAATTGATTGGAAGTGTCAAATTAGGATTGTTATCAAATGGCTATCTGAAAAGCAGCTGAACATCCCATCTTGTTGACTTCACTGCCAGGACTCCTTGCCATTCCATTTTCTCTTGGACCTTCTATGCTTTGTCTTGGATGGGCACTGGTGGTTTGCAAGGAGCCAAAGAACTGTACTGGCTCCTGCCAGAATGGATCTGGGATATGAATGTGCATATTTAACAGAAAAAGATCAATCCTGACAGGCATGGCAGGAAGCCAGGATCTGTCCATCATTCTGTGCAAAGGCATGAGGTTCATTTGTGACAATGGATGGAAAGGAGCTGATCCCTGGGTTGAAATAAGGGACAGCATATTCAGAACTGTACCCTTAAGTGCTTTAGATCACTTGTGTGCATCTCTGATCAACAGCTCCACATCCCTTTGCCCTCTGGCTGATAAATCCTGCTTCTCTCTTGGTTGCAGGCTGCTTGCTCTGTTTGCTGCTGTTTTTATTTCAGCTCTTGCTTTAGTGTCTGAGGCTTGCATGTGTGTGTCTAAACTGGTTCTTTGTCTCTGTTCCATGCTGCAGTTCTTCCCCGTGAGCCCACAGGTAACTGCTTTTCTCCCAAGTAATAATTCTGCTCATGCACTCTCCTCTTTATTTGCCTCTGCCTTCCAGTTGCTTTTCCTTTCTTTCTATTATGCTGGGTCTTTTGCATTTCCATAGAGCTTCCCAAGATCTCAAAGCATTTTGCAAATATTAATGAATGATGCCTCATGTCATCTCTGTGAGGTAGGTGTTGTCCCCATCTGACACATGGGATTGGAGAAAGGAGTGTTTCAAAGGGAGAATAAACTCCAGACTGTATTTTGCACAGTTTAGCATAACCAGATGTTTGACCTCTCATTTACTACTTACTATGTAGAGTAAAAGGTATATAAAGAGGTTACTCAGCTGTTTATTCCATTGACTCCATCTAAGATGAATGTTGGCATTGTTTATATTGGTATAGGAAACTTGGAATTTCAAAGGTATTGGACTAAAGTAGTGTTGCTGCATCAGCCAGTATGAGGAAAAAAAATAGAGATGCAACCAGAATAACAAAAAAAAAGGATGTGGCTCTTTGGCACTTCTTGGCTGTCAGCAAAGGGTGAGAAGAATTCAGCTAGATTAAAAGAGTCTCCATAGGAATAAGTGTTTGAATCCAATCACTTGAACGTGCCAGTGGTTTATGATGATGTTTTCAGAAATTCTGCTCTTGCAAAATCAGACTTTGTCTCTCTCTTATCAAGGAAGGCCGTGCAGTGATTTTTGCAATCACACATGTAATTCCCTCCTGTGGCATCCTTTTTCAAAATGATACAAGAGCTGTTTGGTCTATGTGGCTTCAGTCCATCATGCCAAGGACTCTTGATTTCTTCCTGCTCCTGGACAGAGTGATTTGTATTTTTTACAAAAATAGAGGTTTTAGTATTTTTTTACAGGCTTTAGAGGGAGAAGACTGCACATAGTCTCACAGGCATATTCATGTTTAAGCAGGCACACTTTTATATTCCCTTTCATTGCAGACATGTCTTGGCAATCTTGCACGTACAAGGTGAGAAGCCATGTGGGGATGTGTAACACAGATTGAAATTTGATTCAAAAGCACCTTCCTGCAGTTACTAAAACAGAGGTCTGATCTGTAATCATTTGGAAATAAGCCTGTCCAGTCCAGGCTTGGAGGACAATCTTGAAGGAAGCTATAGCTTCTACTAGGTCTCCATCCTCCTCTTGGAGCAAAAGCAGTGGAATGTGTACAGGGATTTGGGTTGTTCTGAGGAGTGAGTTTGCCTTCTGATTTTATCCCATTTATGTCTCTTCCATTCAGCTGAGCCTGGAGCTGAAACAAAATTTGAAGAACACCATGACCCAGAAGTACCGGAGGGAGGGAGAAGAGAGTGTTACCAGTGCAGTGGACAAACTGCAGCAGGAGGTGGGTGTCTCTGGAGGCAGAGAGAATTAATGCTACTTCAGGGCTTAAAACCAAGCACACAAAAGGCATCTCTTGATGGCCAACCTTACAGGTATTTCTTCTGTATGCTGAGTGTATGTTCTGATTCAGGACAAAGTTGGGTGAGGTGCAGGGCCTGAGCCAAGCAGCTGGCAGAATTGCATGGTGTGATCACTGAATTGCATGACCAGTAGCACTGGGGAAATGATATCTGAACTGCTCCCAGTGAACTGGAGCTGCCAAGTCACTCTGACAACTGCTCCTACTTTCCCAGTTCAAAGCTTTGGAGAAATTGCTGACATTTTTCATTAAGCTTTTCAGTACCCTAGAGAGCAAAATGTAATGAAAGAAGAGTTCTCCTGCCACCGTTGTTTGCTGTGCCTGGCTCAGGGGTGGTTCAGGTTAGGGCTGCCACAGTTCTGATAAGTTTTCCCACAGAAAAGGCCCTTGTGCATAGGCACTTTCAAAGCACAGGGACTGCTCTTTGCATAGTACCATAGCAGGTGCATTTGTGATGGCAACTGGTAATTAAACTTATCCTGTTGCCATCATTAACACGCAGTTATGAGCTGAGGCAGCTGCAGGTGCACTCTGGTTACAGGTCGTCCCAGCAGTAAACAAAAGGCACAGCTGCTGAAGGATGGATGAACTTGATATTTAAATGGCCATTTGAGGAACTCTTAACACAAAAGCCACAAAAAATGTAAAAAAACCCAAACCCATGAGATAGCTGGAGTGTCTGCAAAGGAGGGTGAAACCCAGGGCTTGATGTGGGAGGCTGGAGGGAGAAAAAATTCGCAGTGCTTGCAGGTTCAGCCTTTGCTCTCTGTGTGTACAGTTCAAGTGCTGTGGGAGCAACAACTACACGGACTGGGCTGACAGCCTGTGGATCAAATCTCCAGAGGCCAGTGGGAGGAAAGTCCCAGACAGCTGCTGTAAGACGATCACTGACCTGTGTGGCAGAAGAGACCATCCTTCCAACATCTACAAGGAGGTAAAGAGCAGAAGGGCTTAGAGCCACCTGTCACCAAGTGTGTAAAGGAGGTGGGCAGGGAGTGACCGTGTTGGGTTATTACTGCAAACTGTGTAGTAGACTTCAAAGTCAGTAGCATTCCTTGGAATGTAGAGCTCACTTCTTTAGCTGAGTGTTCAGCTCTGTAGACTGTTACTTAATATGTAGATATAGAGGAAAATAATTATGTTTGTTACCACTGGGTACATCAGTTATGGGGGAAACAGGAGACATTGTTGGTTCTGGCAAGAGACTTGGATGCAAGACCTACATTTGACACAGCTTCCTGTGGTTGGAATTACTCTGTGAGGTGCAAATGGAGATACTTCTGGTCCTTGATTGACAGTTGCAAGGCAGAGGCAGACAGAGCCTGACTTTACAGGTTCACACCAAAACTCACTGCTGTAAGAAACAGTGGGGGAAGAATTTACTCTTAAAAGGCTTCAGTTATGTTAGGGTTGTTGGTACTGGATGCATTTAGCATAATTTCCTTGGCCTTTTGGCCTCACAGGAATAAACATCTCCTCTAGACAGGAGCGAGGCAGTGAGTGAGTCAATCTTTCTCCACATATCTGAGAAGAATGACACTCTGTGTGTGATGTGGTCAGTTCTTCTGCATTTCTCCTGCACTGCCAGCAGCCACCTTGGGTTGTTCAGAGGTTCCTGAGCCAGCTGGTCCTGAGTAGTACCAGGCATGATGCAGTTCACATCATCTGCTTAGCTTTTCCAGAGATATCGGGGGGAAGAGATTGCTCACAGACACCACTTTTTAAAGTGTTGCTTTCAAGGGTCACAAACATTGGATTTAAAGTGAACAAGATGGTTAAAATGAAGCTGATTTTCCATGTCCCTCCTTTCACCCTGCAGAGTGGTTGCATTACCAAGCTGGAAAACTTCATTCAAGAGCATCTGAAAATCATCGGGGCAGTGGGCATCAGCATTGCTTGTGTGCAGGTAAAAAGGGCTGAGGGGAGTTCTGGGGTGCTGGGCAGATGTTGAAGAAACTCTGAGGGATGGAAAAAAAGATGTTTTAGTGCCTTTCCCTGCCTGGCAAGGAGAAGTAGCCAGGTACTTTGGGGACCCCAGGATTCAGCAGGTGTCAGTCTGGTGAATTCCCTGCAGGTGACGCCAGGAAGGAGTTGTGCTCCGGGGCTATGGGAGGCCCTGGCTCGGCAGCCCGAGGAAGCCCTCCTGTGGCTGTGTCCCGTAACTTCCTGCCCTGCAGCAGGGACCTTCCTGCCCGGGATCCTAAGGATTATCTCGAGTTATCCAGAATTTTTCCTTCAGCTGTTTCATGTTGAAGAACGGCCCTGTGGGTCTGTAATTATTGGTGAGAGGGTGATGAATAAAGGTGTAGAAAGTGAACGTCTTGCACTCTCATTTTAAGAGGAGATGGCACAGGATATTCTTCTTTTGTGGTGCAGATGTGTCTGGGAGTTCCTCATCTTCCCCTTTGTTCTGGCAAGCAGCCGAATTACACCCCAGGAAGCTACTGGTGGTTAATTACAAGGATTAGCACAGATTGTTTTTTCCTGCAAGCTGGAGTGTGTTATCCCCAGGCAGGAGCTGGCTGACACTCCAGTGTGGGTCTGAACTGTTAGATTGCAAGTTGCTGACTCCACTGCATCCATTCTGTGGTTTTCATGTATTTCTTTCTTCCCTTTACTCTGTAGATCTTTGGGATGATATTCACCTGCTGCTTGTACAAGAGTTTAAAGTCAGAACCATATTAATAGCTGTGAGAGCTCTGTTGCTCCCCCTCTGCCACTTCCCTTAGCATCTGCCAACCTGACCACTCTCCACCACCACCACCACCACCACCAAAGTGTTTGTCACTTGAGGACTTGGCTCTGTAATTGAATGCCTTTAGAACCATGCACTGCCTTACCTGCCCCTCTGGGGAAAGTCACCCTCCTTGTTGTGTACAAGGCAGCCGGGAGTTCAACGGGTCCTCTTCAGTGTCAAGAAACAAAAGAGCTGTGGATCTTCTGCTAGAAGCCTTAGCACAACAGTCCCTTGATATAACTGCAAAGCAAGATTTATCCAAGGCCATTTCCCTTGAGGCTTTTCCCAAGCCAACATGAAGCTATCAGGATGCTGTACAAGAATGATGGTTTGCTCTCTTGAGAAGTGGCTCAGCAGTACTGGGCACTGCCTGTGAGGACACATGATGGTTCTGCACTGGGCTGGAGCCAGAGCTGAGTTTCTCATACACGGAAGATTTCTCTCTCTCCCTCCACCCAAGTGTGCACTGATGTCCCAACATAGCTGTTCTCCACCAGAGAGGATGCCTGCCTGCTTACTGGGGGCAGGAGCTACTTGCCCAGCCAACTTGGGGCAGCTGAAATCCAGTTGTGACACTCATGTTGCCAAGATGTTGTGGGTGCCTTAGGATTTCTCAGCGATTCTTTCTCCTCTTCCTTGAAGCCTCCTCCAGCAGTGTCATTAGGAGCCACAAGAGGCCTTTTGCTTCCCAGCAGTTCTGGAGCAAAGATGATGGACTGCCTTCTTTGGGTCTAGTCTGTTTTACTGACTGGTTTCCAGCATGAGTGAGGACTCTTATTTCCACCTCCCTATCCCCTGATGAGGTTTGGTGAAGAACTAGAGGGTATTTTTGTGGTGCTGCCATATCTTGCTACCCTGTGGCCTGCTCAGTTGGTGGAAATACCTTTTTAATTTGTTACATGTTGAGAGGTTCCCTTAGTTTGATTTTTCTAACTAAACTCCAGGTTTGCCTCCCTTGGTAGGAAATGGGTATACACCAATGTTTTTCAGCCTCCAAAGAGCTTGTTAATCAGCTGAGGGTTTTCTGGCTTTGTCTGGAAGCTCACTTCACTGGTTACTGCCAAGAAAGTCAGGAGAGTCAGTTTCAACCAGTTGCCCCAGTGTATTTGGTAAATTGGTAGTGCTGAGTTAGCTGTTTGCTGCTGAGGAATAGGTTTTAATTAAATATTTTCTCTGCACTGGGGTCCTGGATACATACAGGACGCAAATATTGTCATGGACTTGGTGCCAGCAGGATCATAGCCTGAATTCATAGGATCTTGTGTTCCTCTTGTCTTGTTCCCATCCTTCCTGGTATGCCTGTTACACGCATGAAGCAGCAGAAAGGGGAGTTTGGTATTTCTGAGCAGTGAAGACAAGCTCAAACCTCCATAAATAAAATTTTTCCCTCTTCTGGCCTTTTAGCAGTGCTGGCAGAGCCCTGTCCCTGGCAGCAGACAGCCAACATGAGCAAAATCATCCAGACCAGTAAAGGATCTTGCAGCATCATGGGGGTTTTGGTTCACAGAGCAGAAATAGTGGACTGGTGCTAAAGGGCAACACATTAAAATTCAGAGCAGGTCAATCTGAAACTCCTCCATTATCAGTCCTATGAAATAATCCTCAACTAATGCAGAAGGAGAGGTGGAGGAACTGAGGTGTATCCTTGGTTCCACAACAGTAAGAAAGAGAGGAAAGAAATCTAAATTATTCTGTAATGATCTAAAGGAGAAATCTCTAAATTATTTCTTGTTTTATAGTAAAGTTCCTTAACAAGTATTGACTACTAACTAAGAGGAAAATATTGAGCATGTTGCTTGAAGCAATATTTCTGATTTCTTAAGCATATCTTCATAGCTGCCTTTGCCCATTCCCTTCAAACACATTGTACAGGGTTGGGAGAGGCCAGGAAGAATGAGACATGAACAGTAAGTTGGCTTGTGTCCACTGAGTTGTTTTATACTTTTTCTCTGTGTAACAATATTCATCGCTTTTGGTTTTTTTTAACCCAGTTTAAGTTGCTGGCCAATAGAAAAATAAAGCTTAAGACTCTGTACTGACTGTGTGTGGCACACTTGAAGGGCCACCGTGAGCCAGGTGAGTTCTCTGGCTTGCTCAGATCCTGCTGCTGAGGAGCCAGCTCCTTGAGAAGAAGATGAATGGAGGGAGCAGCCAGGTAAGGAAGCTGGGGGAGAGTGTGCTTCACATCCCTGCCCCTGCCAGCCTGGTTATGATGTGATGTGGGGTGCTGCAGGCTGCTCCCCCCAAGAGCTCAGGGTGCAGAGCCTCAGGGGTTGCTTGAGGTCACAGGGGTTGCTTGAGGTCATTTGAGGTTGTACTAATTGATGGAGGGGTCAAATGAGAGCACAGGGGTTAATTATTATGAGCTCAGGCCTAATGAAAAAGGTTGGTTTGGTGTAATGGATCAAAACCTGCCAGTGCAGTCCAGGGGAGCCCAAGGCCTCAGGGTCACCCAGTGGCCTGCGGTGTCACCCATCATTTGCCCTCTGTCCTGTCAGGGTAGTGACAGGGGTGGTTATTAGATTTATTAATATTTATTATTAATTAGTATTATTAGTTTATTATAATCTCCTGTAAGCATTAACATTTATAGTATTGGTATTAACTATTAATACACTTATCAAAAATTCTACTGTTGGGATCTATTAAATTCTATTTACAATATTATGTTTTAGGATCCAGTAGTATAATCACCTATTGCAACCTAAAACTATGATTATTTATTAGAATGAGTGGCAGATTTATTAGTATTGGTAGTTATTAGTGTATTATTAGCTGCCGCAAGGGTATAGATGTGTCCTGTTGGAACCTCCATGGGATTTTGACCTGACCAGGGGCAGGTCAAAAAGCGGGAGCAGACCGATGCCGTATTCCATCATCGCCCTTCGGGATGTAGGGGTGGAATGCCCCGTGACAGCTCCGCGCGCGCGGTGTCCCGGCCGCAGTGCGTGGCGCGGCGGCGATGGGGACACGCGGTGTGCCAGCCCCGGGAATGCGCGCGGGAAGGGAGCGCCGCGCCTTCAGCCCCTGCCACGGCCGCATCTCGGGCTGCAGCACCGCTCCGCTCACGGAAGGCAGGCTGACAGCTTCACCCGGCCTGCGCTCGGCTCTGAGCTGAGATTTCTGCCAGCAACACCCGCAAGCGAGTTTGCCTGTGCGGGGGACACAGACCCGGCTGGCTCGGGAGTGCCGGGGTGAGCCAGTGCCCGCTGCGGGACTGCTGTGCATTCCTGGGAGGCATTGGATAAGACAGGAATGTGACTGCGTACATTTATGAGACCTCCTCCCAAGCCCCATTTCCAGGAGAAGCGAGTTGAAGGTGGAGCACAAACCGAGAAGGAAGGGCTGTCCTGTTCCCCTCTGTGTCCTCAGGAGTGCAGCGTGGCCCTTTCTCACCCCAAGAGGGAAATTAGCACCCTTTCTGCAACACTGCCGTGGGGTGGTGTCTTCTGGAGCGCAGTGTTTCTAAGCATGAAGCTGTTGCTTTAAAGAGCAAAGCTCTCTTTCTCTTTGAAAGGGCTTGTGCAGTGTTCATGATCAAGGTGCAGCTGCCGTCTTACAGCATCCCCACAGCCTCAGGTCTCTTGGATGCTTCCTTCACCCTCTCTCAAGACAGGAGCACAGCTTTGTCTCACTTTGGACCTGGAGATTTCAGCTGTGCTAATTGCCCTTTGCAGCAGTTAGCTCGGCCCAGGGTCTGCATTCCTGAGGTGGCCAGGTGGTCAGCACAATTTACTCAGGAATAAAAGGGAAAACAGCTGTAGTGGTAAGCAGTTTCTGCGAGGGTCCAGCTTTGGGCAGTCACTCTGTTCCTGCCGTTTCAAACAAGATGAGTATTTTATGCTCCCCTGCAAGGCTGCTTCTAACCCCGAACCAGTCCACAGACATGCCCTTTCCTCTCCTGCCATTTATCTGAAGGGGAATTTTTCCTCCTAGGAGGCCTTGGTGCCCCTTTCTTTTGCCATTTATGAAGCCTCTCTTTAGTGGTGATTGTAATGTCCTTGTTTTCCTGATGGGCTGGGGCTGAGCATGGCTGCAGCAGTGGAGAGGCTCAGGCAGTGATACTCTCCTCCCTGGTGAGCTAGGACAAATACAGCCTGCTAGGGAAATGGCAAAGGGGAATGCTCTCTCCTTTCCCAGCTGGCCACGGAGGCAACAGGGAGCAGATTCATACGGTGCCTTCAAAGATGACAAATTCCTTGTGAGGAGGGAGCCTAATGCTTTCAAACGAGCTGCAATCACATGAGCAGCAAGGATGCTGATCCCCCCCCCAAATGTATTCAGTGACTCATTCCAAGTGCACCATTCTGGGTTCTGAAGTTCTCTTAATGCTCTGTAAAGGAGGCTGCTCCTCCTGTGTTCTGCCTGCTGGCATTAATAGCAAGGAAGCTGCATGGGCTGAGGCCATCAGGATCAGCAGCTTTCCCTCTTCTGATTACAGCTCCTCTGCAAAAATGAGCTGCTGAGCATAAGGTATTTCCAGGCTTCGTTTTTCTGTGTAATGAGCTATGTTGCTGGCAAGAGAAGAGCAGTTTTTACCCACACAGAGTGTAGGGACAGCCCCGTGCCCTGGCAGGGCCTGATCCTGCCACCAGCTGCTCTCTCCCTGCATTGGGACAGCAACAGCCAGCCCTGCCCCCCTGCAGTTCCAGATGTGATTGACAGCTGTCACATGTCCCTGGCAGCCATGGGGGGAGTGTGAGGGTCACACTGAGCCCCTTGCACTCCTGAGGTCAGAGACAACCAAAGCAGGCACTGACACCAGCGTCCAGAGGTGTGGGATGACGTTTTATAGCCTTGACCTCATGTGCATGTAGCTGTAGATCTCCTGCCTTGCTAGAGGATTTCCACTGCCCACAGAAACCCTTACAGGTGAGGTTTGTATTTCTTACTTTGCTCAGAAATGCTGGAACCCCCTTTTCCCAGAAGTCTGACACCAGAAAAACATGCTTGATCCTTCCAGAGTCATGGTTCCCCTCTCCCTCCTCCCCAGTTCCTGGGAGAGCTTCCTGTTTAATCACCTTTTTACCCTCTCAAGCAGTCTTTAGTGACTAGTTGCTTTTCCATGTTGTTTTACATGCTTTCATTCCTTGCTGCCCATTTTGGGATGCAGAATTAAGCAATGATGACCTGAAATGTGAGGCACCAGGCTTGGGTTTTGGACTTCAGCTGCTGTCTTCACTCCTGGAGGATGTCAGCTCATTTCCCTGCAGACTGAAATAACAGCTAATCTCACTACAAAATGACATCTGAAGGCATGTTCCTCCACACCCAGCTCTTGTGGGTCTTCTCTTGCATATTATTCCTCTGTTATATACAGAGCATCATCAAGACCCATTTCATATTCACCTCAATTAAATCTTGTCCCATTTAAATGTGCCCAGCTGTCTAAGATATCCCAGGCTAATTCACAGTTTGTCCTTGTGTTTTCCGTCCGTCTTCCATCGTTGTTCCACAAACATCATCAACATTATAATTAATTTCCTTTTCCTCTTTCCTTCCTCTCCCACCGCCTTTTCCCAGGTTTTTAATAGCAGCCAGTTAAAGGCTGATGTGCTCTTTCCTCTGCTGAATGCCTTGTGCTCTGAGGATGGGCTCATGAATGATTCAGTTGTTTAGGCTCTAGCTGGCAGTTGTGGCAGGATTACTCAAAAGAAACCTTTGAGGTTTGCCTACAGTTCCAGACTGAAAAATCCTGAACCCCAAAGCAGGGAGCAGAGCCCTAAATCATGGAACAGTGAAGAAGGTTGCATATGTATTAAATAAATTTTTCACATGTATTTTACAGTTCACTTAGCGCAGGTAATGTCATGGGTTCAGGCTGTTAAAATCACAGTTCTAACAAATGTGGGCTCTTGGCCCCCTTTACACCAAAAAACCAGCTCTGCCTTCAGGGAGTGAGCTGAATTTAAACAAACGTGGGTGAGAAGAGGCAGCATTTCACAAGCAGAGCAGTGTGTTGGCGGGATGTGGTTACTGTTCTGACTGGAATACAGGAGTTGTGTCCCCAGTCTGCCTGAATGTTTGAGGACACCTCTCGTACCAGGGTTTTTGGCAGAGCTCATGATCCTGTTGGTGAAATGAGCAGCTATCAGATTTTACTGGTGCTGGTGCTGGATGGGAATGAGGAGCAGACAGCAGTGCAGTAAAAGTCCATCCTCCACCTCCTCAGTGAGAGCTGAGCTCCTTCTCACCTTTGAGCGCCCCACCAGGGCCTGCTCAGCACGATGGACAAATTAATTCCTAGCAGTATTTCCTTTTCCTTGTCTTCTTAGATTGAAAGCTTCCTTTTAGTGCCTGTTCAAGCTGTGCCAAGCTCCATGGAGACCCAGTCACAGCTGCACCTCTTCAGCTCTGCCTGTAATGTAAGTAACAATAAAAATACTGCTCCAAAGGAGTTATGACCTTGCAAAACTGCTGAACACTGGTGGCACTCCTCTTCTAAAACCATTCTGGTTTAGAATCACTCTTTTTATTTCTGGTTTAACATAGGCTGGAGCTTGGAGTAAACTTGATTCTGCTCTTAGAGGCAGAGGTTTCTGGAACATGGATGCAAATAGCTTCTGCTCTCCATGCACTGCTGCTCTCTTTTCACTGCTTTAGGATTCAGAGTCTTTCTCAAAGACAGGGTCCAAGGATGCTGCTTGTCTCCCTGGGGAGGACCAGGTGCTGCCAGCCTGTGGGTTAACTGGCAGCAGGAACTAGGCTGGAGCAGAGAGTGAGTTTGGGGTTTGGGGAGAGGGAGACAGTTCCTGCTTCACCTGCTTAGAGCCAGTTCAAGGGAACAAGTTCACCATTCTGGTCCAGTTTTTAATACCACTTTTCCCCAGGAATGGGTCTTGCAGGAGGCAGCAAGCCACAGCCCCCTCAGGTGCTCCCACCTGCCCCACACACAGACCCTGCAGGTAGGGGCAGCCTGGCTGACATCACCTTCTGGGCAGGGGTCAGGAGCAATGGGCTGTAATTAAGGCAATTATGGTTTTAATATGGCATAATTGAGCTAATGGGTTTTTTTTCCAGTCTACATCCTGGATAACATAAAAACCAGCCTCTGAGCTTGTTTTTGGGGCTTGGAGGAGGCAAATGTTCACCCCTTGTTTCCTCCAGCTAATTAATCCTGTCCCCAGTCCCGCTGGAGGTGGCAGGAGTGCCCCTGGTTGCTCTTAATGAAGTCATTTGGTGCCTGAGGGTTATTTGAAGGCGTGAAGCTGCTCACCAGCATCTCTTCACAGGGCTGCGTCTTCCCTTCTGCTCCCCTAGTCCAGGAGAGGGCTCTGGCACCAACCATATGGTGGGAGATGGGGAACCATCATCCTTCCCAGCCACCAGAGTCCTGGGCTAGCCCACGGGATGAGCTCTGTGCTGACAGAGGCTGGGAAGCCTGGCAGGCTTAATTTGAGGCTGCTGTTTGCAGCACTGACAAAGCTGAGGCTGGGGAATCACCTGCAAGTGAGGTCAACCTTAGACCTGGTGCTCCCAGCTCTTGAGTTCTTTGTGGTGGCCCAGATCTTGGTGGGAATGCTTCCCCACTGGGAAGCTGGCGGCGGCCACCCTCTCCCACAAGCTTCCCTGCACCAGTTGCAGTGGCAGCTTGGTGGTGACCCTGTGGAAGGGGCATCTGCCAAAGGCAGGGGATGAGCAGCAGAGCCAGGACCAGGCAGGTGGCACCTGGCCCAGCACCCTGTTCCCAACCTGTCCCTGAGGAGCACTGCAGCCACACTCTGCTGCGCTCACAGGCAGCTCGCAAAAGCATCTCAGCTCTTTCTAGACATCCAGCCCAAGTCATCTGGTGGGATTAAATCCAGCCTGTATTACATCTGCCTAAAAGTTTCCTGGGGACCTGGGGCTCAGCTGCTCCCTGGAGTAGCATCTCACGGTGTCTCTGTAACTCAGGTACCAACATGACTTTAATACAACTTTTTAAAGTATGCATTTGTATCTTGTAAGCCCTTGAGTACAGCAGAGTCCCTTTTATATTGAAATTCAGGATTCTCAATAACATTTTATTATGAGGATTACTATTTTTGGAATTGCTGTTACTCTGTTATGAGCAAGGCACCTAACATCCTTCAATATGAAATCATTAAGGGCACAGCAGAGTTCATTACAGGGGCATTTCTCTGGATTAAGAACAAATCAATACCACACACTAATATCACAGCCTGCTACCTGACTTTGGTTGCAAATAGCACATCCAGAGGCAGATGCTCTTCTTTTGGCCTCTTGTGCTCTTCTTCCAATATCTTATTTACTGTTTTCCCCCAAGCTGTTGTGATGGATTTATGAGCAGACAAAATCCAAAGGTTGTTTTTCCTTGAGCTACCTGAATATTGTAGCTTTTAAAATAAAGAAGAAAGAAATAACCAGCTTAAGTTTGTGATATTGCAGTAACCTCATATGCAATATGATTTCCCTGCTTCTGGAACTTGGCTGAGGGAGCTGGGGTTGTTTTGCCTGGAGAAAAGGAGGCTCAGGGGTGACTTTATCACTCTACACCTGCCTGAAAGGAGGTGGTAGCCAGGTGGGGGTTGGTCTCTTCTCTCAGGCAATTAGCTACAGGACAAGAGGGGACAGTCTAAAGCTGTGCCAGGGGAGATGGGGAGGAATTTCTTCACAGAAGGTGATTAGACACTGGATGGGGCTACCCAGGGAGGTGGGGGAGTCACTGTCCCTGGCGGTGCTTAAGGAAAGACGGGATGTGGCACTCAGTGCCGTGATCTTGTTGACATGGGTGTTCAGTCACAAGTTGGACTTCATCCTCCTCATGTATCTTCCAACCTAATTGATTCTGTGAACCCCCCTGGATGTATAGAAGGGAGTGAAATCCTGAGGTTCTCTCTGAATGTGATCAACTAAACATAACCAGAGTTTAGAATAAGTTTCAGATGGTTCCAGTTAGGAATGCGCCTGCAGGAAGTGGGATGGGAGGGAAAACGGATGATAATTTATAAGAAGTCTCCAATAGAAGGAAGAATTCTGCCGTCCAGGTATTCCCTGGAGAACTTCCTTCTTTTGTGGAGCTCTGGAAGCAGTAGGAGTTAGTTGGCCTCCTGGGCATGCTGCCCTGGCTGGGGGCAAGGGGCTGAGGGTAAACATCACTGTTGTGGTGGCTCTGGGCCAGTTTGGCTGCAGCCACCATGAAGGAACTTCAATCAGATAGAGCATGACCACCTTGATCCTGGGTGCAGGCTCCAGCTTTGTTCTGGACAACACAGCTCCAGTCCTGGACCTGTCCCAAAGCAAGTTTGCCCATCGGTGGTTTGAGATGAAGGCAGGATAAAAGGGATTTAACTGCAGGGATGCCAGGCTGGCAGGAATCACTAGCTGCCCTGGCTATTCCTTGAACACCAGGAACCATGTCCCAAGATGTCTCTGGCTGTAGCTGAAATGGGAGTTGGTCCATGGTGCTGCTCCCAGCTCCTGCAGCACCACGTTCATTTGGTTCAGTAGCAGCTCAGGTCACTGATATGAAAGCTGCCACAGCCAATGGCATCTGTTTCTCTTTATTTATTAGCAGCAATTTATCATCAGTGGAATTTAATTATTAGTATTTTCTTTTAAAAATGTTGCTTGATGAAGGAAAGCAGCCATTTCTCTAGGCTGCATTTAATGCTGCATCCAAAGGGGCTTTTCTTTAAGCTGTTTTGACAATAATATTAAAAAAGACCAAACAAGTATGTGAAGTGTGGAGCTGTAGGCCATCTCTGTAACGATCTGGAGCACTCAAGCCCTTATTAACTTAATGCTTTCATTTACTAGCTCATTCCTGGAGGAAGACCTCCTAGTCAAATTGCTATTGCTTTTTAAAAAAACTAAGGTTAGCAATTGCTTCAGATTCACATCTCATTACAAGAAAAGGCCTACAGACTAGAGCAGCACTCATTTGATTATTGTTTTCAAATTTTCCAGGGGAATTTTAGCAAAACCTCTTGGTCTACCTCCAGCTGAAGTGGTAGTTATTGCATTGATGCCTATAAATTTAAAACTCAACTATAAAACTTCTGAATTCCCATTCTCTTTGGAAAGTGGAGGCTCGAAGGCTTGGCTGTACCTGTTATGGTGTTGGTAAGGAGCTGGGTGAAGCCAATCAGCTGGTTGGTAGGGACTGCTCAGTGCTGAGAGGAGAACATCCCCTATCAACAGTGGCACCTGGACCCGAACGTCGGCCCTTTTCCCTGAGGAAAAATAATAATTTTTTCATGTATTTCATATTATAACACTATAGAGATTCCCTCATTCACAAAATTCTGTGCAAAGTTATGAATACACTTTCACCTAGCCCAATAACAAATAAAATTATCCATTATAAGCCCAGTCATTCACTGGAGTGGAAAGTATAACACTACACAGGACACTTTTTTGGATAGAAAACAGGGAGACAGCCCTTGTCCCTTCCTTCTCAAAAAGGGCTAAAAATGCTTTGGAAGCAGCTTCACAGGGAGAGGGCTGCAGTCCCTAGCAGGAGGGTGACAATCTTTAGTGACAAAACACATTTTATAGGCTGGATATTGAGCTCTTATCATTATTTATATAGCCTGATTAATATTTTACCATTCACATACCAGGATATTTATTAC
>VWZP01005047.1:0-31980 GCA_013396995.1 Dicaeum eximium
AATTAACTTCAGTGTGATGGGTCACTCCTGGGAGCTGGGCATGGTGGGAGAGGGTAAAGGTAGAGCAGGTTTCCCTCCCTTTGCTCTGTAACAGCTCACAGTAATTCTACACCAGTCCAACATCAAAAGAAATTATCCAAAACATATCTAAACAGAACTTACCTACAGAAATAATTTTTTAAATCCCATTAAGAAACTTCCATATTGCAATACTCATGGAAATTCCATGGACTCTTAAGAAAAGACAGAATCCAAAGTAGGAAGCAGCAGCCCAGCCTGGTGACAGCCAAGCAAAACTCCAACTGGATCTTGGCAGTGGCTGAGCAACAGCACAGAATAGCAGCACTGCCTCTCTCCTCAAGGCTCCTTCCCCTCCAAGCCCTGTGCACTGGGAATCAGCTGCATTTCTGGAAAATTCCCTTGAATTCCAGGAGTATTACAGCTAACCATGCTTCCCCTTCATCTCAGCGCAGATGCTTTGAAGTTTTCCAGAGATACCCAAGGAAGAAGACACATCCAAATACCTAGACTAGCCCCAAACTCCACCCTGGAACAGATGGTGGGGTTCTGAATACAGACACATCTGGTAACCACTGGTATGAAAAAGCTGGCAGGCATCAGCTTATTCTGCTCTACTAAATATTCCATCATTTGAACTATATTTAAACAGAAGTTAAAAAGAAACAATCATTTTGCTTGTCTATAACATAATCCCCAAACATACTGTAACTGTGGCATAGCTCAGACATTACACTCTTGTCTACCAAAAGCACTTTTTTCTTTTTAATTAAGCACTCAGCACTGTCTAAACTTAAATTAAAAGTGACTACAAACCAAGCAGTTGGGTAAAGTACAAAAGCATCGTTTTCAGCGTGTGCCGTGTTGCACCAGACTCGAAGCTGCGATGCTTCAGCACTTCAGCTCACCCTCGAGTCCACACAGTTTGAGAGGCCTTGACAAGCTGGGATTACTGAGAGTGCTTGAAACAACTGGGAGAGTGCAGACTCTGCTCACACAGACCTGTGTGTTTAAGCCAGCTGTTCCATTTCTCCCTGGGTTCAGCTCCCACAATGTAAACCAGGGATAATTCTTCCTTGTCAGGAAAACAATCTGTTAGAAATTATCATCATCCTGTAGTAAAGGCAGCTGGGAAACATCTGCAGGTGGCTGGGGAAAACATCCACCCTCAAAGCTCCCCACCAAAGTCAGACCTTCAGCCTGCACACTACCCATGGTCACTCCAAATCCACGCTCAAAACTCCATTTAAATAATCTTTTGGGACATTGTTCCACGGTTCTTTCTGTGAGCTGAGTGAATCATCTGTGTTTGCTAAAAATCCAAAGCGATAGCAGGCATAAAACGATCGTTCTGGATTAGAGTCACTTTGGGAAAAGGCTGTAAAAGGCTGTCTGCTGGGATTATGCTAGAGCTCCACTGGAGACCCCATCATTGGGTCTGGATGTGTGCAGAGAGCTTTTAAAAATGGCTAGAGAGAAAAAGAAATACTCCGAGGAACTGGCTGATAAGGGAGTCTTAAATTCCAGATATAGAAGGAAGAACTAATGCCAACAGTGGGGCCCTGTAAGTCTGGGATGTAAGAGCCAAGAGACCTCAGAACAAAACAGGCACTGAGCAAATGAGAGGTGATTCTGTGAGAGACTTCTGGCAAATTGTGAGGATGCTGTAATAAAAGCCACTTGTGATCACTCAGTTCAAGCCTATTTTCCACAAATTGACTCAGTTTAAGCAAAATAAAAGCAGGTCTGCAAGATTTTCAGTTTCAAAAAGTTGAGGTAATTAAGTGAACTAGTTTGAGAGGCTGAATGGCTGAAAGGCTCCGATGAGCAGACCTTGAAACCAAAAAAGAAAAACCATCTGCCATTTACATCCTGAACAGAGAAAGTGAATTAAGGAGCACACGTGGGAGAGGAAAACACGATGGAGATTGGAGATAGTCAGGGTCAGGCCCCCAAGTTGAACAATCTGCAATCACAGAGACCTCCAGGCAGAATGTCTCTAAGGATGGAGGGTGGGGAAGACTCAGCTCTCAATGGCAGACAAGGCTGGAGAACTGAGGCTGAATCAGAACATAAAAAGCATGGAAATCCTGAGCACAAAGTGCCCATGAAATCAAAGTTACACTGTGCTAAAATAGCCTGGCACTCATCTTTGATATAATAACCGTTGCCTTCTGACAAAAAGGCACTTGGTCTTATTTATTGGGATTTTAGTGAAGCAACCAGAAATCTGGGGACTGTTTGTAAATGGGGAAAACGGGGATCGATAACGAGAACGCCGGGATCGATAATGAACACTCGTGTGCCTTAAGTGCTGCAGGCTTTTTAAAAAACACCTTCCAATGATAAATAACAATAAATAATTGTCAGCATTTTGAGCACAATCTATTTCAAGGCATAACTTTACTATACAAAAGGCTTTAAATTTTAAAAAATAGATTTCTAAGGAGCACAGGCCTGCCGCCAAAACCCACCGCTAAAATAAGGAAGCAGGTGGCAGCTGCTGCTTTTTCCCAGCTCAGAAGGTACTTCCTCCTTTCCACAGTTCACCCAATTCAGTTATTACTGCATTTGAAACAGCAAAATCCACTCCAAGCTGTATCAGAATGAAAATATTTCTTAAAATGTAAACTTTCCATGTTTTTTTTCATACCTGCAGGATTCTTAAGTGTATTTGCAAAAGCGCAGGACCGGAAATCCAGAGCCTGATCCCTTAATACTGAAGCCAACCACATTGCATAATCCCATTAATACATTTATCAGGCTCCATCTTCACAGCAATCAGGTTTTTAGCCCTTTACACAATTCCCATTAGAAGCCTCTTCAAGCACCTCCCTTGGTTTGAAGCTATTCTGTTCTTTTCCAGCCTAAACTTTTCAGAGCCTTTTGTTCTTGTGCCAGAATTGTCATTTAACTTAAAAAACTCTTCTCCCCCTCTGGTATTTACACCAGTGTATTTATAGAGAAGGAATCGAATTTTTCTCTGCCTTTTTTTTTTGTCACCACCTCACCATCCAGGTTCCTTTAATCATTTTGGGAGCCAAATTCCCTGTTCTCAGATCATTTCTAGCAGATGCACTCCACTGCACCTTTTCCAGCTGGAATCAATCTTTCTCCTATGGACAAGGAATGCAGAATGCATTTTAAGCAGTGCCTCACTAAAACCTGTTGCAGTGGCATTCGCATTTCCTTGTCACCAGTGGGAATAATTCAGTTGACAAATGTGATCCTAGAAGGGATCTTTATCATCAGGACATCAGAATTATCCTATGGTTGGTTAATACATCCCAATTCCCACATAGAACCCCCAGCTTTCTGTCAGTTTGCATTACAAGAACTCACATTTGCTTACAGACAAATGGTCTCAAAGTCACTCATTCTTCTCCTGAGATCTCCTGTTTTTCCTCTTTTGATGACACTTCCAAATCCCATTAATTTCTGCTCTATCATTAGTCAATACCTTGATTAACACCAGGCTTGAGACCAGTCCGTGAGGAACTCTACTGCTAACTCGTCTGCCAATCCTTCTTCAACCATCCTGCCTTTTCAGCCTTTCATACAAGATTTATTGATGCAAAACAGGAGCAAAATACTTCAATTCTGATTGATTTAAACTCTCTTGCTTTGCATTTTTTGGTTTTTTTTTCTTTAATGAAAGGCTGATTTTTGCTGGTGGAGAACAACAAAGGCATATTTCTCCATAAATCAGGCCTTTGCCTGAACTGCAAAGCTGTCCTATTTTTACAGTTAGGCTTCTGTAAAAATTAATAAACTGTGCAAGTCAACACATTTGATGTTAAAAATGGTAAATGAAGTTTCTTAATGACTAGTCTGACTTTTTCATTGTACTTTGGGTTTATGTCACAAATTTTAAAAACAATGAAAAAGACATGTTGAACTTGTAGTTAAATAAAATTAAGCTAAATATGCTGAATACATAGTTTAAATTAAAACAAACTGGTTTATTGTACAAAGAAATTCTGCAACCTATAAATAGAACCAACTTCTACCTATTCAGCATGTCTTCAGGTTTCCAGAAATTGAAACAAAATTAATTTCTATTCTCGTGCAAAGGAAGAGCTGATGCGCAAGCAAAATGAAAAGTGGCAAAAACCACTTTGCTAAACATTTTCTTTAACCCTCCTGTCAAGGAGAGGACACTCACACAACACAAACACAGCCACTGTCCCCCTCCCATCCCTTTTTTCCCTCCCCATAAATCCATGTCCACACAGGAACTGCAGAAGCACACGGGCTGACACCACCACAAAAGTTTGGAATCCCACCAGCCGTAGGCAAGGAAGCTTTTCCTGGTGCAAGTGCAGCCAAACAGAGCTCAGGGAGAGGAGCAAAGTAGAGAATAAACATGGGAATGCTGTGGGGAGGGTTTGACCCAGCTCTGCACGTTCACTGCTACAGATCAGGAGCAGTCCCAGCAAGCATTACCTCAGTGTCAGCCTTACAAGGTTTCTTCGGCTTCCTCATCAGAGAGGAAAGCAGAGAAAGTGATGACACTGTCCAAATCTTCAGTCACCAGTCCTGAAGCACTCTGAGATCCTCCAACACGTGGCAATGCTGTTGTTTAATCAATACCACTACTGGCTCCAAGAGTGCAAGAGCAAACAACAATTTGCCCTTCCAATTACAGCAAAGTTCCACTAAAACCACTGTGTATGTCGAGATTTAAATTTAATCAAATTTAAAGATGAAGAAAAATCCTCCCTTTCTCCCACTACTAGTGACAGAACAATGCTATGCTCTGCCTTTTTTTTTTTTTGTAATTGAAAATAGACTGAACTTTAGGAGTGTTATTGCACTTGAAGCAGTAGAATAAAGTGCATCATAAAAAGATGCCACTGGGATCGGTTGAAGCCAAGAAAATTGAAAACATTTCGAAGGAACGAAGCCAAAAACACAGAACCAGATTTAAACTTGGCGTGTGCTGTGGCAGGATGCCAGGGGAAGCAGAACCTGCTGGGGGAGTGTGGAGAGGGAAAGCTCCCTGCTGCAGCCCATGGATCAGGTGTGGTGGGCCAGGTAATGGGGTGGCACAGCTGCCACAGCTGGGGGACATCACTGAAGTGAAGCCCACTGCAGCCTGCCGGGCTGTGAAACATTCTCATGGTATTAAACCATGGCATTAATAAACATTGAGCTGTAATCCACCACTTGCCTCTTCAAAGAGCTCTAAACTCAATGACTAATTCTCACCACCACCTCCTTAGGTGCAGGAACTGTTTATAAAGATGAGAACAAAGGCAAAACGGTGAAGTCATTGGCCACAGCTCCTAAAAAGCAATTTTTTAAACCAGAGGAGCACAAGGCTCCCAGTGACACAGCCCTCTCAGTAGGTGGAATTTCCCTCGTGTTTCTGCGACAGCAGGACACATCTACAACCTAAAACGCTTGTCCTCAAACCTGAAACTTCACATATTAAGTTACTTCTCTGAAGTGTGTGAGACTGATTTTGTATCTTCTCCGTGCAGGCAGGGAGCAGCAGAGGAAGTAAAATGGGTGAAGTGATTCTACGATGGAGATCAACAGGAAGTTTTGGCCACTAAACTTGCATTTCAGCTGATATAGTTTAACCAAGAAAAAAAAGCACCTAGCTAAGCCTCCTCACTGAAAGGTTGGTAAATCACAGTTCTTAGATTCTCTTCTTCATCTGAGTTTTTCCTCCAGCAAATAAAATTACGTTAAAGTTTACAAAAAAGCTTTGAAACAGATTCAGGTTTATGGCAAACTCTTGGAGAAAAGATGCACAGAGCATTTCTGCTACCAATGCTCAGCTCAGCGGAGATCTCCAGAGGAGACCAGAACTAAAAAATATCTTAACAAAATGCCTGACACAAGAATAAGTTACTAAAGGGAAAACAAACCAAACACACTTGTATTTCTGAGCACCTCAACAACGTTATCAATAAACCCAGATGCAGCCTTTCCACAAAAGCTGCAGTGACAATCGATTCAAATGGATGGCACTTCTGTAATGCCCCTATTTGACTCTCTCGAGCTGAAGCAGATAAAAATTCAAAGATTGGACTTCCTTGGTATTTTTATGTTAATCTGCACAGCTTTAGGGAAATTGTTGCGACTCGACTCCAATTCACTCCGTGCAGTCAGAGCCATTCAAGTACCTACCAGCAATTTTCATACCCCTCCAAGTCTATCTCATAAACTGTCATCAACCCAATGCATTATCTTTCCTGAAAAAATCTGTCAGGAGCACCAGGCAGGCTCCCCCTCGGTTCAGATAAGCAAAGTAGACCTGACTCATCCTCTATTTTTTTTTTCCCTTTCATCCTGATTTGTATTGTCTCCTTTACAATTTATTTTCATGTATAGCACAAGATCAGGCTACGTGTGTGTATAATGAGTGTGCAAGGGACAACGAGAGAAAAAAAGTGTTTTTAATCTCCACCTATCCCTGTTTCTAACAGTCCCTTTTGCTTCATCTTTTTGGAGGTATTTTACCCTTAAATTCAAATGAATTCTCCCTTTCTCTTGCTTTTGTTGAAAGGAAACAACAGGACATGTGAGAAACCCAGGTAGGAGGAAATGCTTTCCTGATCTGGAGTGCTTGGACTTGCTCAAGCCTCTTGCTGTGTTTCTGCAGAAAGCAGATGAGCAGCTGCAGCTCACCCCGGGCTACTTTTACCCAAAGTGCCACTGCATTTAAACTGAAAACCAGTTTTATAGCAAATAGAGATGGGCATCCACGGACCTGAGGTGTACCAGGGCAGCAAAGGGGCTCCGCTCTGGCTCCCGCTGATGGATCCCATGGAACAGCCGGGAGATCTCCCTCCCTCCTGGGGACTGTCCGGTATCGGCTCCCGCAGCTGGGGCTCCACCTCTCCCCGAGGCTCTGCGACTACCTGGGTTACCCCTCGTGCCTCGCTGTCTGTTTTTCATGAACTTACACAACCTTCATTACCCTTCAGCCCAGTGGCTCTTTGCCAGGCTTGCCTGAAACAGCCTGGCAGGCTCAGAAGTTGTTGGGGTGGCACAAACACACGGGGTGATTGGGTGAGATTTGGGCTCATTTTGTAAGAAAACAACATGGATGTTGGTTGTTGTGTCACAGATCTGAGCAGAGATCCCAAGCAGTGAAACAGCCTAAAGATTTAGGTGTAACCATGCAGAAAAATCAATATTTGGATGAACGTTGGAACAGCCAAATGTGTAAAATACCACACTGATAAAGAAACCCCCCCAGCCCAGCTTCTTGGCATCAGCCAGCACCAGAAGGTCACTGCCAAGGTCCCAGGGCAGCTGCTGCCAGCCAGGACCCCTCACAGCACTCAGAGCTTGCACCACACTCCCAAATGCTTCACCAAGGAGCTTGGGGTTGCACCACAGACACATGAAGAGCAGAGCTGAGATGGACCTAAAAGTCCATCTCTTTACTCCAGGCTGCACAAAGTTTCACTTCAGTCATTTTCTTCCATAAGTCCACCCAAGATTCTCCAGGGTTTCTTCAGATTTTGGTTGTCAGGCCCAGGTCAGTGACAACCCAGGTAGAGCAAAAGCTCTAACTCCTCAATCCTTTTAATTCTTTAAGCCTCTCTCTGCACCACCATTGTGGTTATGTTTTCCTTTTAACAAGGCCTTCAAGGCAACGTTAAACACAAAAGAGCAAGGAGCCAGAAAAGTCCTCAGGTGGTCAAAGATTCATTACAACAGGCAGAATCATTCCCTTTATCCTCTCTCCAGCCCCCACTTAATTGAGTAGCCTGATAAATTGATGAATTACAGTTAAATGATCTTGCTGTGATGCCTCTTGCTGATGAATGAAGAATATCCTGCCAGAGTCTCCTGGTTTCAGGTGATGGATTTGAGCCCAGGCTGCAACACAATTCCTTGTGACTGACAAGCTCAGCTATTTGCACTCTTAATCTTGATAATACTTGATTGAATAAATCCAAGGTCATCATTTCCCAGGTGGATAAATTGCTCAAAATATCACCAGCCCTCCAATTACTTCAAAGTGCATTAACAAAAACGGGTGAAGAATATTCACATAAGAGCTGCTGAGATTTCAGCCTCGTTTGAGCTGGGAAATATCTACAACCCAAAACAAAGCTTTGCTGGAGCATGAACGAGCAACTGTGGAGTTCCATTTGTCATCTCACGGCCCACAGCCCTTTTCCTGCAGCCCCCAAACCTCAGGGACACAGACCCCTGGGGAGTAACATTGCTCATGTTCAGTCACAGCCCAGCAGAGTCTTTGTTTTTTGTGTGAAAGTTTGATAGGAAGCAGCTTGGCTGAACTGGAGTGATTTCAAGACGTGGGAAGCTGGGAAAGGATCACTAATAATTGGCATCATTTTCTTTCAGCACATACAAACACTTTCTAATAGGGGGAAACCTTAAAACTCCCATAATTGAGCTTTAGTGAACATTTTTGGGGATGCAACCTGATTTTTCTTTCCCATCTTCTTTTTCTTCAAGAGGCAAAAATAGGAGCAAAAACTTGTGCACCTTGGCTGCACAGAACTTTCACACAGATCTCTGCACAGCATCAGCTGGATTGAAAGATGGTGTGTCATTTGTGAAAGATTCCAGTCCTTTATTGTGCAAGCTCCTAATTATTAATGTCTAGGCTCCATATTTCTGCAGTGAGATTTATGATACAGCTCAAGGTGGTGGATTTGAACTAATTTTCCCTCAAATCTACAGATGGGAAACCACAGACATGCTTTTAATATCCTCAACTTCTTTAGTCTCTGGTGCAGAAAAACCCCAAGGAACAAAACCCCTCAAAAGAGGAATCTGAGGTGAAAATTGTCCTTCTCTGCCTCCCTCACCACCACAGTGGCATAAATGTCTTTTAAACAGCTCCACATGTCCCTTGGGGGCAACAGAGACAGATTTTAGCAGAATTTCACTGTTGTGTCTGGTTTTAGGGGATATAAACTGCATTAGTGCAGGTCTCCTTCCACCCCACTGAGGCTTTTCAGACCAGGTGCAGAATGGGGACTGCAGCAGGAACAGGACACAGCTGGTGCCCTGGAATCAGGAGAAAAGAGGCAGCTGATGCAAAAGGCAAGGGCCACACGTAACCTTTGTGGAGGGAGCCAGAAGCTGTCCCCATGGAACAATAGCAGGAAATGCTGTCACTGAGCTGGGAAAAGTCCTGCAAGGGAGAAGCAGAGAACTTCTGGGGATAAAGGGTTTTGCTTCTTCGTGTGATTCCCACATGGGAAAGATTTTAAACCTTGAAATGAAGATGGTTTTGGAGGTAAAAACATAGTTGGAGAGTCAAATGAAGTTAATCTATTTTTTCTCCAAGGATACCATACATTGGAAAAGCATGTAGAGTGAGTAACCAGCACCTGAACTGGTGATACACGCTGCTCTTACTGGTCTAACAGGGCTTAACACAAACAGCTTGTGCTCCAGAAAATAAACATTTTTTATACTCATATACATTTATATGTACATATGGACATGCTGGCCACATGTAATGCAAACAGATAATAAACCCACAACATCTTCTGGCCCCAGGATGTGGGATTTCAAAAAATAGCAGTCTGCACATGCTACAGGAGAAATTGCATTAAAATAAGCACTGCTGGTCCCAGTGAGTTATAGGTGCTTGCAAGAGGCAGGATAATGGGATTTCACTGTTTGTTCCCTCGGAGGTAACTGCACTCTTATCAGGAGATGCAGGATATGAGGCTCTGACACTGCTCTGATTCATGCTCTGGAATAAAGCAGACATTTGATGGCATCTGCATTGCTGACTCAATTGCATATCTTCAGTGCTGATCTTGTTGGTGCTGGGAAAAGGGATTGGAAGGGAAAAATGCTCCTGCTGCCTGCATGCCACGGCTTTGCTGTTTGCCTTAGGGCCTCACTGGTAAAAATAGGTAAATAAAGAAAAGAAATGTGTTCCTGCCTCCATCCCACATCCACCAAGGCAAGGCTTTCAGCTGGTTTTCTCCACCCAAACTTGGCAAAGCAACTTCAAGGAAAAAAGGGAATTCCAACTGCTCTGCTTTCGGAATATATTTGAAATTAAAAGAAAGTAAACCTTGCCCCATCTTCCCCCTGCACTTTAGTCCCAGCCAGTCTCAGAAAAAGGTGGAAGACAAATATTTTCTTGTTGAGGTTCTACCTCCAAGTGGTTTTTTCCAAAGTCTGGATTTATTTATTTTTTAAAGTTTTAGCTCTGGCACGTCTCATTTTCTTCCTTCTGGGGAATAAACAAGAGCAGGAGCCCAGCAGGTAATGAAACAGATTCTTCTCTAACTCTACAAGTAGAAAGTAGGGACCAAGAAGGTGACAAAGAAGATAAATGAACACCTTAGAGGATGCTAATCACACATGGGAGTGGTGATTTCTTCTCAGAAGAAGCAACTTCTGCCTGGTCTGGTGCTCTGGCAACCCTTGGTGCACATTCACAGCCCCGGGTGCCAGACCCAGCTCCATACTCTTGGTATTTTACTCATCAAGGCTGCAAACAGGACCTCAGAGGGGTCATGCTGGAGGTCCTCTGCTGTCCTGGTGGAGACTGTACAGACCCAGAGCCTTCCCCTCGCAGCTCCTCCCAGCCCAGCTCACTGGAGCCCACACACGTGGCAAACACAACACCCACGCTGGCTCTGGAGACCTTTGGGATGATCCAGGAGGAGCCATTCCCCACAGGCCAGTCCCAACTCCCACCCTCCCACGTGGCCTGTGGCAATGGCCCCACCAAACCCAGAACCTGAAAGAGCCAGAGGATTTACAGCAAACAAGAACAGGCCCAGGATTGACAGCCCCGATGCCCAGCGCCAGGGCTAAGCCTCCTTTCCAGGGAAATCGTGTCTCTTCAAGCCTTGGATGAGTGCTGGCCCAGGCTGGGGCTTGCCCAGCTTCCCAGGGCAGCCTGGCTGGTGACAAATTACCTGTGACTAATAATCACCTCTTCCCTCCATCATGGCACTCTGCTGGCACCACTCATTTGGCACAAAGCCCCTTGGGTTCCCTTCCCTCGGTGACCCCACTGCTCCACCAAACGTGGGCACAACTGGTCCAGAGTCATCAGGGGTGGACAAGGAGCCTCTCATCAAACCTCCAGGGTTTTGGGAGCTGCCTCCAACTGCAGCCACCAGCAGCTGTGCCTGTCTCCAGGTGTGCCCTGAACTCCCTTTGGAGATCCACTGAATTTTCCCCATCCCACTTCATCTCTACTCTTTAATCACAAACAGAAATTCAGGGGAGGGTGGCTGTTCTAGGACAGCACACAGCCATTAAATAAAATATAAACACCTCATCCATACTTAACATCAGGTTTGATCTACACTGTTTTCCTTTCCTTTTTCAAGGTGATTTGCAATTTCTATGGTTGCATTTTGGGAAGGGGAGGGCTGACTTACTGCGTAATCTCATTTTTGATCTATTATTAAATGCCTTTCTTTTTTCTTTCTTTTTTTTTTTTTTTTTACCCTTTCTCTAGGAAGCCAGAAACCCCAGCAGGAATTATGGCCAGAAAGGGAGGTGAACTGTGAAATGAAAGCTGCAAAAGAAAGAATTGCTTGGGCTTTTGTTTGAAATTTTCAGAGTTTTCAGATTTTTGGTTGGAAAAATTCTCAGATTGGCAAACCAAGGCCAGAGCCAGGACTCAGTGGAAGTCTGGGACAGGACCACAGCACGTGAGGGCAGTGGCACTCAAGGCAGCCAGGAACACCAGATTTTTTACCATTTTGATACCATCTGAAGGTGGATCCTCTCCTAAGGCCACACTGGGGATGCACTGGGGCTGATGAGTGATTTTCATCACCCTTTTTCCCTCCTCACAGCCCCTCTACATCACTGGCAGCAATTCCTCCTTCTGCTGGATTTCAGAAATGAGGAATTTCTCCTCCTTTGGCACCAGGACACACTCCCACCTCCCAGCCAGATGAGTTGAAAGCAAGCCTGGCTTTGCTGCCAGCTCCTGCCAAGAGCTGGATGCTCCCCTGGCCACACTGGCCACTGGACTGGCCAGCAAATGGTCCCATTGTGGAGCCACGTGGCCAAAGTGGCTCCCCCAGCTCCCCAGTGAAGCCTCTGCTCTGATATCTGGAGCTGACACAGGCTCCTACAGAGATCATCCACTAGCAGCCCCAGAGAAGGGCAGATGCTCATTAGCATTTCCTATTAATTGAATTAATTATTTTAACAATTTCCTGGTAATTTCCTATCATAATAATTGCCTTATTAACTAATAGGAACAAAGCCATCATTTAACCACCAGGAATGGGACTCAGTGGCAGTCACAGCCACCAAAGCTATTTTTTGGGGAAAATAATCAGTTTTTAAGTGCCTTTGTTTTTAAAGAGTGGCCCACGCAAGCAGCTTGGGGTTTTGCAGCTGAACTGGACAAGTTCAGACTCATTCTGAAGGAAAAAGCATCTCTGGGCCACATTCCATAGAAAACTCTCTGGTTTTTTTCGGGGAATAGAGAAAGGGCAGGGATGTGACACAGAGCCCAGAGAGCAGCTCCATCTCCTTCTGCACATCCCAGGACCTCCTGCCTGGAAAATCTGGGGATGTTATGAGATGAAAGTTAAAAAATGGCACATCTGGAAAGAGCCATCCCTGGCTGGGAGCAGTCAGCAGATGTGAACATCCATCTGACAGCCACCAGTGCCCACCACTCCTCCAGCATTTGAGGGGCCACCAGGACCTCTCCTGGTCCTGCTACAAGAACCAAAAAATTTCTGCTTGACCATTTCCAGGCAGCTGCTTCCACCAGAGACCAACTAGAGATATAATAAAAACAAATGCTGGCATGGGTCTGGAAACCCTTTCCTCATTCCCAAAGGAGACAGAGAAATAGAAGAAATTAAGGAAGCAGTTGTGAACCTTCAATTCCAACTCACCCAACAGTCACAAAATCTTTTTTGGGATCCCCAAATCACAGCTGCCACAAAAACTGATGTCGCTGATATGGGAGCAGATGTTCCCTCACCTTCATATTTTTGCTGGATACGACAAATTCAAATTTCTGGGCACAAAACCATTTGGAAAAAGCCTGTTCCCAGAGATGTATGGCTGCTAAAAACACCAGAGCTGGATGCCACTGTGACATGAGGGATGTATGTGCCACCTCCTTTCTCCACCTCCAGCCTGAATCCCATCCTGCCTTCCCTTAAACTCAGCAAAAAGCAGCCAAATCAAAGCAACTGTCTGCATTTGGCTTTATCTGCTACGAAATGTCAAACTCTTCAACATGAATTGCAACATTTCCATCCTCCCTCCCTCCCTCCAAAGCAGGAAGACTGGTACAAAGAAGCCAAAAATGGATCAGAAAAAAAGAAAGCATCACCTACACCACAAATGGACTGAAGCTGGAGGTCCCTCTTGGGCAACAAAGGGTCCTGCAGGGGAAAAACCCACCTGAGTTTCTCCACATTCCCTTGTGTCACCTCTGAATTTGCTTCCCATGCACATTTTAAATGAAAATGTGAGTGCCCGTGTGGCGTGCTGTGGAAATATTATGACTAATGGATGGAACCTGTGCAATGTGTCAAAATCTTCCCTCTCTCCCGATGTAACAGCATTTCACACGCACTTGAGACATTGGCACCTACATTTAATCTGGTTCCTTGTAAGAGGATGGAATGCATTTAATGAATTACGGTGATTTATGTCTCACCAGTAGATTTTGTGCTGGCATCGCTGCAGAGAAGCCACAGGTTCCCCCAGGCCATTGCTATGGGATCAACAGGCTCCCATCCCCCTTTATTTATTTTGGAAGAGCACATCAGGGCACAACACATCATTTGATTTTGATTTTTTTTTTCCTGCTAATAGCCCATTTTTCCATCTCTGGTCTCTGATGGCACTGGACTGCATCTCCTCACCACTCCTGTACACACACAGTGCCCATCCTGCATTGCTGGCACTGCACAGGCTCTTCCAGCAGAGAAAACCTCTTGCCCAAGGTTTCTCTGGGACCATCGATAGTCTCATATCCATGATGTGTTCCAGCACCTCCACCCTGAAACCCCCGGTGCTCCTGCTTTGGGCGGGCACATTCCCAGCATCGCTGGGACCAGAGCTGGCCAGGTCTGCAGCGGTGGGGACGGGCACAAACACACCTCAGCACCTTTTGCTTTTAGCAGGGATAAACCACCCGTGTTCTCCCTCCTTTGCAGCATCCTTCCCCTCCCGAGCCGAGCAGCGCTGGCCGCGGAGCCGGCACATCCCCGGGCGGAGCGGAGCGCAGAGGAGAGCAGAGCAGAGGAGAGCAGAGCAGAGCGGAGCGGAGGAGAGGAGAGCAGAGCAGAGCAGAGAGCAGAGCAGAGCGGAGCAGAGGAGAGGAGAGCAGAGCAGAGCAGAGGAGAGCAGAGCGGAGCAGAGGAGAGGAGAGCAGAGCAGAGCAGAGGAGAGGAGAGGAGAGGAGAGGAGAGCAGAGCAGAGAGCAGAGCAGAGCGGAGCGGAGGAGAGGAGAGCAGAGCAGAGCAGAGGAGAGCAGAGCGGAGCAGAGGAGAGGAGAGCAGAGTAGAGCAGAGGAGAGGAGAGGAGAGGAGAGGAGAGCAGAGCAGAGAGCAGAGCAGAGCGGAGCGGAGGAGAGGAGAGCAGAGCAGAGCAGAGGAGAGCAGAGCGGAGCAGAGGAGAGGAGAGCAGAGTAGAGCAGAGGAGAGGAGAGGAGAGGAGAGGAGAGCAGAGCAGAGAGCAGAGCAGAGCGGAGCGGAGGAGAGGAGANGAGAGAAGAGAGGAGAGGAGGGGAGAGCGGAGAAGAGCAGAGGAGAGCGGAGCAGAGAGCGGAGCAGAGCAGAGGAGAGCAGAGCAGAGCAAAGCAGAGCACAGCCCTGCCGGGTCAGCCATGCTCTCACTTCCCACGTCTGCAGCATCTCAGCCTGGAGCAGAAACCCTGCACAGCCCCTTCCTACAGCAGCCGAGGCGAGAAACGCACAGAGCAAAGCCCGAGGGAGCCTCCGCGGGGAGCGAGGTTTGCACGAAGGAGCAGAAGTTTCTTTGCTCCACTGAGGCACGTTTGAAGGTGAAGGTTGGACGGGGCTGTGGGGAGCCCAGAGTGCCCAGAGCAGAGCGGAACACAAAGAAATCCAGCCCCAGCATGATGAAATAGAAGTTTATTTGCTTTAGCTCGGGTCCAGCTTCCCTCCCTGGCTCAGGAAAAATTTCTTT
Organism: Dicaeum eximium; assembly: GCA_013396995.1. NCBI lineage: Eukaryota > Metazoa > Chordata > Aves > Passeriformes > Dicaeidae > Dicaeum > Dicaeum eximium. Next base: position 15,142 of record VWZP01005047.1, read on the forward strand.
AATGCTGCTCTGGCTGGGGGCTTTCATGCAAACCGGGTTTTTAACCAACTCAAAACACAACTCCAGAGAGATGGCGAGTCCTGAGCACCCCGAGATCCACGGCACGAAGGGAGACCTGAGCAAGGAACCGGGACCAGAGCATCCTGACTTCTCCAAGTCCTTTTGCTCTGCCCACACTCTCCTGGTTCACATCCCAGACACGGAGCTGAACGAGGACGAGCAGAGGTACCACAACACCGGCGCTGCCGAGATGCCTCTTTAAGGGCAGCCAAAACCATTCCTCTGCTCTCGGGGATCGCTCTCCTCCTCTCTGGCCATTCCCGGCTCCCCTCCCTGCAGGGATTTCTCCTTGCTCCACAGAAACCCTTCCAGAGCCTCCAATTTTCCTTGCATTCCCCATGGCCCAAATTGCCAAACTCGAACGCAACTTTCACCGGGGGGCAGAGCAGCTCCCGCCCGCTGTTTCATCGCAGCCGTCACATTAAATTTAATTTATGTTGCACCATCCCGGCGCAGAGGGAGAGGAGCCAGAGCCACCGGCACGAGTTTCCCCCGACTTTGGGGACCTGGATAAAAACCCACTCCCCCCTCCGAGAAGGCAGCTGCCGGCTCAGGCAGGGTTCATCCCCCTGGAAAAACCCTCAGTTCCCAAATACCCCCACCCCAGGGACATCTCCAGCCCGGGATAGGGAGGGGAAAGGAGGAGGAGGATGGTCCTCTCCAAGAGAGACCCATCCCGGGAGGGGCTGGTGCTGCTCCCCGGCTGAGTCTGAGGCTCCCCTCTAATGAGGCAGGGAGTGATTATAAAGAAATAAAATAATAAAATAAATAGGAAAAAAAAAATTACAAAAAGCGAAACCAATAAACTAAAAATCAAAAAACCAACAGAAAATAAATCCGATAAAACAACACACCAAAAAAATGAAATGAAATAATAAAAGCTCGCCGGCCGAAGCGTCCCGGGGAGCAGCGCTTACCTGGCGGAGGGGCCGCGCTGTCCCTGCGGCCGCAGCCCGGCGTGCGGAGCTCGCGGAGCCCCCGGCCCCACTCGCTGCATTCTGGGAAGCGGCGCCCAAAAATGGGGGCGCGGTGCCCTCTGGTGGCACCTCCTGCGCTGGGGTCCCCTCGGCTGGGAAGGGGAAGGGGCTGGGGGGGACCCCGGGATGCGCAGGGCGGTTTGGGGTTCTGATAGGGTGAGTGTAGAAATGGCTAGCTATGTATACGTGGTGTTAAATACATATATATATATATATTCACATATATATATTCATATATATTCACATATATATATTCATATATGTATTCATATATGTATGTAATTTTATGGATATCTGCTATGCTTTTTTTTTTTTTTTAATTTTTATATATGTTTGTGTATGTGTAAAAAACTTAGAATCCCCGAATGCTTTGCTTTAGAAGTGACCTTAAATATCACATTATTCTACCCCCCTGCCATGGGCAGGGACACCTTCCATTATCCCAGACTGATCCAAGCTCTGTCCAGCCTGGCCTTGGACATTCTCGAGGATCTAGGGGCAGTCACAGCTTCTTGGGAATTCCATCCCAGCTCCTCCCCAACCTCACAGCCAGGAATTCCTTCCCAATATCCCATCCATCCCTGCCCTCTGGCAGTGGGAAGCCATTCCCTGTATCCTGTCCCTTCATCCTTGTCCCCAGTCCCTCTCCAGCTCTCCTGGAGCCCCTTTAGGCACTGGAAGGGGCTCTAAGATCTCTCCAAAACCTTCTCTTCTCTGTGCCCATTCCCAGGCAGAACCCAAAAAAGTGTCTTAAAACACCTGTGGAAAATAAATGGGAAGCACTGGTTTGGAGAGGAAGGGGCAGAAGTTGGGGCACATCAGCTCTTGGGGTGAAACTCGTGACTGGAGGTGCAAAGCTCAGAGTATTCCCCTTGTGAGAACTTGTTAGACACACATATAGAGTGGTCTGTAGTTACAGCAATGTATGGATTGATGGATGGAAATGTCTGGAGTGATGGATGGAAATGTCTGGAGTGATGGACTGGATGCACCCGTGGGTGTTGCAGGAGGATGTGGGGTCAGGGTGGGTTTGGGGACTCTGGGTCACAGCCCCAGTCCTGACTCTTTCTGCCCTGCTTTTCCCCACAGGCATCTCCTCTCCTCTGTGCCCAGGCTGCTTGGAAAGGTAATTAATACATCTCAGGTGGGTAATTAATTCATCTCAGGTGCATAATTAATGCAGCTCTGTGGCAGAATCACCTCAATATTAACGAGACTTTGTGGCTTGACCTCCCTGGGTCAGCACTGCAGGAGCTTTGCTCTGCTGAGCCCAGCACTGGGATCCTGCTTGGAGAGCAACCAATAACTCAGTAAAACCCTGAGGAAAAGTGATCCCAGGGGGATGATGATCCTACACCCAGCCACGGGGGGGGGATCACCCCAAAAATGGGATTAAAGCCCAAAAACCACTTTGAAAGTGAGACCTCACAATTCCCAGTTTACATCAAGATCTGCTCTGTAATTCCTGGGGGTTTTTCTGACAGGAGAAGCAACTGCAGGTCATGGACAAGAGCTGGAAAAGAGCCACCTGTGACAAGAGAGGAGAATTGCTGAAGGACTCTGAGGAAAACCAGAGGCACAGCAATCAGGTGTGTGCACACCTGAAGCTCCAACTTGGCTCCTTTTCCATGGCAAGAGAAGCCTCACAGGAAGGACTTGGCTTTCTGATGCCACCTTGTGTCTGCTGCAGGTGTGAAGTGACATTTCAGACCCTGCCAGTGGCTCGTTCTGACTCAAAAAGCTTCTTTTTCAACCAAATTCCCCATTCTGCAGCCTCTATTCCCATGATGTTTTTCTACAGGCTCCTGTTCCTTCCCAGGGGCAGGATGTGATTCTGTGGAGATCAGGATCCCTGTCCCAATCAACATTTGGCCAGATTCTGGGGAGGGCTGCAGGTATTTCTCAAATCCCAGAAAATCCTGGGTTTTCCTGGTGTGTTTGTCAAGTCTCATGTCCAGAGCAGCAATGACTGTTCTGAACAGCTTAAATAAAGCAAAACATTGTGAATGTCCCCAGGGAGTGACCAAGGATGGGGATAGGGGCTCCTTTATGAGAAATTTTGCCTCTAACTGGTTTTCCTGGCACCATTTCCTCCAGCTCCAGGTGGCAGCTTGGACACAGATAATCCAGTGGAGCACAGTGAGGGAATTTGTGGAGATTACAAAGGCTGGAAACATTTCTGTGGAGCCTCCAGGTCAGGTCAGAGGGACAGGGAAGAGCAAAGCCAGCAAGGAGCATCTCCTCTCCATCACCTGCAGCTCCTGGGGGACCTTTTTGAGGGGCAAATTTCATCTTTTCTACTTGATTTTAATCAGCTCATCAGTGATGGGCACTGACAGAACACCAGCTAAGAGGTTTATGTCTGTTATTCCCTAAGGATTACCCTTTGGAATCCAAGAGAGGGAAGTGCCTGCATCTCCAGCTCACTGGGGGTGTCACGCCAGAGATTCCCTGCAAAACTGTCTCCCCAAAATCTGCTGCTCCTCCATTGCTTATTTGCACAACCCAGGGACCCTTTCCTTTTTCCTTCCTTTTCCCTTTCCCTTCCTTTCCCTTTCTTTTCCTTTCCTTTCCCTTTCCTTTCCTTTCCTTTCCTTTCCTTTCCTTTCCTTTCCTTTCCTTTCCTTTCCTTTCCTTTCCTCTTTCCTTCCCTTTCCCTTTCCCTTTCCCTTTCCCTTTCCCCTTTCCCCTTTCCCCTTTCCCCTTTCCCCTTTTTCCTTTTTCCTTTTTCCTTTCCTTTCTCCCCAAATCCCTCTTCCAGCCTGAGGATCCCATATGGACCCTATAGGATGGGGGGATGCCTTCCCAACAGTCTTGGTGGGGCCATGCAGGGTGTGTGGATTTGTACTTGTGCCTTTAGGTGTGTGCACACTTGGGGAAGGACTAAAATAGCAAAGCCTGACCCTAAAAATATCCCAAAAGCTTTTTGTCCCCGTTTGGCACCCTGAAACATTCTGGGGTACCATGGAGGGAGCTGGGACACGATGGGGGATTGAAATCTGCTGTGCTGAGAAATCCTGGGGAGCTGAAACCAGGGACGGGACCCTGCTCCCTCCTCCTGGGCGCTCCTTTCACAGGAGCTCAGCTGCACCCGGAGGCTCCCTCGGCTCCCCGGGGTGTTGGGGTGACACCCACGGGGCTGTTTGTGCTCTCTGGAGTGCTGGGGAGACACCCACCACCCGTGCACGAAATAATTGTCTCCCCCAGCCCTCCCGGAGGCCACAAGTTGTGACAAATTATCCCAGATACCCCACGGGGGGGTTCTCCGGGTGGTGCCGGGGCTCAGGGAAGAGGACAGGGTCACTGATGGGACACCATGGCCGTGGTGTCCCCCACATCTCCCTCCAGGGCAGGACACGGAGCAGAGGAGGGGACTCCGCGGCCCAGGCACTGCAGGGAACACAAAACTTGGGAAAAGCAGAAACCAGCACGAAACCCCCGTTTGCAGCTCCAGGAAGCGCCGAGTTTGATGTGATTTCTGCACATTCCATGATTCTCCAGCTCTCACGGTGTCCCTGCACACCACAGACATTTTTGGGATCCCAGCTGCAGTGGGATCGAGCGATTCGCGTGGGAATGCCCCCCTTTTCCTTCCGCGGCCGTATCCATGGATGTACCCCCACCTATGGGTGCTGATGCCCAGTGCCACCACCGCCACCTTCCTGCGTGCCCTCCGTCCGTGTCCCTCGGGCCGCTGGTGTCACAGGGTGGCACTATTGCCTTAAAAATCCCGGCTGCCTGTGGGGACGCCGCTTTTCCGCGCTGATTCTCCGTCGCCAAGGAGGAGAGACCCCGTGGGTTCCCCAAATCCAGCGGCGAGGCCGGGCAGTGTCCCAGCTTCGTGCTCAGACAGGCGGGGATGAGCCCGCACATTTCCCTGGGCATTTTCTTCATCCAGGGTAAAACCCAGGGGGTTCCGCCCCGCGCTTTGGGTGGAAAAGCTGCGGCGGATTCTGCCAAACCGCCCCAAGGGCAGAGGTGGGGCATTGCCGGCCCTGTGCTGGATCAACATCGCGGCTTCTCCCATTACATCCTCCCAAACCTTCCAGCTCAAGGATTCTGCGAGCATCCCAAGCACCGGTTCCTCCCCACAAGCATCCCTCCATCCCTGCACAGCAACGCATCCTCCCTGCACCCAGCGCTGCTCCAAGAGCTCTTTTAAAGGAGCCCAATTCCCCACTGTGCCGGGATGGAGGAAAAGCATTTTCAAGGATGGCTTTTCCTTGGGAAAACGGGGTACAGGGGAAACAATTGCTGTGCAGCGAGCTCTGATGGCAGCGGGAGCAGAGGAGGAGGAGAAGGGGCTCCCCTGATGCCGGTTGAGCCCAGTATCGGGCACATGAGCTCGTGGGGTGGTGCAGCTTTTTCTGCTCCTGCACCACCCCTGATCCCACTGCTCTGACTGATGCAAAGCCCCGGAGGGTCTGGGGCAGGAGCAGCACTGGGAATTCCATTTACGGAGATGTCCCTGTGGCATTCACTGTCACCGCCGGGCTCCTCCCTCCTGGGCTTCCAGCGAAAAACAAAAGTTTCAGTCCTGCCAGTCACAGCTTTTCCACCAGCAGCTGCTCCGGACGGGGATGAAAATCTGAAAATCCCTCCCCAGCAGCTGGAGGCAGCAACGCCCCGCGGGCAGGTCGGGAGGGTCACTGGCAGTGAGTGACAGGGGTCAGGGTTTTTGGGGCGCCCGGGGGTGACCCCGCACCTGTTAAGGGCCGGCACCTCCTCATTGTGCCGCTGCTGATTTCTCACAGCTCTGGAGGCCGTCACTCCAATTAGTGCCGTGTCCCTTTTCCCCGCTCAGGGACTAACGAGCTCTGGCAGGATTCGGGGTTTTGCTCGCGGTTAAAGGCTCCCAAAGACCAGGGTTAACCCTTCACTGACCAAGCAGCGCTGCTGCCGAGGTCGGGTCACTCAGAGGAGCGCCAGGAGCTTTTGTGGAACGAGCAGATTCTTTGGGATTGCTCTTAGGGAGAAACATTTCAAGTGGACGAGTTGAAAACTAAACATGGTTTCTGGTTTCCACAGAATCATTTAGGTAGGAAAAGAGCCCTGAGATCATCGAGTGCAAGTTTTGAGTGATCAGATGGGAACTCCACCACCTCCCTGGGCAGCCCCATCCCGTGTTTTCTTCGAGGAAATTCCTCCCGATGTCCAACCTGAATCTCCCCTGGCACAGCTTGAGGGCGTTTCCTCTCATCTTGTCCCTACAAGTCCAAACTCTTGGTTAGACCCAGATTTTATTGCTTTTCCACGAGCCCATGGATGGCCCTGCTCCCTCCATCGTCCCCGAGGGCCTCTCAGAGCCCAGGGACCACCATGAAAGCCCCAAACCCTCCCTGCAAAGCAGAACTTGGGGAGCTGGTTGCCTCCCAAAAATTAAACCCGAGGAACAAGGTTAACTTTTCCCTAATCCCCCTTTCTGCAGCCGAGCAGATGTTCTGTGTCTTCTGGCAAGGGCTGAGCCTTATCTGATGGTGTCGTTTCCACACAGATCAGAGGCCTTTGAAGGCACCGGCGGGGGAATGTCGGGGCTCGTCCCTTCTGACGGATTCCAGGTGGGATTTGGAGCTGGATTCTGTTGCAATTCACGGCCTTAAGGGATTTTTTCAGCAGGAACCCTCTGCACCAGCACTGAACAGGAAGCAGCGGAGGATATGTCTGCACCAAACAGGAATATTAACATATTTATATTTAAAATATTGCATTACAGCAGCTTGGGAAGAGGCTGGCAACCATTTGGCACCCAGATCCATCCTTCTTCAGCTTTCCCACCATTTCAGGTACCAGGATAGCTCCAATTTGCTGAGCATCCATGCAGCACTCTCCTGGGAGACCTGGAAATATTTTAAGCCCTCTCCTGGGATGCAGAGGCTTTGAAATGCATCCAAGTGCTGCAGGGGGGTGTGTGGGTGCAGGAAGTGGGGGCAGGAAGCAGAGGGCACAAGGTGGGATCTCAGAAAAGCCAAACTCAAGGAGATGGGTGAGGAGAAAGCGGGATGTCCCCGTGGGAGGAAGGAGGAGCAGGAGATGCCAGTGGGGTATCAGCAGCAGGGTGTGGGTGCAGGGAAGAGGTGGCACACAGGTGCAGGCACTGAAACTGGAACCTGAATATCAATCCAAGGTGTCTGGAGTGTTATAATAAAAACCAGTCAGACCGGTAGCCAAGGACGTTGGAGATGTGGATCCCAGCTGGTCACGCTCCAGGGCTGGTGGTTTTACCCCTCTGGGCTGCAGGTAACTCCTAAAAAATATGACATTTAAAAAAAAATCCTTTTATTTCCACCTATTTTCTTTCAGCCTTTTGTTACCAATGATTTCTTGGGGTAGGTTCAGATTGGATATTAGGAAAAAATTGTTCCCTGTGAGGGAGGTGAGGCCCTGGCACAGGGTGCCCAGAGAAGCTGTGGCTGCCCCTGGATCCCTGGCAGTGTCCAAGTCCAGGCTGGACAGGGCTTGGAGCAATCTGGGATAGTTGAAGGTGTCCCTGCCATGGCAGGGGAACAGAATTACAAGGTAAATTTAAGGTCCTTTTCAACCCAAACCATTCCATGATTCAATGATTTTGTTGTCTTCAGGATTAGTGCATGGCCAGATGCTCTCCTCCCTTCAAACCACAGAAGAAATCACAACAAGGGCACGAGCTGGCAGAGCTGAGAGACAAAGCTGGCCCCAAAACCACAACAGGGGAATTGAGGTGTGCCAGGAATGTGATCGTGACTAAAACACCCCCAGCCCTAATCCCAGCCCGGGGGTCTGAGCTGACCTCGGCCTCTGCTCCGACCCCACCCCCTCCTCCAGCTCCTCCTTTCCCGTGCTCCTCCCTCACCTGCAGGTGGTTAAACCACCTCGGGAGGGCCAAACAAGCTCCAGGTGACTCCATCTCCTCCCCAAGCCCTGCATTAACCCCTGTGGCACCCGCAGTGCAGCACAGAGGGGAGATAAACGCTGTGAGCTCCCACTGCTCACCCCTGTTGGGTTTAGCTGCAGGGGGAATCCTCCTGGGCTGCAAGAGATCCCTTCTTTGGCTGCTGGACTTCAGAGCTGGTCACTCACAGCCCACAGGGAAGATGGAGCAGAGCAGCAGCTCCTAAAGCTTCATCCCTGAACTATTTATCTGACAAGAACTAAACCAGCACCAGGAATTAGTGAGAGGAGTTATTTTATCACCAGCCATGCAAGACTCAGCACACGGCTTCCAACCCAAACCCACCCCAACGCCAGACAGCTCCTTCAGATCAATCAATCAATCAATCAATCACTTGTCCTGTCCTCGGCTTGGATTTGGCAATAAAAACCCCAAACATCCCTGGCATCGCTGCTCCCAAACCTGTTTGCTCTCTGCTGTGAAGTGCTGGTGCTTTGAGTGCTCTGTTCTCGTCAAGGGGCGGAGCAAACCAGAGCCGAAATCTGCCGAGAGTTTTGTGTGTGCTGGAAACGTGCCCGGCGTCCACGAGTGCAGATCCTGGGGGGAGATTAAGCCTCGAAAGCCTTTCTTCAAATTCAGAGAGCTGCTGGCCAGAGTAAAATCTGATATTTAATTATTTAACCTTTAGATCTCAACTGCTGCTGAACTGGCTTTTTTAAGGGGCCCAAAGGAGAAGAATTAAAAACCCGTTGCCAGAGTTTTTCCATCGTTTTATTAAAAACTTCCAAAAGATCTAAAATGAAAATGTACACCAACTACAAGGGGAACCAATTTGTACACTCACAGTTAAAGTGCTAAAAATTAAACGTTACAAAACCGACACTGCACTACTGTAAACAAGTTCCACCAAGAGCCGAGTGCAAGTGGGGTCAGCCACGGGCAGGGACTGCCCTGCACATTCCACCATGCAAAGGTCTCCTGATTCCTCCCTCCCCTCTCCTGAGGAGTCGGGGTTGTCACCTCACGGCCACCAAAGTGCCGAGGGAGGGCTGGGAGAGGAGCTGCATGCACCGAGCTCCCCGTGCACAGAGCCACAGGCAAAATCTGGGCAAAGGCCGCGCCTCGGGGGAAAATCAAACCTGATCCCGTTAGAAAAGAAGCACAGGGGGGTAGGGGTAAAGCTTCACATTCAAGTGGACATTCTGCTGCTCAAGGTGGAGCTGGGGATGTCTCAGTGCCCTGGTTTCACCACACACATGGAGCTGTCGGCTCCCTGCTGCTTTTTGGGATTCTCAGTGCCCTGGAGCTGGGCTGGAGAATCGGCTCCTCTGGGAGGGTGGGCACTGCTCTAAGGCTGGCCTGGCTCTTCTCCTTGTGCCCTTCCTGAGGGGTTTTCCCTTCCCTCCTCGCTGGAACAACTCAGGACCATGCCCGGATTTCAGGCGGAGCCTCCCGGTGCCACCCCGTGCTCACCACTGACCCTCCTAGAGCTGGGGGCTTCAAACTTCCAGCACAAAACCTGGGCCTAAGCTGGAACAAAAGGAAGAACACAAACACACTGACACCCAAAGGTGGCTGATTGCTGCTGTTGGGTTGTTCATGCTTGGAAAAGGAGGAGCAGCCTCTCCATGCAACGCGACCACAGCTCCCGTCCGGGGCATTTCACCGGAGCCATGAAGGGGTTAAAAAAGATGGAACACCACAAGCTCGGGGGATCTGCTGTCAGCACAGTCAGGGTGGTAAAACAGGAGCTGGAGATCCCTGGGAACACTGGGAATGAGGAGTCCTGCATTTCACAGGAAGCTTTGAGGGAGGAATTTCACAGAGCAGAGTTTTGGGGCCGCAGCCGTTGCGTGCGTGGGAGGGACAGGGATGAAGTTTGGGGTGAGCTGGAGGAGCCAGGCACTGTCCAGCTTCCCTGCCTGCCTCCTGCAGAGAGGATCCAGCTTTTGGTGGCTGCTGGGGAGGGACAGAGCACTGCAGGGGCTCCATGAGGAGCTGCAGGGACACCCAGGGAGCCCAGAGCACTTCAGTGAGTGCAGAAACGCCCTCCTGGCCGCGGCTTTCAGCTCGGGGGGAATTTAAAGCTTGGCACCAATCCCACAGAGCAGGAAAATCCCACAAACCAGGCACCCGGGCTGGAGCTCTCACCAGGTAGGAAAACACCCCAAAAACACTCCTGGTGCCCCTGCCTGAGATGCTGGTGGGGCCACATTCAAACTGGGATGCACTTCAGACCCCTGGGCAGGATGATTTGGGAGCTGAAGGCCTGGGAGCCCCAGCTGGGGAGCTGCAGCAGAGCTGGGGCATTTTTCCATGGGTCAGGGATGCTCTTCCCAAGAGGAATGCTCTACCAAGGGAGCACAGCCCACTGGCTCAGGTGTTGAAGGTAGAAGGGAGAGGGCAGGGAGGCAAAAAACCCAGCAGAACTCCAGTTTGAGGTTTAATCACCTCTTTGAGGTGACCAGAGTCTGTCCCTTTAGGATCCATCAGCAAGGAATTAGACTGAGATATTCCCATCTGGAAGCAGTACTGGGGCTGAGCCTCACAAATTACCAACATTTCCAGCAGGATCCTTCTCCAGGCTCCATCCTCTCCCTGTCTTTAAACAAGTCAAAGCATTGCTACAATTTATTAAAAAAAAATACTGGAAATTGAGCCAAGAGAATCAATGTAAACCCTTGAGCTTGTTCAGTTCAGTTCCAGTGTTTAGGAAAATTCAGCTTCCCAGCTCCTTCCACTGATCCAGGTTTCTTCCAGATCACCCCTCTGAGGCAGCACATGAGCCAGGAGGAGGAGCTGAATTTGAGAACAGCAAAGGTTCCACCCCTGGGGCTTCCAGGGAGTTGCAGCTTCTCCAGCTGAAGTCACTCCAAAGGGTTTTCCACAGCCTCGTGCTTTGATGTGGCCACTTATCCCCGGGCCAGGGCTACTCCGGGATGGCCCCGGGGCTGTTTCTGAGCAAAGGGCAAAGCAGAGCCCTGGCTGCAGCAGCTCCCTCCAGGGCTGACAACAAAGAGCTTTGTTATTCCACGCTGGCCTCCTTTTGTCTTCTCCTCCCAGCCGGTGGAAGCAAGAGAGACAATTTGGGATAAAGCTGGGAGCCCAAGAGAGACAATTTGGGATAAATCTGGGAGCCGTGCAGCCTTTGATTGCACAACACAGGTTACAGCTTTGCTGTTGTGCCATCAGCTGCAATTTAAATGAGTTAACTGTGGAGCAGCCCCAGCCCTGCCCTCGAGGTTGGTGCAGTGCACAAAAGATTCTCAAGTGCCTCCACCAGGCCAGGGAGGGAACTGTGGAAGGACAATGCAAAAATAAGGATTTGTTTCCCAGCAGTGATCTGCAGTAATTACTGAGGTAGGTTTGCACACCAGCAGTGTTTCCTTGTTCAGATTCCTGAACAAATCTCCACAGAAAATGCTCCAGAAGATCTCCAGCACCATCCTCGACTTCTGCTTCTGGTGTATCCCAAAGGATCCTTTCCACACAAAAAAGCCCAAACTGGGAATTCTCTGCCATGGATCTGCAGCAGGGGATGGGAACAGCCACAGCAGAGGTGGATCTGTACCCCAGATCCCGGAGCTGTGGGTCCTGGCTCCTCCCCAGGGAATGCCGTGGGCTTCCAGCTGCCACATCCTTCTTCTTCCCCCTCTGGGGGCAGCTCCTGCCTCAATTCCTCCCACCCAGCTCTGAATTCTTGCTCAGCACAGAGGATCCTCCCCAAACCAGCCGTGACATCACAAGGAAGGTGGGGCATCCTTGAATAAACTCTGCTCCTTCAGCCTTCTTCACCCACGTGCTGGGGTTTGTAAACAGGCTCAGCTCTGTCAGAACGGGCTCTACATTCCTGCTTGGGTGACAAATTCAGCTTTTCTGTGGTCATTTTTTGTTTTTAAATAGATCAGGAACAGGCAATCTCAGCTTTTGTACATGACTCTAAAAAATAACTGGCTGAATATTATCTAGATAACTGCTTTTAAAACCCATCTCTTCCTACAGAAATTGTAAACGAGTAAAAAATTTAAATAGTCTTTTGTAAAAAAGCAAGGACAATACAAGTTATAAAAAAATGGCTCTTCCCTGCCTCTCTTTTCCCCCCACCCTGTGGACAACTGAGCCTGGACAGCTCTGGAAGATCCTCAGAGGAGTTTCCTTCTCCAAAACTCATTCCTGTGGCGTTCCCAGGGTGAGCAAACGCTGCCAGCTCGCACAGACGTCCCTCAGGCAGCGCTGGAATTGTCCCCTCGTGGGAGGAGCACTCAGGGATTCCTTCAACACCAACAGCTCCCTCCAGTCTCACCAGAACAACCGAGATTTCGGGGCCGGCACCTCCTGCCACGCGGAGCCCACGGAAGGAGGGACACAGGGAGGGAGAGAGAAGGAAGGGGGAGATCGTTTTCCACAGAGAATAAGAAATTCAGCAGTAGTGTCTGACGAGGAACACTTATCAAATAAATAATTACCTACAGAGAGGTTCAGAAGACACAACCAGCTTTTTACTCAGAGACAGCTCCGAGGCGAATCCCACAGAGAAGCCGACCCCGCCTTCCTGATACCCAAACTGGGGAGCTGCCAGAGGATGAGGATGATGCTGAGGAAGGCACTGCCAGCCTGCAGTGATCCCTCCCTGCCTTCAGGCGCTGGTTCCATCCTCCTCGATGACGCGGTTCATGCTGGTGCCGTGAGTGATGTGTGTCATTGGGTTGCTGCTGAGGTCCCTGACGCTGCTGTGCCGCGACTGCTCGTTGAGGCGGTGGCAGCTGCTGTGCCTCGAGTGGTCGGTCAGTCGTGACATGCTGCCGTGAGGTAGTCGTTCCTCCACGCCCCTGTAGCTGCAGGGAGTGTACCTAAAGCAGGGAGACACAGCACGATGGAACACAGCTCCTGTGAGCAAAGGCGCTCCCCGCCCGCCTTTCAGCTCCTCCCACCACGGGCCTGCCTCGGTGTTGATAATTAGGGCAGTGAAACGGTGATTAATTAGCCTGGAAACCTCGACTCAGAGCAGGGAACCTGTGCCCGTGTTTGCTCGGGCAAGGTCAGGAGTATTGACTGACACACGGACAAAAGCAGCCAGGAAAGTGCTGAGCTGAGGTCGGGGCAGGTTTGTTTTCCCACCCAGGTCGCTCCCGTGCGGGGCACAGCCCTGCTGTGTAATTAATCCTCCAAGAAAATATCATGGCATTTTTTTCTCTTTCCAGTCCAGACACTAACAGGGAGAGGAGATGCAGCAGAACATCCAATTTTAACAGAATTATGGCCACGTGTCTGGCTGGAAGGGGCCTGTCCAATCTTCTGCACAAAATTTGCACAGAGAGGTTGTGGACTGCCCACATCTGGAACTGTTTGAGGACAGGCTGGACAGGGTTTGGAGCAACCTGGGATAGTGGAAGGTGGACGAGATGATATTTAAGGTCCCTTCCTGTTGGAGCTCTGGTTACTGAGAATTTCAGACTTTCTGTGCTGCCAGGCACTGACCCCTAAGAGAACACTGCATTGGACCTGAGGCCTTGGAGAAGGATTCCAAAATTAAATTATAAAACTGAGATTCTAAGTGTGTAGTTTGAATAGAAGTGTGTAATATCACAAGGTGGAAAACTTTAGTTTAAAGTTTTGGAGTATAGTAATATATAAAAAGCAAAATAGAAGTTTTAAGACAGCAGCTAGTCCTTCACCTTCTTCTTTAAGTGGTATTATATAATTAGATAAAAAAGTCCACATTGTGAGCCACGAGTAGTTATTAAAAATAATTTAAGTGTCATTTCTTAGCCAGTTTATCCATAAAAAGCCTTGTAGACACACTGCAGAACTCCCAATTTATACGATTATAACACAGACAAGAACTAACAAACACCTAAAACACCATCTCCCCCATTTAAGCCCACCATGACCCGAAGAGCAGACGCAGATAAAAGCCCAGCACGCCTCCCCCACCCCTGGGTGCCCTCCCCGCGGGGGTGCCGGTACCGTCCGTCCCGGGAGCGGTGCAGGCTGCCGTGGTAGCTGCTGACTTTGCTGTGCACGCTGCCCGCTTTGCTCCGCTGCTCGTCCAGCACCGCCAGCTGCGTGGACGAGGCGTGCGTGGAGGTTCCCTGCGTGGAGGTGCCCCGGGATTTGCGGATTATTGGGGTGTTGGGGTCCCGCAGCAGCGACTGCGCCAAGTCCGGCGGCTCCTGCAGCACTTGGCGGCTCTCGTTGACGACTCTGAGTAATTAATTAGCGTTAATTAGTGAAAGTGAGCGCAGAGCGTGATTTACATTAGAACAGCCCGGTTTGCCTGATTTTGAAGCATTTCTGGTGGAACCGAGGGCACAGAGAATGTCTCTTAGTTTAAGAAATTCTGACCCTCAGCACAACTCTGCTTTTAACCTTCGTCCCTGGGAAAAATTGCCAAAACTTTGAGATGAGTTAGAACACACAGGCAGTGATATGATGATGTAGTTTTTCACAGAGAGTATCACAGAGTGAAGAATTTAGAGTTTTAAGATTTTAATATGAGAGTGAATAGGAGACAAGATAGAAGATTTTGGGTGTTTTCTTTCTTCTTGTCTTTTTTTAGCTCTATTTTTTGTAGTACTTGTAGTAAAAATTATTGGTTAGTGTGAGTAGTAATGTAGAAGTTATGTGCATAAATTAGTAAAAGTTATTAGTAGGAAAGTAAACACAAAGTATGTGTTAGAAGTTAATTTGCTTAAACAGCTTTAAAAGACCTTGATTTGAGGTAATTTTGTCCATTTTGTGCCTTGATTTTTCACATACTAAGTGTTTATTTGACGCTTAATTCTTGTTAAAAACATTTTGAAGACAGACAAATGTAGATTTGATTCTGGGAAAAAGAATAATTAGGGGGAAATAAGGAATTTTTGGAGCTGTTGCCTGTTTTACCTTCCTTGCTCCATTCTGAATAGTGATTTTTCCATCCATTCCTGCCTTTGCCTCCATAAAAAGCAGCCCAAACTCTCTCCCAGGACAGCAGGGGAAGGGTTTATCTGTCAAATATCCGTACTCACTCTTTTTTCCTGCGCCCGTGGAAGAAGCTGGCCCACTCAAAACAGGTCTTCTTGCTTCCAACCCAGAACACCGAGGGGATCCCCACCACCAAGGCCATCAGGTACTTCATGAGGAACAAAATCAGGTCTGGACGGCTCATCTGAGTGACCTGCAGAGAGAAAAGGAAGATTTTTCGAGCCCTCCTGGCTCAGCCTGGTTTGTAACACATTGAAATGGTCCCTCCCTGCCTCCAGGCAAAGCAAACACGGCCGGGATTCCTTTGTTCCCTGGCTCCGGAGCATGACAGCTCAGCCGCTGGGAGGTCCTGGCCTTTATTTGTATTTCTGGTCTTTTGTCCGTGCCCTGAATAATCCTGAAATGTTTTCTAGTCTGCAAATCAGAAAGAGTCGTTGCTTTGATGGGATTAACCTATATAGGACCAGGTGCTGTGGCTGCTCTTGGGAAAAATGTCAGTGGAACTTCATTTATGGTCAGTTCTCATTTTTTATTCCTTTCAGGGTTTCCTTGCCTCCCTCCTTTGGGAATTCAAGTGCCTGGTTCTCATCAACCCAGCAAAACTTCCTCACTTCAGGGAGATCAGCTGGACTTGAAAACACTCCCAAGATCTGTTTCTGCAAATGCTTTTACACACCAAGGGTTTGTTTGGAAAAGAAGACAAAGATTTTCCTTCCAGGAAGGTCCGTAGGGAAGCTGCAGAACAAACACCCAGGAGCTTTCTGGAATTGATAACCCAGCTCAAAAACTGAACCTTCAAGGAGAGAGAACTTCCAGAGCAAGGCTGAAAGAGGCCACCAAGCTGTGGAGGGAAGGAACAAACTCGTGGTGGTGAGAAGTCCTCTGTGATGGCAGCACTTGTGCTGTGACCCTGCAATTCCAACAGTTCCAGGAGCTGGGAGAGATGGGATAAATCTGGGAGAGCTGGGATAGAGGTTGGGATAAAGGTTGGGAGAGCTGGGATAGAGGTTGGGATAAAGGTTGGGAGAACTGGGATAAAGGCTGGGAGAGCTGGGGGTGCTCACCTGGAGAAGAGAAGGATCCAGGGAGAGCTCAGAGCCCCTTGCAGGGCCTAAAGGGGCTCCAGGAGAGCTGGAGAGGGACTGGGGACAAGGGATGGAGGGACAGGACACAGGGAATGGCTTCCCACGGACACAGGGCAGGGATGGATGGGATATTGGGAAGGAATTCTTGGGTGGGGAGGGGCTGGGCTGGAATTCCCAGAGAAGCTGTGGCTGCCCCTGGATCCCTGGCAGTGTCCAAGGCCAGGCTGGACAGGGTCTGGAGCAGCCTGGGACAGTGGGAGGTGTCAGGGTTGGAGCTGGATGAGTTTTGGTCCCTTCCCAAACCACTCTGTGATTCCATCATCTCAAACACCCACTGGCCATTAAATGACCTGGCCTTTAACGGGAGGTTCTCTGCTTTTTGTCACAGCTGAGGGAGATTTCCAAACCCCTTGACATTTCTACCACCTTGAAAATGTTTATTTTCTCAGGAGATGAGGGCTGAGGAGCAGAGAGAACACAAACATCAGATTTATCCTGATGCCAACAGAAATAAATTCTGTGCACAAGGGGGTGAGAAAGAGCTGCAGATGGCTCAAGGCTTGCAGTGGCAGGAAGGTTCACTGTGGATTTTTAGCTGTGGGGAGGTGCCCATGCAATCTTTCCAACAGGGAGTCACCGCAGCGGTGCCTTTGGGACACATGGTGACAGTGCTGGAAAAACAACCACATGTTGGATTTTCTGGTCCCAGCAAGGTGGGAACCCAACCCCTGGGCCCTTTGGAGGGGGTTCCCTGCTGAGTTCTTTTCCAAGGATGAAGAACGTGCAGGATTCTCTTTCTGGGTCTTCAGGGTTTTGTTCATTCTTAAGTTCAGCACCGTCTGCACACCAGACTCAGCGTGCGAGAAGGGAGGCACAAAATGGA
>VWZP01005053.1:0-22833 GCA_013396995.1 Dicaeum eximium
TGCCACAGGAATCGCTAGCAGCACAAGAATCTCAACAACAGCACCAGGGAAACTTGCAGTGAAGTGCAGGGTGGCCCTGTGTGACAACACCAAATGCTGAGCCATTCCACCCCTCCTTCCCCACCATCCCAGAAAATCAAAGCCCCAAGAGACCATCTGTGAGGATGAGGAAGAGCTCCAACTCTCTGAGATCTACCATTATGTTCAGGCAGGAACACAATGCATGCAGATAAGCGTCCTTTCCATCCAGTTTGAGGATGAGGCGATCTACAAATCGCATTACAAATTACAAATTCTGGTAAATTTGGACCGTCTGATGGACCAAGGGACATTTTAATCATAGGGGAGTCTATTAATGGACCAGAGAGTTTGCAAGTACTTCTGGAAGTCCAAACTGTGGGACCAATGGGTAAAATTACTGTGATTGTCTCATGTGTAGACCCGCCTTGGTATTTGTCTAAAGACACACCCATCATTCAGGCTTTCCTTATACCCACATGGACTGACATTTTGCCGGTAAACCCTGTGGTTTTCTGGGCAGAGACTGTGGGCCAAGACAGACCTCTTATAGACTGTGGCTTGTTTTACAAAGGGGACAAAGTTTAGCTTCCAGGTGTGGAATACTAGAGCAGATGTGACCATCATTGCCTGCTCCGAGTGGCCACAGGGCTGGGAGCTAGAGCCAGCCAATGGAATCATCTCTGGGATTGGAGGAGCTGCCACCTCTATGCGAAGCAAATGGACAATCCTTATTCAAGGACCTGAGGGTCAGGTAGCCACAGTAAGACCTTTCATGGTAAGGGCACCTATCATCCTATGGGGCAGAGACCTATTGTCTCAATGGATAACAAGGCTGAAATCCCCTCACCACTGCAGGATTCTAGTTGGGGTCACTGTGGAGTGCCCAACCACACTGCTCACATGGAAAACTGATGAACCAGTGTGGGTTGATCAGTGGCCTCTCTCAGATGTGAAGTTAAATAGTGGAGGAACAGTTGTCCAAAGGCCACATAGTACCATCCATTAGCCCTTGGAACACCCCCGTCTTTGTCATTTGTAAACCAGGCAAAGACAAGTGTATGCTCCTGCAAGACCTCAGGAATGTTATAAACGGAGACAAATGCATTTTGGGTTGGAAAAAGGCAAAACTCAGTTTATTAAAAATTAACAGGGCAACAAAGGTGAGGAGCCAGGCTAATCCCAGCTCCCCTTAGTGAGTCAAGCCAACGATACACTGTCCGCACCCCCAGAGGCCTTGGAGTGCGAACAATGTATCGGACTTAGGAAGGCTGAATGAGGCTGAATGACATGGCAGCTCACCAAGAAGCCAACAACCAAAAAGCCCCAGGGGCACGCCACACAGTCCTTTTATAGCATTCTCCTTCTTTGGGATTGGTCCTCTTTCGATCATTCTCCTCATTGGCTCAGGTCTAGGGGTTTTATTGGTTCATAGAGAAGGAGTGCTCCTGACCAATCATTCTCCAGGGGCGTTGAATGATTGGTCAGGGCATGCACCAATCCTGAATCTGGTCCATGATGTCATTGGATGATGTAACTTTCTGGTCTTTTCCATGTCTGTCATGATGTCATTGATGTTCTGATTGGCCAACCTTTTGGTACCTATACAAACCTAATTAAAACCTATCTCCCGACGCAACACGACGGATCTCAACGCTTATCGACGAGACCCGACACAATTCCCAATGCCACTAACAAATAATTAACAACTTTATTAATTATAAACTTGGTAATTGATTGTAACGAACTTGCATAATGAAAGGAACAGAACTCCTGACATCTATATCAACTCCCCTCTCTTAAACTTTGATCAGGCTTTGCCCGCATCAATAAAGTTTAAAAAAAAGTAGCTTTAAATGGGCCATTAAACAGTCTCTTCATAAACTCTATAGAACTTCCTCAATTTCTGGTATTTTTTGTAGGTTTCCACTGTGTTGGTAAATTCGGGAGAATTCTCTTCTTCATCAGATTGTTGGGCTTGTAGTCTCAGGACCTGTTTGATTTTTTTCCTCACTCAGTTGTTCCAGAGAGTTGCGTACAATTCTCGTGACCAATCGAATAATGCAGGGAATAATACAAGGGAGAAAAATAACACCCATTAATCCAAAACCAAGAATAAAAACAAGCTTTTCCCACCATTTTCCCCCAAACAAGTTTTCCCACCAATTGGATGAAATTAAAAGAGACCACCTCTGGACAGGAACATGTGCTAATTTATGAATATTAGTAGTGATGTTTTTGATGGTGTCCCCGTGATCGTCTATTTCCAAGCAGCACTCAGACAAATTAAACTTTCCGCACACACCTCCCTCCTCTGCGAGGAGGTAATCCAAGGCCAAGTGATTCTGGTATATGGCTGTTCGCATTTGGTGAGCCTGTGTGGAAAACAAATCCATCACGAGTGCTGATTGGTTTGTGATTTTTTTCCAGAAGGGCTTGTAAACGGATAATTCTGTTCAACATGTAAATGGGGGTCCGGTACCCCCATGACCCATCCTGGGCCCAGGTGGCAGGGCTATATGTGGCAATGATCCTCTCTGGAGGCCACTCGTCTTTCCACTTCTGAGTGCCTCTAATAATAGTTTCTCTTTCCTTTAGAGCTAGTTTGTCATAGAGGGGTACTCCCAAATGGTGGCTTTCCACTTTCGGCAACAAAAAGAAAGAAGGTCTTATAATTCCTAAAGTACAGCTTCCTGCCCAATTTTTAGGGAGAACAGAAAAAGCTTTTCATCCACATAACCAAAATAAAATTTCAGGGGCTTTCCAAAAGTTCCAATTATTTACTTCATTAACATATTCAGGGCTCCAAAACTTATACAAACTAGGTTCATCTCTGTAGGGGTTAGGAAACATACTCGTGCATTCATATAGTTGTTCACTCTCGATATAGATACAACCTGATTTCCTTGATCTCGACCAATAAATTTCCGGGGCCCGGGGGATCCATGTGGGAATTGTTCCATTGGTCACCAAATACCGTCTACAGTGTAGCTCTCCTACGTATTTTGTATGTCTCGGTCCCTTCTGCCATATGCACTCCTCTCTGATTACTTCAGACCGGACGTTCCATGTTTCACCAGGCTCCCGAGGTTGTTGCCTAAAAGCCATGGTGGGTCTTTTCAGCAACTTCAAGATGTCCTGTGGTGTCAGGGCGATCCCCTTCCAGGGCCAGGATTCTGCCAGCCTAGTGTCTCCACAAATATAGCAATTGGACAGGTTAAACTCGTGAGATATACGTTCCATGAGATCTACAAATAAGTTTTTGCCCACGGTTAGAAATTTATCTTTAGGTACTATCTCTCTTTTTAATTCTTTTTCTTTTATCATGTCTGGCATAAACACTCTCTAGGACAACTCTATCTTTCTGGGGTCTTGTTCCACACACAACCAACGTTCCTGGACTGGACAGTCCCCAACTAATTTTTGTATTAAGGTACCTATATTTTTGATTTGCCAATAAATCTTATCTTCCTCTACACATGTCATCACTCGCTCCAGATCAACACACTCAGGGTTTGGGTTGGTATGCACCCTGAGGATGGCTGTTTGCCTGTCGCCTGCGTAGAGCGGTTGGTAACATTTTTCACACATGGCCAGAGGTTCGCTTTGGGTTGTTACAAACATCATCATCACAACCTGGAGCCCGGCACAGGGCATTCTCACTTTACCTTTAACCTCCATCTCTCCAGAGATGGTCTTTCCTCCAGTGAGTGTCCCTGGCCCAACCTCATTCCCTGGTCTAAACAGCCTTACCCAGCTTCTGGCACTTGTTCCCAGCTCTTCAGACAGCAGTGACAGCATCCTTCTCTGGAGTGGTTGATCGCTCCTTCTTAATTTGGGGTTGAATTCCTAAAAGGATTGGGGAGTGCTCTGTCTCAGGCCGTTAGGTCCTGTGAGTGGAAGTACCAGAAATGAAGGAAAAGAAGAGAAACAAAGATTAATAATTTGAACACAAACTTATGATTTAACATACAACTGTAACTTATTTACAATTATATACATGCTTATGGTGTCTCTTAGATCTTCTTTAAAGTTGGTGTCTTATTATGATGTGACTTCTGTTTCTGGGATGGGAAGTGGTCCTTTAATTTGCATTGCATGGGTCCATCCCTTTTCACTGGTCCTAACAGCAGTAGGAGTTGTCAACAGGACCTGGAACAGGCCTTCCCACTTTAGTGTCAAAGGTTTCTCATTCCATGCTCATATCAGGACCCAATCGCCCAGCTCACATTAATGGATTGAAAAGTCTAATGGAATGTTTTGGGTAAGTAGACCCTTTTCTCTAAGTTCTTGGAGAGTTTTAGCAATATTTTCAATATATATTCTTATACTTTTCTCTCCTTCTTCGTAAGGGTAAAAATTCTGAGGGGGGAGCAAAAAGGGAAGGCCAAACATCATCTCGTAAGGGGAGAGTCCCAGGTCACTTTGGGATTGTGTCCTCATTCTTAGAAACGCAAGGGGCAAACATTTCAGCCAGTTCATTTTAGTCTCTATCATTAATTTGGTTAAGATGTTTTTCAGTGTTTGATTTGCCCTCTCTGCTCACCCTGAGCTTTGGGGGTGCCAAGGAGTATGGAGTTGCCAATCAATTCTTAATGCTTCAGTAATTTGCTGTAGTATTTTTGATGTGAAGTGTGGTCCTCGGTCCGAATCTATGGAGTTTATAACTCCGTATCAATGAATTATCTGTTCTAGTAATATTTTGCTTACTACTTCTGCAGTTTCTTTAATGGTGGGGAATGCTTCAATCCAATGTGTCAGATGATCAACAATTACTAATAGGTGTTTATATCTTTGAACTGGGGGAAGTTCTGTAAAATCTACCTGAATACATTGAAACGGCCTCTTTGCCAACTCCCTTCCCCCAGAAGGAGCTTTCCTCATTATCTTTTTATTGACTTTCAAACAAATTATACAATCTTTGGTGACCTTTCTTGCTACTTCATATATTCCAATACAAGCATTTGTTCTTAAAAAATTATTAACTAAAGCTTGCATCCACCAATGTGTAGTTTGGTGTATTTGTTTTAGAATTTAGTATGTTAATGTTTTGTTTAGTTTTGCCTCCCATCTTGTAATTTCCACACTCCCTCTTCTGTTTTTGTGCCCCCTATTCATTTTCTAATTTATTATTAATTATTATGAATTTTCGTAATTCATTTTCTTCTCAAGGGGTAAAGATTGGCAGTTGATTGTTTGGTCCTTTGTCTGCTTCTTTCAGCTGAAATATCTTTTCCTCTCCACTTAATGCTGCTTCCTTAGTCTCTTGGTCAGCCAGACTATTTCCTTGGGATTCAAAGGATGTTTTTCTTTGGTGGGCTTTAATGTGCACTACGGCAATCTCTAAAGGTTCTTTTAATGCTTCTAATACATCATTTATTAATTTGGTGTGACTCAAAGTTTTTCCTTTTGTATTAATGAATCCTCTTTCTTGCCAGATTTTTCCAAATGTGTATACCACACCATAAGCGTACTTTGAGTCAGTGTAAATTGTACCTATTTTATCTCTTAGATATTTGGGTCCTCTTAAAAGGGCATAGATTTCGCACCCTTGTACCAACCAGGTGGCTGGGAGTTTCCCTTTTTCAATAACCTTTAAGTCATCTCCCGCTACAATTGCATATCCAGATGCTCTTTTTCCATCAATGACCCTTGAAGATCCATCTATAAATAGGGTTTCTCCTTCAGGTATAGGTGTACCACCAAGGTCAGGTCTTACTTTTGTTTGTAAATCAATGAGATGTAAACATTTGTGCTCCAAACTCCCCTCCGGTTCACCATACAGAAATTGAGCGAGGTTTTGGTTTCAGGTGGTGGCCAATTCTAAATTATGTTGATTATTTAATATCAACTCATACTTCAGCAGCCTGTTATCAGTGACCCAGAGATGGGCTTTTGAACTTAAAATTGCCCTCAGGTCATGTGAGGTATAAACTTTTATTTTTCCACTAAAGATCAATTTGAGTGAATCTTCAATTAGAACGACTGCGGCTGCTACAGATTGTAAACACAAAGGCCACCCCCTCACCACCGGGTCTAATAATTCTGATAAAAACGCAACTGGTTTTCGGACCTGACAACAAGACTGTGTCAGGACACCATAAGCAACACTGCTATCGGTGTTCACAAACAATTCAAAAGGGTGTTTTAAATCAGGTAAGCTTAAAACTGGAGCGATTGTTAACTTTTCTTTTAAAGTATCCAATTGACTGTCATCTTCTGTTGTCCAATTAAAGGGCTCATCTCCTACTAATTTTTCATATAAAAATTTGACCAATTTCAAGTGTTCGTTTATCCAGAATTTACAATAGCCAGTTAGTCCTAATAATTTTCTTATATCTCTTTTAGTTTGAGGAACAGGTAGGGAAAGTATACCTTTAACTCTTTCAATATCTAGTTTTTTATATCCAGACCCAATTATATGACCTAAATATTTTACTTCAGATTGAACAAATTGTAACTTCTTTTTAGATACTTTCAAACCTTTTTCTCCTAGGAAATTTAACAACTTGATGGTGATGTTCCTAACTTGACTTTCCTCTTCCCCTGATATCAACAAGTCATCCACATATTGCAATAAAGTAACTGTGTTCTCCTGAGGGAACTCCCTTAGCAGTTCCTCCAGGGCTTACCCAAAGAGGTTAGGACATTAGGTGAACCCTTATGGTAAGAGGGTCCAGCAATGGTGGTTTCTAGCTCCCATTCAAACGTGAATATGTTTCGACTCTCCGTATCTAAAGGGCAACACCAAAAAGCATCCTTAAGGTCTATAACACTAAACCAGTTGTGATTGGCAGGAACTTTCCCTAACAGGGTATATGGATCGCTCACCACTGGGTATTTAGTTTCTACTCTTTTATTTATTTCATGTAAATCCTGAACCAGACGATAACTCCCATCAGGCATTTTTAGGGGTAAAATGGGGGTATTATGGGGAGACATACATGTCTCCAAAATTCCTTCTTTCACATGATCTTCTATTACTGGGGACAATCTCCTTCTCCCTTCTGCCGAAATTGGATATTGTTTAATTCTCACAGGCGGATTGTCTTCTTTTATGTTAACTTTTATAGGTGTTATATTTAACAGCCCCCGTCCACCAGTTTCTGCCCAGACGATGGGGTTCATTTTCTCATTATCTTTTTCAGTGAGCAGCAATAATTTCACAATCATTTTCTCTTTATATGGTATAACTCCGATGTTAAATTTGACTTGTAAGTCCTGCCCTAACAAGTTGAAATCTAGATATTTTAGATATAACAAATCGGATACTATGGTCCTTGAATTTCCCTTCAATACTACATCTTTGATCACAGAGGCCTCGAAAGGCTTTCCCCCTGCTCCCTGTACTTTACATTTTTGATTGCTTTCGAACACTCCTTTAGGTAACTTAGAAACACAAGATTTGCCCGCTTCAGTATCAACTAAAAATTGAAACGTCTCCCTGGGGTCCCACTTCTAAAATTATCAAGGGGTCATTCGGTGGTATGTTTGCCTTCCCCAGGGAAAAGAGCCCTGACATCCCTATTCACTATTGTTAGTCTCTTTATACACTTCATGATCTCTCCTGCATCTGGGGCAGCCTCTTAAAATGTGTCCATGTACACCACAATAATAACATGTCTTTACCACTGCATATAATTCCCCCAGACGCTTGGGTCCTTTTGTGCTCGTAACTTCTCTCTTTCCACTGTTCCCTCCTATCTGGTTCCTCTGCTTTCACTCTCCTTTGTCACTGCCACCATAATGCGGGCCTTAGTTCTCATTTTCTCCTCATCACACCTTATGTATACTTTTTGTTCCTCTCTCAGCAAATCATTAATGTTCTTTTCTTGCCATTCTTCAATTTTTTCAAGCTTTTTCCTAAAGTCTGGCCATGCTCTGGAAACAAACTGTACTTTAATAAGTGTTTGGCCTTCTGTGCTGTTCGGGTCAATGCTGGAGTATAGTAGAAAATTTTGTTTTAGCCTTTCCAGCCATGCGTGGGGCGATTCATCCTTTTCTTATTGGCTGTCAAAAACCTTTTTGACATTATTACCCCTGGGGACTGCTCCCCGAATGCCTTGTACAATGAGGGACCTGTAGTCCCTCATATTCGCCCTTCCTTCTGGGGTATTAGCATTCCAATCTGGGGGTTCGAGGGGCATTTTTACATCACTCCTCAACCCTCCTCTATGTTCTTTCTCCCATACCTTCATTACAGCAGTTCTTATTAGTTGTATTTCCTCCAGGGAGAAAAGTATATTCACAATAGAATTAATTTCTTCCCACGTATATATGTTTGGGCCTAAGAATTGGTCCACTTGGATTGACACTCCCAATGGGTCTTCTAAGAGATCTTTTAGTTCTTTCTCAAAGTTTCTTACTTCTGAGGAGCCTAAGGGAACGTTTACAAACCCTATGCCTCTTGTGCCCCTCCCAAGGGGACTTTCCTTAAGGGTAACAATTTCTCTGTATGTTCAATACTTTGTAATTCTCTCTTATCCTTAGATCTAGTATTCCAGGAATGTCCTGTAACATTTGTTTCCCCTGCATGGCTTGGTTCTCTAGGTGTTACCATTTCCTTTGGTTGACTGGTTTGTTCTTGAGAACTCTCTCTTTGTGAAGAAGAGGCTGTTTGAGGTGTGTCAGAGACTGATTGGCCTATAGTTTCAGGTGGTTGGTGATGATTTGCCACCTGATTGTGTGGGAAGGACCATAGGAGTAGGGGGTGGGAGATGATCTAACACATCCCACTGCCTCCTAGGTTCCTCATTTTTTTGGTTTTCTTTCTTTACTTGGCATACCCTTGTAGTGTTATCTGGGTATGCTGGTGTCAGCCAACAGGCTGCATATCTTAGTTCTTCTTTACTTATTCTTTTCTTTGCATTTAAATGTTTATTTAGGGCTTCACATAACCAGCCCTCATTGGACCTCTACCAGGGCCACTGTACAGACCCATCCTGTATCTTTGGGCCAACATTCAACACAATATTTAATAATTTTTATTTTATTTAGTTATTTCAAGGTTTCATGTTCCTCCCATTGACCTAGCATTTTGCCAAGGGGACTTTCAATAGGAATGTCTTTAACTTCATCTTTCCCACCTTGGCTTTTGGAGCCTTTACTGGCACATTTGCCCATATTTACTGACGGTTGTTTGCTGGCAAGTGTGTGCAAAATTGAATTTGTGAGGGGGTGTGTAGTGTGGTGTTATGTGTTATTACTTGGATGTCACTATAACTTATGATGGGAAAAAAAATGTTATCGTGGGAACTCTGGTTACCGGATGTTTGTTTGCTTAAAGCTTCCGGTTTCCACCCAGACTTTCTTCCAGGGACACTCCTCCAGAACAACGCCTCTCCCTTATGGTTCCCCTCCTTTTCAAGATGGCGCTGACTGCCTATTTCCGGTGGTGTAGGAACCAAACCAAGATGGTGCGACCTCTTTCAGGTTGGTGCTGGCTGCCCCACTGTTAAAACGACCCCCAACACCAAACTAAATACTATATTAACTAAAAACTGATTTATGATAATAAAATTATAAAGAAAGGCACTGCAAGAATTATGAAATACAAAATCAACTCCCTTGTTACTGAACTTAGTAGAATGAACAAAATCATCAAACTTAACCAGTAAACTAAACAATCGGAAGCAACACTTACAATAAAGGAACTCACTAAAACAGACCACAAAACTCCTAATAAAATCAACTCACACATAAAAAGACAAATTATTACTGCTTAACTCTTTTAACTTTAACAAACATAAATGGGAAGCTCCAAAGGGTTTCCAGCAGACTCTGAAAGCACACAAACAATAACTTCACTACAAAACTCTATGACAGCGATTAATACAAAATGGTGCTTTGTCACATGAATCCAGACAAACTTAAGATGGCGCTTTCACCAAAAGAACACAAGGTCGACACAAAATGGCGTTCCCGCCAAACAATAAAGGACTAACAACAGCAGCAACTTAAAATGGTGGTCGCACCATGCAGCCACAGACAAACAATGACGCAAAATGGCATTCCCACCACTTTCCAGGGACGCCACGAAGACCAGATGAGCCAGAAAATGGCGCTCCCGCCACCGGACACATGGAGCACCCAAGATGGTGGAGTTGCCACTCGACTAACAAAACACGTTTTCGACAAGCTTACACAGAACTCACATACTCGACCTTTCTCGGTGGACAGCTTGGAGGCTCTTGCTCTTTTCGGCTCACTCCAAGCACTGTCTCACCAAGCACACACAACAAAGCACAGCGCTTTCTCTCAGCAGGCAGTCTGGGGACTTTTGCTTATGAGGCTCACCCCAGACACTGCCACACTGAATTCTCCTGACATGGCACTTCACACCAACACCTCACAACAACCTACCTTAACTAAATTTATAGACATTAACTTAGATTAACTTGAAAATAATGAATATTTGCTTAACACAACCGAACTAACAAAATACGTCCTGGTAGTCCAGGACTCAAAAATAAGAATTTCAGCAACAAAAAGTACAGCAAAAAGGAAAACTTAATGACCCTAATGTGGCTAGCTAACTCCCCCTTCCAGCTCCTAGTGAGCAGGAAGATCCTCCCCCACTCGGTGGCCCTCCGGCACTTAAATGCCACTGCCCCGGGCTTTGGGTCCCCCCACCCCGCAGGTCAGAACTGGTCGCCGAGTAGGAAGCTGTCATGATCCGCAAGGTGGGGTTTGTAATGTGGTTCTTTTATTTGATCTGAGAGTACAAAAGCTAAACAACACCAGGGACTCAACACAGCAAAATTGCACTTAATATATTGAGTGCTCATCAACACTAATATGCGATAGAGGGGAGAGAAAAGAAAAGAAAAGAAAAGAAAAGAAAAGAAAAGAAAAGAAAAGAAAAGAAAAGAAAAGAAAAGAAAAGAAAAGAAAAGAAAAGAAAAGAAAAGAAAAGAAAAGAAATAGAAAGGAAAAGAAAAGGAATAGAAAGGAAAAGAAAAGGAATAGAAAGGAAAAGGGAGTCAGGGATGTAGCTACCAACTGAAGTCCGCCCAGCTGTCCGTCGACGCAGGTGCAGGGTCTTCTCTCTGTTGGGGAGATCTCAAAGGCGGGTGAGTTCAGGGTGCATTTTTATAGTCTTTTACAAAGCAAGAGGCACAGGGCCAGAAACAGAGGAGATTGATGACCATTTAATGTAGAGATAGTTGCCCTAAGAGACAGGCACTAGGTAAACAGTCCTGTGTGGCTAGCACTGATTTCCTCATCAGCACAGGCAGTACCAGTCCTCAGCAGGGAGGCATTTTGCAATGTATGCACATTCTTTGGCAGTCCTCCTGCGTTAGCCAGGCCTCAGGGTCCCTGAGTGGTCCCAGCCCTCAGTCCTCGGAGGTGATCGTGAGGCAAAAATGAGGGCTTCTCGGACCAACTCTCACAGAAGCAACTCCCGTCTGGTTCTGGACCCCAGCAGGATCCCCAGCCCAAGGTCCTATTTTCCCTTGGTTGTGGCCCTCTCCCCTCCTTCCTAGCCTGAGGAGGGGCGATCCCCCATCCGGTGGCCCACTCTTCTGGATCTCTGGTTTTTCAAAAAGGAGCTTACCACAGCTGGGGTCCTCCCTTCCCATCCCCAAGGTCCTAGATTCCCTCCCCTCGTGTTAAGCCCCAAGTGTAAGCATCCCCACCCAAACACTTAACAAGAAGGAATCACCCCCTCCGGGAACCTACAACCTGAGTACTGCCTCACCCACTTCCAGTCAATGAGCGACGTCTTAACAGACACCCTCCCTTCTCGCACGCTTCCTGCCTGTGTGCGTCCCACTTACTAGTTTCTTGACAGTACCCAGGACAGTGCCCTCCTGCAGTGCCCCCTAGATTGCTTTCCCCTTGGAGCCTCCAGTGTGCCCTGAAGGATGGGACTCACTGGGGACTACTTCTCAGATTGTCTGGGAATGACTCTTTCATTCAGGGACCGCAGGGCACACTTATGTGTTGGTCCCGGGGAGTGTCTCACTCACACACTTCACAATTGCTTCCCCTCATTCCCGGCCAGCCCCCTCGCGGGAGTCTGGAAACGCGATACTAAAGGGTCCACACTCACTTTGGGAGTCTGTTCTAACACGGCCCCCATCTCACTCGGTCGCAGACCCACTCACTCGCACTCCAAGATGCGCCCCCCTGTTGCTTCTGCTTACCAACTTCGCTGTTGGCACCCCCCCAACCCCGATGGTGGATGACGAGTCCCTCTCGGAGAGGCTTCACTGCGGCTCAAGTCACTTCCCCTTGTTGGCCACTCTGATTTCCTTTCGCTCCCTGTCAACGGGCCAGTCCGAAGCAGTCCAAAGTTAGGGTGCCAGAGACCAGCTCCAACCAGCGCCTTCCCTAACCTTCTCTCCCTCTCAGGGCCGTCTCCAGGCGGGAAAGAATGCCGAACGAGCCCCCAAAAACTGTTATAAATGAAGACAAATGCATTTTGGGTTGGAAAAAGGCAAAACTCAGTTTATTAAAAATTAACAGGGCAACAAAGGTGAGGAGCCAGGCTAATCCCAGCTCCCCTTAGTGAGTCCAGAGGCCTCGGAGTACAAACAATGTATTGGACTTAGGAAGGCTGAATGAGGCTGAATGACATGGCAGCTCACCAAGAGGCCAATGACCAAAAAGCCCCAGGGGCACGCCACACAGTCCTTTTATAGCATTCTCCTTCTTTGGGATTGGTCCTCTTTCGATCATTCTCCTCATTGGCTCAGGTCTAGGGGTTTTATTGGTTCATAGAGAAGGAGTGCTCCTGACCAATCATTCTCCAGGGGCGTTGAATGATTGGTCAGGGCATGCACCAATCCTGAATCTGGTCCATGATGTCATTGGATGATGTAACTTTCTGGTCTTTTCCATGTCTGTCATGATGTCATTGATGTTCTGATTGGCCGACTTTTTGGTACTTATACAAACCTAATTAAAACCTATCTCCCAACGCAATGCGATGGATTCCGACGCTTATTGACAACACCTGACGCAATTCCTGACGCCACTAACAAATAATTAACAACTTTATTAATTATAAACTTGGTAATTGAATATTACTTGAACTTGCATAATGAAAAGAACAGAACTCCCGACATCTATATCAAGGAAGATCAGTGAGGTCATTGAGGACATAGGCCCTCTGCAGCCCGGCCTACCCTCACCCTCAATGCTCCCGAGAAATTCTAAATTGTCAGTCATTGATATCGGAGGTTGTTTTTTAACAACCCTTTTTTTTTTATCCCTCTCCATCCCAGAGATGCCCTAAGATTTGCATTTTCTGTACCATCAATTAATAGACAAGCCCCTCTAAAAGGGTATCAATGGAAAGTTCTTCCTCAAGGAATGAAAATTTGCCAAATGTTTGTTGCCCGCATTCTCTCGCCCATTTGAGAAAAATTCCATGATGCCATAATTTTTCATTATATGGATAATATTCTAATATGCACTGAGACTGACTATTATTTGGAGATTGTTCTCAAAAAAACTATTGAAGCCATCAAAGGAGCAGGATTTGAAATTGCTACTGAGAAGATTCAGTGCACCTGCCTGTGAACCTACCTAGGACTTTGGATCAGCGAAAGGACCATTGTACCCCAGCAGCTCACCACCAAGGACAACCCCAGAACCCTGAGGGACCTACATCAGCTGTGTGGGAGCATCAGCTCAGTTTGTTCACTACTGGGGATCACAACCGAGGACCTTGCACCCCTTTTCAACTCCTGCGAGGCTGCAATGACCTCGACTCGCCACAAACAATCATACCAGAAGCCCAGGGAGTGATCCAAAAGGTATCAGAGGCACTGTCCATGAGACAAGACCACCGCGCTGATCCTGCTTTGTCTTTTCAATTTATCATCTTGGGTAAGTGTCCTAGGGTGACTTTATGATGCTTGTATCCCCAAATCGTTTGTTCTGTTTATGCTGGACATTATCTTCTGTGCTTTGAAGACTGGGTCAGAGAGCGAAGGCGGACAGAAGAAGCATCACGGAGTTTGTTATCAGAGACTGCTCTCACTCCTCCACATTCTGCTGGGACTGGGCTGTCTACATGGCATGGACGGAGCAGAACAGGGCTCTGCTTCTGCTTTTTAGTTAGTTTAGCTAGCTGAGGCAAAGAAGCTTTCCCTGGACTGTTTTTCTGTCCATTTTCTTGGAACTGTTCGAATCTGCTCTGGACTGGGGACGCTGGGAAGCACCAAGCCTGCACTTTGCGGCCCACCGGGGCCCACTCTGGGCAGCAGCCTTTCCAAGCATTGGAGGGTTTGATAACAGCAACCACCCACAGGAGAGACTTTTCTGAATTTGTCATCTTTTCAGAAAGGAGTTTTGTCATCAGGTATTGTTCATTTTGGTTTTGTGATGGGGAGTGCTTTGCTTGTTAAATAAACAGGTTTTTTCCACTTCTCTCTGAGGAAATCTTTCCCGAACTGGTTGGGGGGAGGGGCCATGTGGGTTTGTTTTCGGGGGGGCGCCCTTTTGGAGGTTTTCTCCCAAATTTGCCCTAAACCAGGACAGTAAGTCACCCAAGTTTCATGGGCTCATCTTCCAGTGGGACCCCACTTTGAAGGACCAGCTTTTAATTACAGAGTGGGTGCTCCAATAGCACCAACCACATCAGACTATCACCCCACTGCAGGAGCTGATGGCTCAGCTCATTATAAAAGCCAGATCACACCTCAAAACCTTAGTGGAGTGTGAGTTCACATGCATTTACCTCCCAGTGACATCAGGTGAGCTGGAAGCTTTGCTCCAGACCAATGAACACCTCCAGTTTGCTCGACAGCTACCCAAGTCAAATCTCTATCCATCTACAGAAACATAACCTATTTAATGAGCATTTTAATTTGGTCCCAAAATCATTAAAGAGTCAAACTCCTTCAAAGGCGCTGACTGTTTTTACTGATGGCTCTGGAAGATCCCACAAGTCAGTTATGACTTGTAAAAATCCTGACACTCAGGAGTGGGAGTCTGATGTTCAAATTGCTCAGGGATCCCCGCAAATCACAGAATTAGCAGCCGTTGTCAGAGCCTTTGAGAAGTTCAAACAACCCTTGAATCTGGTTACTGATTCGGCCTATGTTGCTGGAATAGCTGAAAGAGCAAAACATTCCTTGTTAAAGGAAGTGCCAAATACAGATTTATACAGCTTGCTTTCGAAGTTAACATACCTCCTCTCCCACTGAGAGCAACCATATCACATTATGCATGTGAGGTCACACACCAACCTCCCAGGATTGATTACAGAAGGCAATTGGAGAGCAGATATCTTAGCCATGGCAGTCCAGACCACCCTACCAGACATTTTTAATCAGGCTAAATTGAGCCATCAATTTTTTCACCACAATGTGTCAGCTCTTGTCTGTATGTTTAAAATCACANACAGATTTATACAGCTTGCTTTCGAAGTTAACATACCTCCTCTCCCACTGAGAGCAACCATATCACATTATGCATGTGAGGTCACACACCAACCTCCCAGGATTGATTACAGAAGGCAATTGGAGAGCAGATATCTTAGCCATGGCAGTCCAGACCACCCTACCAGACATTTTTAATCAGGCTAAATTGAGCCATCAATTTTTTCACCACAATGTGTCAGCTCTTGTCTGTATGTTTAAAATCACAAGGAAACAGGTGAGAGCAATTGTGGGCTCCTGCCCCAGTTGCCAGGAGTTTGCTTTGCCCTCCATGGGGGCCTGAGTTAACCCCTGAAGCCTTGAAAGTTTACAATTGTGCCAAACAGATGCCACATACTATGCACCCTTTGGGAGACAGAAATATATTAATGTGTTCATAGATACGTTCTGTAGGGCGGTATTTGCATCAGCCCACACAGAAGAAAAGGCCAAAGACATTATCAAACATTTTCTTCCAGCGTTTTCCACCCTAGGCATTCCCCAAGTCATCAAAACAGATAACTGTCCTGCTTACACCTCCAAAAATTTCAAACAGTTCCTAGATCAATGGGGGGTGAAACGCGCCACTGGCATACCCCACTACCCAGCAGGGCAATCTATTGTTGAGAGAGCTCACTGTACACTCAAGAGAGTCCTTGATCAGAAACGCAGGGGAGTTGAAACACTACTGAATGTAGAAAGATTATGTAAGGCTCTTTATGTCATCAATTTTCTTAATAATTCATTCATGGAGCCAAACCCCCCCATTGCCAGGCACTTCTCAAACACCAGGAGAGCTCAGCTCACAGAGAAACCCCCTGTGCTGATCAAAGACCCTGAATCCAAGCAAATAATGGGCCCATTTCCATTAGTAACTTGGGGGAGAGGCTATGCTTGTGTGTCCACAGAATCTGGGTCAAGGTGGATTCCCAGCAAGAATGTCATGCTGTTCATCGAATCACCAAGTGCAGCACCCAGAGACAGTTCCCCAGAACCTCAGAGACAGGAAAGAGACCAAACCCAGGTGGCATGGAGGAGGAGAAGAAAAAGACTGTAAACGCATATGTTCCTCACAGAAGAAGACGACTCTCCACTGCTCCAAAAGATCAAAAGACTCTCTGTTAAANGCTGAAGCAGACGCAGGGCCAGCGAGGCCTCCCTGGCGGTCAGTTGCCTAAGATAAAGAAATGCCTAGTCATGGTGACTGGACCAAAGAAATCCCCCTTCCACCTTTGGATCCCCGTTATCTCTCTGTAAGACCATAGGTCACATTTGCCTCAACCGTTACCACTGGACTATTTCACAAAACGCTTACCCCCTATATAAACCCCTACCTCTGCCCAGTACAGCAGCAGAGCTATCACTGACCCCTTCACAGAGACCCCTTTGCAATAACGGCAT
This sequence comes from Dicaeum eximium, assembly GCA_013396995.1. Taxonomy (NCBI): domain Eukaryota; kingdom Metazoa; phylum Chordata; class Aves; order Passeriformes; family Dicaeidae; genus Dicaeum; species Dicaeum eximium. Next base: position 16,794 of record VWZP01005053.1, read on the forward strand.
ATCTGCAGAATTTCACACATATCTTCTCCTCTCTCATCCCTGTGTCTGTTGAGGCACTTAGCAAGCAAAGAGCTGGAATCACCAAAGAGCTGAAATCACTGTAAGAGCTGAAGTGCTTGGTAAGTTAGCCAGCGGCTGGGAGACTGCCTGAGGCACCTTGACAAGCAGCCCCTCTATCCAGGATAATTATAGCGGTCCTGGGTCAGACAGATCCAGAAACCCCCGGCTGTAATAGTTCACCACAGAAGATGACCCTCCACTGGTCCAGAAGATCATAAGACTCTCTGTTGAATTTTATTCATTTTATTCATTCATTGTTTTGCACCGTTACCCCTCTTCAGATGGTTTTACTGCTACCTCTCTTTAGTTTATTGCACTGTTATCCCCTCTTGTTTTCACACCCCTTTTCTATTCAGTAAAACTGAGGGGATAAGAGGGGAAGATAGGAGGGGTTGTCAAAATTATGTAAGTCTAAAAATTAATTCTTTCAAACTCACATATCAACTCATCACCCCCAAGCATCCTGCCATGTCTCCAGTGGCAGGGAATCCCCAACTATTCCAGATAGGGTTTTGGATGCTCCTCACCTTTCCATCAGCTGGTACATGGATCATCCCTCACCCCAATCAGTACAGCTGGGTCACACTAGCCAAGACTTTACAGCAAGACAATCTATGCCTGTCCATGGGCAGCATGGACAACTCGCTGTTGACGTGCCTGGTAGGCCTTCTTTTAGCAGCATATTAATACCCATATACAGATAAACCAAATGAACTAGACACTTGGGATGGGTGGACCAAGACCCTACCTCAAGCACCAGAGGAATCCCAGGAATTAGAGCTGTTGGGGTCCACTAAAGCTCATTACTGTGTCCAATTTCAATATCAATCTCTTGACCACCACTTGACCCAACTTGAACTTATTAAGTCTACCCACAGTAAAGATGTAACCCCATTTGATAAAAACTGCACCCTTCAAATTGGTGCGACTACATCAGTCTTACACTTTCTTCATTCTCACTCCATCCTAAGGTGCTGCAGGTCTGCAGGGACATCCCTTTCAAGAAGGACAAGGGCTTCGTGTGGGATCGGCTCCTCTCCTGGCAGCAGGTCTCCAGAGGTGGGTACCTGGCTGCACAGCACGGGTGGCAGAAGGTCTTCGGGCAGATGGCAGCGGGGACACGGGCATCCTGCTCCTGCAGCTGCTGAGGAGGTTGCTGTGCCATGCTTAAGCGGAAGAGGTGACATGTGGCCTGCCATGCTGCTCTTCTCTAAAAACTGAGAATAGGTCAGGAGGTTTGGGCTCTGAGCACAGCTAGCAGCCTGGCCTGGGCACAGGCCATGGTGGGACAGGGGAGACGGGAGCCTTTTGCAACTGACCGTGGCTTTCTGGTTTCTCTCCCCAGGCTACCAGCACCTCATGCCATGGAAACAGCACTGCTCGGCCTGCCAGTCTGGGAGAGCTGGAGGGGTGGGGTTTACATTTTCTGTCAAAAATAAATAGTTTTGGTTTTGTCATCATCATCGGAGCATTTCTTTCATCCCTTTCCAAGCTTTTGGCCTCCCTTCCTCCAGGGTAATCTTTTTGTGTCCTTCCTCAGCCACTTGAGGGCATTTGGAAGGGGGGAGTTAAGCAATGTGAAAAATTCAACAACAGCTCTTGTTGCCAACTGTGGCAGCCGCTTCAAGAACCCGGAGCCATCAGCCAGGCCCACATGTGACTTGGAAAGGGGAGGACTTTGCAGGGACAAAGTTGTTGCCCTGCTGCAAGAGCTGTGAGGAAATCAGAAGCAGCAAAATGCCATTTTGGCTCAACCCCAGCCCCAGTCCTTTTTCCTTCCCCCTTCCCTGCAATTGACCAAACCACCCTGGGAAAAATGCTCAGTGTCCTCCAGGAGCCCATTTTGACATGGAAGTTTACAACTTCAATTTTGTATCAGCACATCCTAAAGGAGCAGCCACTCATAGGGATTTGTATATTCAAGGATTAACAGTCCTATATGAGCTGGATTCAGACCAGAGCAATCCAGGTAATTTTCTCTCTACAATGAACTTTTCCATTTACAAAAAGATGAAAAAAGTGAGTAAAAGCAGGCCTCTGAGTCATAAATTCATTTAAACTACCAAGTGAGTACTATCCCCTGTCCTGGAAAAGGACTGCTCCCATAGCAGAGGTCAGCAAATGCAGAAGGTTTAATCCCGTTATCCAGACATTCAAATCATCTCCCTACCTCCTCTCTTTTCCCACCATAACTACTCTTGACCTGACCTTCTACTTTTAAATATCTTTATCTTATCATGTCCCTATTTCCATGGTATCCCAATTCTAATTGCTTTAGCCCTCTTAATATTAGAAGAATAAAAATTCCTACATACAAGCCAAGTAAGGCTCAAATATTGTACAACCTTTTGATTACTCCAGGCAGTAACAAATTGAATCATGCTGTTCAGTATGGAGCCACTTTGGAAGGTAAATCCAAGCTAGAATAGAGCAGGCACCAGCATACCAATCAGCTGTTCAGACCTTTGTCTGAACATTCCTTAAGGATATGTGCAAGAACATAAAGAATCATTGTGGTAAGGTGAACAGAGAGCTGTAACATGCAAAGTGAATCTCCTCCTCAACCTTACTTCTAGGAGTAATCATAACAACTTTGAGCAACCACTGAAACATGTCTTGAATAAGAATAGGAATTAACACCCTCACTATCATTCCACTCATCTCCAAATCTGCAAATCCCACCACTTGTCACTGTTGAGTTAGGAACAGCGAGAAGAAAGTGACATTGACTCCAAGCTTCTCAGAAGGTACAGAGCGAAGTTTATTGAAACCACACATATTTATAGACAGGTTCGTTCACGCAGAACCTGATTGGTCCTTAAGCAGCACCCCTTACACGATTGGTTAATTAGGAACAACAACTTCTTGTAAACATCTTTCCATAAACATCACGTATAACATAATCCACATTTTCACAAACACCAGGTGCAGAGATTAAGATAAGAATTTTTTTAATTCTTTCTCTGAGCTTTCTCATACTTTCCCCAGACAATGTCTAGGAAAAGTTATCTGTTTCTCTCTGTGACTAGAGTCAGCAACCACAGGCCCCCTTTTTGTTTAAAGGAGGAGGCGGCGTTTGTAAACCTTTGCAGGGCCCCTTGCAGGAAGGAGAACAAACACAGCTCGAGAGGTCCCTTTAGCAATTTGCCGGTTATCAATCAGAACCTCAATCAGATGCTGACTTTGAATGATCAGGGAGATTCTCCAATACATACCATCGAATTCTTTACAATCACATCCTTTTACCAACATCAAGTCTTGTTGTTCCTTCTTACAAGCAATCAGTTACTAATTCTAATACAGTAACAAACATCATTAACCTGCTCAAAGAATTGGCAGTCTAACTTGTCAACAACCCTTTTCCAGAAACAAAGAAAAGCATTCCCCACTCATAGAGGGGCCATCTGGTTGATGGGTGGCACCTTGATCGTCGTTCGAATGTTGCTTGTTGGCCACATTCTGTTCTTGGTGTCACAAGTCAGGGCGAACACACCTTTCAGGTATCCACCATACCCCAGTATCTGTGGAAACAGAGGCATATCCCTGTGACCCCAAGGGATAAGCTTGCACGGGCCCTCCCACTTATTAGCGGTTAGGTCCCATACCCAGACTTTCGCTCAAGGCAGGTGCATTTCACCTGAAGACTGCAATGAGAAAAAGTGATTTAAAATGACAGAATTGTTTGAGTTTTGTGGAACTGTAAGATGACTGATTGTACATAAAGCTTTTTCCAATCAGCTGTGCGGGGTTTCTAAAGGCATTCCCCTTTTTTGTTTCTCTAGAATACATTTTAAAGTGCCACGAGTGCATTCAACAATAGCTTGACCAGTTGTAGAATGTGGAATACCAAGTTGACGTGAGACTCACTATAAACACAAAAACTGCCACATCTTCTGCAAGACGTAGGCGGGACCATTATCAGTTTTCACAGAAAAGGGCATACCCAAAATCGCAAAAGCCATCCTCCAGTGGGCTTATCACAAATAGTATCACAACCATTTTCTCCAGTGTGAGCAGATGCCCACATGGCAGAAGAGAAGGTGTCAATAGACACGTGCACATACTTAAGTCAGCCAAACTCGGCAATAAGAGAGACATCCGTTTGCCAAAGCTGCAAGGCTTTTAGGCCTCTGGGGTTTACCTCTGCTGGTACAGGTGCAGCAAGTCCATGACAGTCAGCACAGGAACTGACAATGTCATGAGCCTCAGTTCACGTTAACTGAAATTGTTTCTGCTGGATATGTGCACTTTGATGGAAAAAATCATGCGACACCTTGGCTTACACAATCTTGTCAGGCTGAGGCGCTACCACACAGGGTTAGCTAACCTGTCAGCCCTGGCATTACCTTCTGTTATGAAACCTGGTAAATTGGTGTGACTCCTAATGTGTAGGATGCAATACAAATGAACTTGAGCCTGAATTGCACACCAGAAAGTTTTCAATAACTGAAGCAAAGCTGCATTATTGACTTCTTTCAGAAGTGAACAATCCAAACGTTTGGCTAAGTCTGCGACATAAGCAGAATCAGTGACCAAATTCAGAGGTATGTGAGAAAATCTCTGGAATGCCATGGCAATATCCTTTAATTCAACCAATTGGGCTGAGCCTGATTCGTGACCTTCCAGCACTTGCCACCCAGAGTCATCCTTCCAAGTAACAATTGCTTTCCCTGTTTTTTCCTGAGCCATTAGTGAAGACAGTGGGTCCTTGCACCAGCACCCAACTATTTTTTGGCCACAAAAACATATTGGTGGATTTTGCCAACTGCAATAACTTGTGACTGGGCAGATGATAGGCAATCTGCCCTGAAAAGTTTTGCAGCACACCTTGCAAAGGAGGGCTGTTAATGAAGCTCCATTCAAGGTCTTCTTACTATATTGGAAGAATAATTTTTGCGGAATCAGCTACCATTAATTGCAAACATCCGACTGGGTGCTGTCTTTTTTGGTTGATGGGGCAAGAGGACCCATTCCAAAATGTGTAAGAGATTGGATCATTTGTCACTCCATTGGCCAATGACACCTGTAGGATGAAAATCTGGACTGGTAATGAAAACAGTGATATCAATGGAAGGATCTACTCGATAAACCTGATGAGCAGAAACAGCTTGTTGGACTTCCTCCAGTGCTCGTTGCACCTGAGGAGTCAATTTCCAAGGTGAATTCACATCAGGGTCTCCCCTTAGAATATAAAGCAGCGGAGACAACTGTGTTGTGGTTAGCCCTAAATAAGGATGTAACCAATTGATGACACCCAGCAATTTCTGAGCAACATTCAGAGTCCTAATAGAATCTGTGAATCGCACTTCTTGATGCTGAATGGTTTGATACAGAATTTTGACTCCTAAATATTTCTAAGGAGGATGCTGTTCAACCTCCTCCGGAGCCACTTGCAGCCCATAAGAATGCAAAGCAGCAAGCAGCTGAGGCTGTATCCTCAGCAACTCATCCTTGGTAGATACTGCCACCAGGATGTCGTCCATGTAGTGATAGCAATATGTATCAGGAAACTGCTCACAGACTCCAGACAAGGCCTGAGCCACATACCATTGACAGATAGTCGGGCTGCTCTTACAGCCCTGCAGCAAAACTTTCCATTGATGTCTCTACACAGCATTGTTAATTGCAGGCACAGTAAAGGCAAACTTAGGTTTGTCATCAGAATGCAAAGGAATTGTGAAGAAACAATCCTTTAAATCAATGCTCAAAATTTCCCACCCCATAGGGAGCATGGTGGGTGAGGGTATACCAGGCTGCAATGCCCCCATACTTTCCATCACTGCATTAATTTTTCTGAGGTCCTATAACAGCCTCCATTTCCCAGATGTTTTCTTTATCACAAAGACAGGAGTATTCCAGGGATGTAAACAATGGTCCAAAGATCCCTCATCTGCCTCATGATCATTGCCAAAGACAGAGACTGAAACCCTGAAAGCCTCAAAAGGACTTTGCGCAGGAGTCATGGCCTGGCTGAGGTGGG
>VWZP01005055.1:0-12511 GCA_013396995.1 Dicaeum eximium
TGTGCCCGCTGGGAACTGGTACATTTTCCTGAGGAATTTAGTGCAGATCACAGTGTACTGTGCCGTTCTTGCTGCCAAGGCGGGCAAGGACTGTGCTGAAGCAAAAAGGAATGACTTGTCCTGTACACCTACCTGTCCTGTTCCCATTTCCCAGAGCAANTGTTCCCATTTCCCAGAGCAATGGGCCTCATTACAATGGTTGCAGATTTCCCCACGTCTTGGCCAGTTGCCCCTCACTTTTGAAAAGGACTATAAAGGGACTTTCTAAATTAACTGAAACAGAGATCTCTCCACGGACAGAAGACAGATCTATTGGCAGAGGACCTCGTCTCATCCATTGGTAGCCATTCCCCCCACCTTTCTTCCTCTCTATCCTTTTTCTTTGTTTCCTTTATCTCTGTCTCTCTCTCTCTCCCCTCTATCGCATAATCATGTTTTTGTCACTTAATAAAGGTGCATTGTTTTGAAGACAACTGAAATCTCCTGCTGTGACTTTTGCACTCTGAGATCGATAAACAAACCATCACGACTCCCGCTTGTGTTAGCAGATCGCGACACAAGGGACTAGTAAAAGGCTGTTCCCTACTGCAATGTGTCCCTACTGCAATTGTTCTTGAACGAATTCATGGAGGGCGACCAATTTTTCTTTTGTCAGGGGCCACTGATTCTCCCAGATGGGTCTGCTCACTAGCCTCTGTAAAGGCAGCGTAGGATACTTTGCACCCTTCAGCACAGTGACCCCAATCAAAAATGTGACCCAATTGATATCCCCCGGACTACCAGTACATCCCACCCCCAAAGGTTGATCGGAGCTGCAGTGACATAAGGCCAAACTGTAGCTGCCTACCCATCTATATTTCTGATCAGCACAGACCGTTGACTTACAAAGGTCTGTGTTGCGCCCCCACCCTTTCGATGGCCGAACCCATGGAAGCCAAAGGCAATGAAGGAGGCCACGCAGAGAAGGAGATGATTGTCACATCAGCCCCTGTGTCAATCAAACCTCGAAGCTAGATCTGAGGTGGGCTGGCACCTGGTAGAATCAGAGTATGTGTCATCTGTGGTCACTGAGCAGAAATATCTGCAGTCCAGAAGACTTGTGGCAGTCCTGTGGATCCAAAGCCACCATCTCCATGAGTCTGCTGGTCAGTCCTGGGGACACATGACTGAAAAGGCACAAGTTGAGCAATGTGAGTCCCTGCTGGAATAGTGAAGGGGGGGTGGGTGTGGAAACCATGGCACAAATATGACCTGTAAAGTCACCATCAATGACACCTGGATGCACAAAGTTTCTAGATCTTCCCACAAGCAGTGTACTCAGTCCTTGACCCAAAGGTCCAAATGCATCCAGAGGAATCTTATATACACGACACGATTCTAAGATGACTGTTGCTGCGGTATGTACATCCACCCCAGCTGCTCCATGAGTGCTACCCCTAAGCTGGCTGAGTAAGCCTGTGCCAGTACCATGCCTTGGGAAATCACTTGTGTCGGAGTGCAGTTCCCCTTGCACTCGTCTTCCCGTTTTCTGAACCTACCAAAAGCTGACCAGTGGCATTTAGACTTACATTGGTTTGCATAATCACCTGCCTTTGCACACGCAGCACACAAGAAATTAGCCTTATTTCCTTCCTGCTTCTGTGTTCCCTGTTTTTGCTTGCCCTTATTATTCACCTGTTTCTGTTGTCCATCCCCTGAGGCTGTCCAGCCTGGTTGTAAAGCAGCTGCCAAAACAGACATTTTGTAGTCTACAGAACCTACTTTAGACCATGCTTAGACCATGTCTGTTAATGTTGGTCTGCCTGGAAGAGCCTCTATAATCTTTCTACAATCTTCATTTATGTTGTCTCTTGCTAACTCTTTGCATAACATCTCAAATTATCATCCTTGACCTGCTTTTCCAGGGCTGCTGCAATTTTCTCAACAAATGGTAGAAATGGTTTTTTGTTCCTCAAGTTATTTTTACATATCATGGCTCGGTAGCAGCCGTCCCAGGTAGCCTGAACATCAGGATTAGAAAAGGTATTCTTCCCCATGAGAACATCCATTCCCAAGGCATACCTGGGATCATTTGGAGGCAATTGCAGGTTCCCTGCTGCAGCCCTATCAGCCATCTGCCTCCAGTTGTCCTCAAAAACTCTAAATTGTACAAGTTGGAACAACGCTTGAGATATATGTGTAATATCAAATGGAGCAAGCAGGTCAGCGTTTAACACTGATAATTTGCATAACTTGTGAAGAACCAAGCCCATATTTTGCTACTTCATCTTGCAAATCCTGCACAACTCTCCATGCTTGACACTATGCTTGTCGGCTTGACCTGTATTAGGAACCGCTTTAAACAGCGTCCAGAGATGACTGTGAGACGGTGTCGCTGCTCGTTGGTGCCGGCGCTATGCTGCCAGGCCACGCCCCCGATGGGGGGGCAGGCTATCGGTCTTCGTTGCTGTCACTGTCTGCGTCCCGGGGCGGGGGCGGGCGAGTCAGCCTGCAAGAAAGGGAGGAGGGCAGGCCGGTTGGGGGCACAGAAGCAGGGGGACCAGCTGCAAGCTCCGGGCTTGGGGAGCGGCTGCAAGCGGCGGGGCGGGAGGCCCGGCCATGGCAGGCTGTGGCACTGAAGTGGCAAGAGGCACAGTGCCCGCTGATCCGCACGCAGCAGGAGGAGGAGGAGGCACGGGCAGTGGCGCTGTTTCTGCAGATGGAAGCGGAGGGGCGGAAGAAACCAGTTCCAGCTGTGCTGCTTGAGGCGCGGAGGAGGGAGGGGCCGCCGGCAATGCAGGGGGTGGTGGCGCATTCACTTGCTTTGACTCTGCAGATGGGAACGGTGGAGCCAAAGGGATGATCGTCCCAGCCGCGTCACTTGCCGGCTGTGGAGGTGGTCCCGCCACCGCCTGCAGTGCAGGGGAAGAAGGAACCGGCGGCGGGGGGAGTAAAGCCGGCTGGAACTAGGGCTGTCCTCCGGCCAGCTGCGGTGGAGAGAGAGGACGGGCTGACTGTGGCACAGACACGCCAATTTCCGCTTGCGAGCAGGGAAAGCTGACGCCGGTGGGTGTGGCAGAGCCGATTGTGGCAGCAGAGCCATTCCGACTGCCGCTTGTGGAGCGCGGAAAGTCAGAGGTGGCGAGTGGAGCGTCGCCAGTTGCGGCAAGGGCTCACCCGCGGTCTCTCGCGGTGCAGGGAGAGCCGGAATCGGCGGGTAGGGCAAAGGCCATTGGGGCAAGGACCCCCCCTGCGGTCTCTCGCAGTGCAGGGTGTGGCAGGTACACTTCAGCCTCACCGCCTGCGGCGCACGGGGAGCCGAACGCGGCGCGAATAGGGGGGGACACTCCGCCAGGTCCAATCGGGACGTGGCTACTGAAGTCATTGAGGGCAACGTCGCAGGCGAAGGATATCTTGGCATTTTAAAATCATTCAATCACTTCGGCAGAATATAGTCTCTGGGAGAGGGATACGTTCTGAGAGGGATCCCCATGTCTCTCCGGGTCCGGGCAGCAGCCGCCCGCCTGACCCCTCTCGTCCCCCCGAGGTGCCAGTGTCCACAGAAGGGGCATCTTCGCTTTCTGAGTTCCCCACCTCCGTTTCGCTTCCCTCCGGGGTCCAGACTTGTAAAGCTCTAGAAATGACTCCCCAGGTAACTGCTAACTGAGGCTCAGTCTTATGTCTGCAGATGACCTCTTTCCACAAGCAGTTGCCTAGCAACTGCCAAGCTTCTGGACTGAATGGGGTGGTCGTGTCTGCTGAAAAGTCATGAGACTTTGCCCAGGCAAGTAAAGCACGCAGGGAATGATCTGATACAGGAACCCGCATACGTGGCAAAGCGTCCTTCCATGCAGAAAGAACTAATTTCTCTTCCTTAGAGAGTTGGTTCCCCATGTTAAAGGAAACCCTTCCCAGCAGCCCACACAAAGCAGTGGTCTATCCCGGTATTTAGACACTTGCTATGCTGCGGATGCTGTCTCACCTTAGCTCGTTGGCTTTGGGCTGCTACCTGTGGTCGCGAAAGACTGGCCTCCTCAAGGAAGGCGCAGGGATATTCACTGTTACCTCTCTTAAATGGAGGACAGAGGGTTTCCAGTCCATCCTGCAAGGAACGGCGGGCCGCCCACGGCATCTCCCAGTGGGGTACATCTGAAGCGTCCTGTTCTACCTGCAAACACGGCCAGGGTCACCACCTGTCACTGTTGAGTTAGGAATGGCAAGAAGAGACATTGACTCCAAGCTTCTCAGAAGGTACAGAGCGAAGTTTATTGAAACCACACATATTTACAGACAGGATCATTCACCCAGAACCTGATTGGTCCTTAAGCAGCACCCCTCACACAATTGGTTAATTAGGAACAACAACTTCTTGTAAACATCTTTTCATAAACATCACGTATAACATAATCCACATTTTCACAAACACCAGGTACAGAGATTAAGATAAGAACTTTTTTAATTCTTTCTCTGAGCTTTCTCACACCTCCCTCAGACAATGTCTGAGGAAAGTTATCTGTTTCTCTCTGTGACTAGAGTGAGCAACCACAACCACCCATGACCCACTGAAGCCATAATCAAATACTTCCTCAGTACAAGCAGCCACCTCGGTATTTGTCATCTTTTGAAGCAGAACCAGTGTGACATCAGCAAATTAAACCACCCAATGTTCTGCCCCTACTAACAACAGCAATTGCAATCTAACTAGTCCCAGTCCCTTTCCATTTCTGATTCACAGTACTAAATCCCTGATCACTGCTATCAACAATAGTTAAATTCACTGCCACCCATCACCATTCTTGTCCTAAATCCCTCTACTCAAAATTATTAATCACCATAATCCTTGCCTCAACAGCTCTAGGAGACTGAATTGGACTAAATCAAACACAGATTTGAAACTTCTTAAGCATTCTTGCTTGGGTTGAATAGCCTAATAATTATTACAGCTCTAATAGCCAAACACCCCCTACTAACTTTCTACTTATACTTCCTTATAACTGCCACAACAGTCCTCGCTCTCAATGCAAACAAAGTTCAAAAACTACCAATGATAATGGCTTAAAGAACAAAATTATCCATATATACAATAAAATCTCAATATTAGTCTTAGGCTTCCTAGCAGGACTTACCCTGCTACCAGGATTCCTGTTTAAATGACTTATTGAAAACTTACTAAGCACATAACAACCAAAACGGCCACAGTCATTGTCATACTCTCACTACTAAGATTGTTCCTGTGCCTTTTCCTTGCATAATACTCACCAAACACACTTCTAACGCTCCAAAGAAAAGTCCTTACAATAATTCTATGCCTATCACTAACCAAAACTGCGCCCAACAAAATCCATAAACCTAGATTATCATATCCCTAAAAACTAACAAAAAATGAGCCCTAACAATTGAAACTGCTACCCAGTTAATAGAGATAAGCTTAAAAAGAACTCTAGCATTAACCCTAACTGTATCTCTATCCCTCAAAATATTTCAACTAACCCCTCACCTTAAGTCCAACATTTCTCCTAACCCTAAATGTAACCAAAATTACTGTAAATCTAATACTAACTCTACCACCTAATGCTATCCCTATAAACAGTAACCCTAACCCTAAACTCAAAGCTAACTCTAACTTTATCCCTCATGACTATAACCCCAAACTTAAATTCAAGCCTAACCATAATACAAACCCTTCACCTAAAACCCTAACACTGACCATAACAATCGGGAGCCACGGAGCAGTGAGGGGAAACAAGCACACAATCAACGTGATTGATAAGCAAGTTCTGATTTATTGAAAGATCATACCAGCTTTTATAGTGATTGGCAAACAATAGGCGTTTCTCTAGCAAACAATAAGCTCTTATTGGATATGAATTAGGTATGTGTGTTCTTTCTACTTGCAGTTACAGTTTTTGCAGCCAAGTTTCTTACCCTTCAGCTTTCAGCACATCCTGCCTCCCAACCTGTGCTGTACCCCTGAGCTGTCCCGTTCTGTTCTCGTTCTGCCCTTGGGCTGCAACATTGTAGCATTCTACCCTTGCTGCTTGTCCTTGCAGATTTTCTAACTCTGCTTGCTGACTACACAATTAACAGGCTGGGAACGGATTTTTAAGGCCTAAAAACCTAAGCAGGATTTTTAAACAGAGGATTGATCAAATAGGTATTCTAAAGATCCGTGGCCTCTCTCCTGCAACCAATTCTCAACACATAACCCTAACTCTCTCTTTAGAACTATTTGCTATACCTAAACCTAATGACTCTTATACAAGACCATACACAAAGGGACTACAAAGGGAAGTTGAGAACTTACAGAAAGTGCCTCATCAGTATCCTTGGGACCATGGTCCCTGAAGTTTGCAGAATCCTGGGGCCAAGGTCCACATAGCCTACTGGACAGGCAACCCTGTGTCCCACCAGCATGGAGTTGGACATGACACTGGGTGCTTTGGTGCCTGGGATTATGTAACCAAGTCCTCTGAGCAGAGATCCCTGGAGGATGATTTTGGTGAGCTCTTCAGAGTGACTGTTTAGAATCTTGCCAATCCTTCTTTTGAGTTTCTTCAAGCAGCAGAACACACTGTTATGTCTTTTGATCCTGAGTTCCTGATCTGCAGAGCAATGCCCACTAAGAGGTGAGTAAAAGGCTCTGAGCTAGAAGTTACCTCGTGGGGTATATTGCTCATTCTAAATGGTAAGGCACTAATGATATTCTTGTTGGGAATGCCTCCAATGGATGGAGGAAAATGTTAATGCATTCAGGTTGTTACTAATTTTGTCCTTTTCAAAGCTGGTAATGTGGGAAGATAGGTAAGTTTGGTGTGTGTCGCAGGGGAATTTGATTTTCAGTGATAATGGGCAGTGAATTAAACTATATTGTTAATTGTTATATAACACTGTATATTACTGCTTCTTTCAGTTATGGTCCTGACATGGCAATCTAGTACAGTACAAAAATTTATCCTTCCTTCAGTCACTGCATCTCCAAAGGATGGTATTTGGAGAGAAGACCTTCCATTCAGAGACTAGCATCTCACCACAGACTGCTTCTGGAATCACTCTGTTACTTTTTGGTTCCAGATTGATGGAAATTGGTTTTCCTCTCCTCCTGGAGCAATCCACAACTTTCTGAATTAATTCTCTGTACCTTCTTGATGAACTATCAATTCTATAGTTTTAGTATAGTATTTAGGAGTTGGCAATTTGGTGCAGTCAATTTGCATTTCCATCTCTTTCCCAAGGGCTGAGGTGAGGCTGACTGGCCTCATTTCCTAGGTTGTCCTTCTTGACAAGGGATATATTATCTGCCTTTTCCAGTCACTGGGAGCATCCCCTTCATTGACATGACCTTTTAAGTATGACAAAAAGTGGTCTTGCAGCATCTGCCAGTACTTTCAGTACTCTCAGATACACCCCATATGGTACAGAATCACGGAATGAATGTTGTTGGAAGGGATCACAGTGGGTCACCTGGTCCAACCTCCCTGCTCAAGGAGGGTGGTCCCAGAGTATGTAGTAAAGGAATGACAATTGAAGAAGCCCTTGTTGTCCTTGACTCCTTGGCCAGTGTCAGGTAGATAGTTTGGTACATACAAACTGTCCTGTCAAACCCTAACACAGGTGTCATATGAACTCAGGGAGGACAGAAACCTCCGACAGAGCAGGAGAGCAAAGTTTGATCATGACTTTCAGTAAAAATACCCCATGAGAGCAGAGACTCACAATCCTGGCTCTTTGGGTTTTAAGCACACACCCAGGAAACAGTGAATGAGGAACTGCAGGCATGAGTCTCCACATAAGCAGCTTAGGTATCTAGAATGTTCTGCTCCATTCCCAACAACCTGGGAAATTCAGGTTGCTCCTGCAAGGACTGGTCACATCGAGGAAGACAAAGCTGGCTGGGCACCCCGATCACATCTCTCCCCCAAGTGCCCCTGAGAAGAGGGCCCAGAGAGGTGTCACAGGAAGCCCATTGCCACACATGGGGAGCAGGGTTGGGATTTCCACCATGACAGACTCTGCAGGACTAGGAGCTACCATCTGCAAGGAAGTGGAAAATCAGTCTTCCCTCATGGTCTGTCTGGCACTTGCTCCCTGTCCAACATCCCATAAGAACCCCATATCTCTTCCAGATGATACCGAAGGCCTGTCACTAGAGAGCGCGACACGAACGGCAGAGAGACCACCACACTGGACCAGAGAAAGGCGGAGAAGAAGAGCTTTATTTTGAATTCACACAGTTATATAGAGTTTTGAGAACGGCCAGGGATTGGAGAGAAAAGTCACCACCTTTCCAACCACACTGGTCAATAGAAAAGTCCATCAAACCTTTCTCCTCCCAGGAGAAGGAACGAAAAACAAAAGACAGTGAAGAAAAACATCTGCATGCTTACAGAGAACCTCGTGAGAAACTTTATCATAGAAACTAAAACATCAGAAGGCTAAAACTCAGGGCGACACAAGGCCTGAGAGACCTGTATCTCCAAAACAATACCAAATCACCCCTCAAGCCCTGATAGCAGTCCCACATATGTCTTTTGCTGGGCAGCAGATGTTACCACCCCCATCAACATGCAGGCAACCTGTCTTGCACCTGGTTCCAGAAGCACCAGCCCCACCACTCTGTATGGTCTGGTCCCCTGCCCTCTTTCCCATCCCTCCCCACATCCTCTCACTGTTCCCTGAACCGCCCAGGAAGGAAAAGCCACTTTGCAGGGTAGACTGTGTGGTCTGGGTGAGAATTCCAAACCCAACTAATTTGTGATTTCTAATTAATTTCTCAAATAACTAATTTCACAAATAACTTTTGGCATAAGCACATCCAGGTCACATCCTCACTTGAGGATATCCTGATCTCCCTCCACTCCTCTGTTCCCTATAGACAACAAGACTCATGCTAGAAAAAAACGGTTTATTTTTTTAAACAGAACTTTTTTCAACCCTTGCTCCCCAAGGTTGTTTTTTTTTTCAATGATACCAGTATTATCTGAACAACCTCTGCATATATATATGTATATAAAATATATGTGTGTGCATATATTTATAAACTTAATCCTGCAAACTTGTGTTACTCATAGTAGCCCTTCCTGCTTCATAACAGAGAAGGAAACTCCAACAAAGGGCAAAAATTTAGCCCCTCTCAACCAGAGGAACCAAACCACATCCATCTGTGGCTGGAGAGAATCTCACCAGCTCCAGCTGGGAGGCTTTAACTTGAGTGTAAATGCATGTTTTTACAGCATTTCTAGACACTGGCCATTGCTAGACAGTGCTGTGCTGGGACACATGCCACCCTCCCCTGTGCCCAGCCCTTGGGGACAGCACACCAAGGACAAGGAGCAGCCCTTTGACAGATGGCAAGTGGTCCTCACTCTGCAGGTGGGCTGTGATTTTCTAACTCAATTAAATACCTATAGGCAGAACTGGAGACAAGGGGAAAAGGCAAGCTCTTTCTGAGAGAGATGGCCGCAGTAGCACAGATCAGCTGCCCAGAGCATATGTATGAATATGTTTCTGCATATTCAAGACTCACTGAGCAAGAAACCTCCCAGAGGAAATATACTGTTCCATCTGAGAGCTCCTTTGAGGAAAAACAGTAACACAAACTGGTTGAGACAAAGTAGAGACAGAAGTCCAAGGCGGCAGGCTGGGTGACAGAACACTTCTAGTGTTAGCTATGATAGCTATCATTATCATCAAAGTAAGAATCCCAATCTGAATCATTATCAATCATGAAGTTGTCTTCATCAAGGTTGTCATCATCATCATAGTCTTCCTGCCACTGTGGATCATACTCCTCATCTTCAACCTCCTTGCCACCTTCATCTGTGTTGGGGGAGTCACACAGGATGATACAGTTTTGCCTGTTGAGAAGGAGAGCATAAGAGCAGAGCCTCTGCTGTGAGCATCAGCTGCCACCCAGCCCCACAACACCCTACTGTCATTGTCTCAGCATCCCCATCCAAAGAAACTCAAGAGAGTCCAGGGAGAGCAACTTCCATAACTGATTCTGCCAGTGATGGAGCTTTCTTGATCATAGCTGCATACAAGCAGAGGTTTTGCTGGTCTTGCTGACACAACTATGTCACTTAAGTTGCTACCTCAAACCACAAAACAGATGCAAGTAATTGGTGTCTGTCATTCACACTTCTGTATGTCAGTGACCACAGGAGAAAACTCTGCTCACCTGCTTTTTGTCTGCACTCACTCACCTTCCCCTCTTACCCCACTAAGAAAACTCACCCTGTACATGCAAGGGCTGAAGCAGGCACATTTGCAAGTTTCAGCTTTCTCTGAACAGCATCTCCTGAAGTCTGGAGCCCAACATGGAAATCCTGTTAGCAGGAAAGAACAGCCAAAATAGACAGAAACAGTACGTAATTCGTGGTGTATTTTGTGCTGCAAACCCCTACCCTGCACAAACACAATCCTGAGTCTCAGCTGATCAAGCCCTTTAGTTAGCCCACAGTCAAATTAGACCAGAGCAAGACAAGCCACAAACAGCCATGTGGCCTTCACCTGTGTGGAGTGCCAGAGAATTGCAAAGAGACGCTCCTTGATCTGCCGCACCAACTCCAAACCTGCATGGAAGTGCTCTGCTTTCAGGAGCTGAAGAGAAGTGGCCAGGTCCTGGTACTGCAGCAGGGTTTCCTCTGCAATTCAAGGCCAATGAAGTCATGCTACATCCCACACTCTTGAGCAGAGACCAAGCCCTTGGCTCTGATTGTGAAGCCAGCCACAGCTGCTTAGATCTCCTGTGCAAATGCATCTCTCTTTCAGAACAGAACATGTTGCTCTTTACTGCATCAATTTCCTCTGGCAGCCAAACTGCTCCAGTGGACCTCCTCAGAAACGACATCAAGAAGGCAAAAATGGACTGGGAGAAGTGAGGCCAGCTGGGTGTTGGTATATATGCTATTGCCCCACTACAGAGCTGCTGCTCTTTGACTATAGCTGGAAATGCTAGTCACAACTTCAAAGAGACTGCAGGACTCACCCAGAAGGACCTGCAGAGTATTAGTGAGCAGCTCCAGGCTCTCAGTCTGCTGTTCCACAATATCCATGCTCTCAGTGTCCTGGTTATAGTAGCTGTACACACAGGAGTAGGCCAGCACCTGGGAAAGTACAGATCATGTTTTAAGCACTCTCCTTCAGCTTCAGAGTGGGCAAAAAAGGAGCAGCATCAAACCCTTCCAGACCTCATTATTATCAGTGGCCTATGGCCATAGCCCAGTGACCCATTATGACAAGCAACAGCAGTGCTACTGGCGGGATTGGAAATGAATGTGCAATTATTTCATATTGAAGTCTAAAATAACTGATTGTTTCCACCTGCAAACCATCACAAGAACACAGACTGTAAATGCATAACAAGTGTGACTGACCAGCGAGGAAAAGGTCAAATCCATTAGCACGCAGAACTAGGAAATGCTGCCAGCCCAGGCTGAACAAAAGTGGCAGTGAACTAAGAGAAAATAGAGTCCAAAGGGAAGCAGGCATGGTGCTATACAGCACCAAGAGCCTACAACAAAGGCACTTAAACAAGTGTCAAACTCCAGTTATGAATGAATGACCCCTAAAGCCATACAGGCACCCAGCAGGGAATGAGATCACTGTTTCTATTTAAAGAAATGGGCCAGAAAATTCAGCAGCAGCAGCAATAAGCAACAGTCATATGTACCCCAGAAAATTCAGGGGCTACCGCACTGAAAAGACAAAATAGGGTCAGGCACCCTTGTCCCACACGCCTCTCTCAAAATCAAGCCTACCTGCAAAACCAAGGTGTATATGTAAAGTCAGTACTGCAAAGACAATTCCCACCTCCTGCCAATGTTTCAGGACAGAGCAGGCATTACAGACCTAAGGTGTTACAGGCTTACTTCACACATACAGTGGCTGCACTACAAATCCTTTTTAATGTGGCTGTGAGGACATGCAGTGGGTAACTCACTGCTTGCAAAATATCTATAGTTCATGAAATTAAGTTAAGAAAAGAAAATCATATCACGAGCATCAAGAGGAACTTCCTGAATGTAACACGGCATCAGGAGGGCTTTCAAAGTACCTTCACTGGGGCATTTCTAATAGGAATGGAACAAACCCAATGGATGAAAACCGTAAATATTGACTTTGTGTTGATTCCATTGTGTCAACTTGAGCTGAGCTCCAAATACTATGACTTGACCATAAGGAACACTGCAAACAGAGTTCAACTCAGACTCAAAGCAGGGAAAGGGCAGACATGAGCTGTCCTGATGCTACTTGTCCCCTCAAGCTTTGTCTGTCTCCTCTTGTTTGGAGAAGAACAAGGTTGATGTCTCCTCACTTTAAGAAAGGCATGAAACACACCAACAGAATTAAGTCTAAACCTCAGCAAGATGATATTATCCAGCCTTACCTTCCGTGCCTGTTCCAGCACTTTGCAGGCATCAAGAACAAAGGTCAAGTTCCTAATTTTTGGCATCTCTTTGATGGAAAAAATGCTGTTCCTCAGACTTATGGCAAATTCCTGCAATAACCAAAGGCGGGGGGGGGGGGGGGG
>VWZP01005062.1:0-70074 GCA_013396995.1 Dicaeum eximium
AATTTGCCCTAAACTAGGACACAGCTGTTTCACACACATCCAGTGCCTGTCTTCTCTGTGTAATAAGCTCACAAGAAACTAGGTTTACCTGTTCAACTAGATATTAACAATTTAGCTATCTTAAAGATTCAAGTATGGTGTTCAGAAGCTCTGAGTTACATTTTAGCGCTTGTTTAAAGGTTTCCAGGTCAAGACTTCTTGCTTCAGTCCTTCCAAGAAGAACCACGAGAAGTTGGTGGTTTAGTCACTTCATCAGTGAGTGGCAGAGCTGCTTAGCACATGGGGCTGTAATTGTTTTGGAATCATGCCTATTATCTTCTGTTGCACCACCTACTCACAGGGATGGGGAAAGGCTACTGCTGTTACCAAAATGTACAGTGCAATAACAAAGGGCCAGATTACATCCTTCAGCAAAGGACACATGTATCTTATCAGCTCATTCAGCTGCCTGTATTCCCTTGAAGTCCAGTGGCAGTGTTTTGAGGTACCACCTAGACCAGTGGCACCGTGTATCCAAACAGATTTAAAAATTTGCTTTCATGGTGTATGATTTTTTCCTTTCAGAAAGACACTTGTATCTCATAGCACCTTTTATTATCACTATTCAGCACAAACATTATACACAACGATGGAAAAATTTTTCTTTTCCAGTTCAGAAACAAGCAGCATAACCTACCCCTCTACTGAATTATTTCACCTCTAGTAAAAGGTGCTTCTGCCAGTAGGGAGGGAAGGAATCAGCTACTGCATTGCTTTTATGTTGAGTACAGACAAGCTATGGAAGACAACATATGTCTATTAGCCTAGCCTGACTGTTGGATCCAATACAGAATATCATGCTTAAAAGAGTAACTGACAAGTTTCTAAAAGGAAAGACAAAACTTTATTAATAGTTACATAAATGTAGTAATTTCAGCTCAGAAATGGTTCCAGTTACCATACAATAGCATTTGCAATAAATAACATTTTCTAGAAACAGATTTCTAATATAAATTCTGTAATAGCTCACCCATCCACCCACAGGGAGAAGTGCTTTGATACAGAGACAAAATACAGATGTGCAGCTTATCTGCACCTGATTCATAGCCTGTGCAAAAATCATTTGCCTTTGTTGCCTCCTTCTTAAAATTTTATTTCTAAACTTTATATTTCCCTCCTTTGCCTTGGGGAGTTAATGATATAAAAGGTACATTATATGGGTTTTTCTTTGCTGCAGAAGTATGGGATTAGTATTCAAGTTAGGGATCCCTGATAAGCAATAACTGACATTAAGAAACTAATTCACCTCTATCCCATTTCCCTTCTCCTGGAGGAATGTTTTTCTCTCTCAAACCTCACCTAAATACCAGAAGACTACACTTACTGTTATTTTATTACTACCATCGAGAAGGTCCACCTGACTACTGCCCATTACTGGTATACTAGGGGGCAAAATCAGTTTCACTTGAGGTTAAAAGCTGGAATAGAACATTTGCCTAGGAACTCAATTATTTCAAGAACATCGGACTATTTGAGGAAAGTTTGCACCAGCACAGAGAACACATGCATGCACTTACTCTGTTAAGTTCCTTGCATGTGTGTGCACTTCTGATTGCACACAGGAGACCAAGGAAAGGAAAACTGACATCTGACATTGTCAGCTGATAGCACGAAACAGATGCTTGAACAGTACTTTTATCTAATGCATCTGACAGAAAGAGGGTAAGACTGTTTACTAAAAGGACAGAGTTGATAATCTATTCTTATACACCAAACAAGAATAACCTTTCTTCGCCTATGCAAATAAACAATTACTTGTAATTAGACATTTTGTATTTTGCTTTATTTTCTCTACTTAATATGACAGGCTGAACCATTGGACAGAGAATTTGGATGTGGATCTCAACATATTTGCCAAGGTAAATTTTCTTCCATACTGCAGTTTGATTTTGGTTAGGAAAATAAAACCCACAAGACAATTACCTGTTCACAGCCATGGCCATTTCATGCTGTGCATGTACTGCATTGAATACTACAATTGGGTACTCAACCTGTTTAATGCTAGGAAGTTTTTTTTCCAAAATACACTCCTTCCTTAAAATGCAAACAAAGGCAGTCCATTTACATAGCTGGACAATCCCTGCTTGTGCATGTGAAACCAAGATGCAAATGAAAATCCAGTGCTTACACTTCAAGGCAATGAGGCATTGCAAGTATCACCACACCGCCTGTCTTCAACAAGTGGCAGTATCTTAGCAGTGCCAAACTGAATCATTCTTTATTTTCAGTAGACTGAGCCACATAGGACAAGCTCTGTCTGGTCTCCTCTGCTTTTCAGTGCAGATGAGTCTTTTGGGAATTTTACAAATCAGCTGCTAGTACTCTTTCTGTAAGTGAAGGAAAACTGTGCAGAAGTAAACATGAGGACTGAGAATCTACTTGGAACCTATAATAACCCAAACCAAAGGGTTAGAATCCAAATTTTGCCATTGTGTTTGCACCATTACAGCCAGTTTTCTGACCCTTTCATTCATGGTATGAACTAACATTCTGCAAGAGCAGTAGTTCTAGAAGTAATAATTATACTGCTCAAGATACAAGGCTTGCTATAGTCCCTCCTAAATTCCTGACGCACACATGCTTGGCCAAGTGACACAAACGTGACACCACAAATTCACAAAGCCAGGAATTATTGCTTTCAGCTTCTGTGCAAATGCCATATTTTAAATACAAGCCTGCTCTTATGGTAAGAGGAATAACTTCTCCTTCCAAGCAGGTGGAATAATCAAACCAGTATAATCAGAAACAGCTGAAAAAATTAAACTATATTCAACTTTGAAAACATAGCTAAAATACTGTTAGCAACAAAGATGTCAAAGTATCATCTAGAGAACTGAATTTACCAAGCAACTTCCGCTTGCTAGGGCCTTATACAATGAGAAATTGGTCTAATATTTCTTATTTGTTAGAGTGAGAAACACTTAGCCAAATCATGCATACATTCTCAAGGCCCATGAACTTACCAGAGATCCAAAGATCTGGGCCCACCAGTGTGCGTCTGTGGGCAGGAAAATAGCCCTGGAAATTCTGCAGCACTAAGGAATGCAGGTTTTTGATTCCTGGAGTTGTTTCACTAGAGAAACAGTTTCTCATTTTGGTGGGGTTTCTATGTTCGTTTATTTTTTAAAAAAAGATATTTCAATACCTTCAAAGAAGAACATCCTAGGTTTCAGCACTGGCTTTAAAAACATAAAATAAACCCAAAAGACATAAGTCACTAATTTCACAAAACTGACAGATGTTGCAGACTGCACTGACATGTCCTAGAAGGTGAGCTTATAGATAAAGGCACACTGGAGACAGTATTTAGCAGAAGCATCAATGGCACCACAGCACGTACAAACTTGAAATTCTTTAAGCAACTTATTTGCTTGTTTAAAAATGCATGTTTTCAAGACAATAATTCCTGCTAGAACATTCTGTGTAGTTGTTCATAATGGATTAAGCCCAACATTTGAGTATCAAAGGAAAGAAATAAACTACTATTTTGAGTGGGCTTTAACATTTTTCAGGAATGCTTTAAAGGGAACACTGCTTTTATTATGTTAACACATCTGGAGCAGGAACTGAAAGACACCAGAAGCTGACTTTGCTTTTGTTGACCAAGTTATTTAAAAATATATATACATACATACACATGCACACTCTCAAGAAGAGGGAGAGTGTGATAAAGTAGATTTGTTTCAAGAAATAGCCTAAAGCCCCCATACACAGAGGTGAAACTTGGTTTCAGAAGAAAATAAATCATACCATTCATACTGCACTGCTTATGGGAAAAACATAGACAACACTTGTATTAGCCCTTTTTAGCTCTTCACAGCCTTCTTCCACCACAATGACTCCTGCAGCCACACAAAGATCTGCAGAAAAATGCAGGGCTGGACACAGGGTAAATACTCGGTGCTGATTAGTAGCCTTAGGGACTGTTGCTGACTGCACTTGAGAATCCAAAGTATGAAACAAGTTATGAGCATGTTATGTTGCTGCAACTTCTGATCACTGATTTCTTCCAGACTAGAAAGTTCTGACTGTTGCCCAAGTCCACTAACAAGAGAAGCACAGAAGCCACAGTGTTCAACCCAGCTACTCTGCTGCGTCAGACTTCTAAGAAAGGATGAAGAAAGCCCCAAAATTCTCTACTACATTACTCCTCATGACAGAAATGGGCTATGTCCCCTCCCCTGCTCTTCTAAACTGCTCCCCTTGATCTCTATACTGCTCCATCCTCTGATAACGGGTTCTCTACCACTGGATTAAAAAAACCCAAAACAACAAAACAAAAGCCCAAAACATTAAAAAAAAAAACAAACTTCAAAATTGATCCCAGAGGAATGTTTTCTCAATGAAAACACATAGTTCCTCCATCTCAGCCCTAGACTTCAGTACATCAGTAGAGTACCCCCAGGAAAAGCTGACGTCATGGCTAAACAGTACCACTGACACAGATGCCCCCACAAGTGAGGCCTGGGTTTAAAAGTCAGGTCTTCAGTTAGGGATTTCAAAAGCAGTACTGGGGACATGGTTTCAAAGCATGACAAGCAGCCTGTGAGGAAATTACCCAGCCTGTGAACAAGAATGTCAGAACTGCAATACACTTACCCTTGTCAAAGACCTAAAAGGATCTCTTTAGGCCAATACATCCAGTCACTCAACAGCCAGAGCGGAAAACGTCAAACAATCTCATGTTCAAGCTAAAACATTGCTCAATACCGATTACCACGACAATGAAAGTACAACGAACCTCCTGCTCCACACAGGGCATTTGCCACAAACATTTCACTGCACAAGTGCCCAGCACATCCTTTAATTAAGCAGTTGATGCTGACAGATGAAAACTCACCTCAGCTGAGCTTTCAGTCTTAAAAGGTCCAGAGCTCCTCAAAGTGATCTAAAAAGGTTGTTTGGGATGCTCAAAATGCTTCTCAAGGTGCATTGCACCAAGTCATTCCTGCTACAGTTTCCTGGATGGACATGGCAGAGCCAAAGCAACTTGATCATTACAGAAGCAATTTAAGGCTGGATTTCCCTGCAGACACCACACCTCCTATGTGAATACAGGGAACATTGCATCCTACAGGACACAGATGTACCATGTTACATTATAGCTGATCCAGTGCAACTGCTCTAGTTGTTAACTTTCTCTGAAAACAACGTTTTTACCCAATGAACACTACCCTAGAAAAGGAAGTCCCAAAGTACAGTTGGATAAACACAATACATTAAAAATGCTCTTTGTGTTTCCATCCTAAACTGAGAATCAAGATGGAGCCTGTAACAACATATTGCTCTCTATAGTTGTAAAGAACTTCATCTATATTGGCTTTTGCTGCTGTAAATCAAACCACTTCTGAAAGAGAGCATTAGGAGCACATATGAATCTGATGCCATTGCTAGTTACCACAGTTTGTAGCAGAACAGCCCTGGCTCGTTCTGTAGCAGTGATATAGAAAAAAAGGCCTTCTGAAGTTCAAACATTCAGCACAGAACATGCAAGAAACAAGATGTGCTTTTTCTTGTTCCTATAATGGTGACAAGAGGACTTAGCTGACCATCTAATCTTTTCTCCCTCCTTCTGCCTTCCCCTACCTGTGATGAAAATTAATCCTTTAATCTGCAATTAGTTGATATTTTAGGAGGATTTTGGTTCTGGAAAAACAGAGGTGGGCCAACATGTTTCAGATGTGTCACACCAGTGTGTTCTGTGCTTTTACTCTCATTCAGTTATCTGTCTTTGGACCTGTAGTTGAAGGAAACTCCATTTCTGACGGACCCATTTATAAGTGTTCTAGAATTCTCTCTTTCAATCTTTTCTCTGCTGAAGATAGTGTCCTGATCACTGTCAAACTCTGACTCAGAGACCATCAGACTGGAGTTGTGTTCTGTACTTCTGTGTTTTATACCTGACAACAAAAAAAGGAAAACAAATACATTAGAAAGGTTTGGGTTTTTAGTAACATAATCTTCTCCCCTGCTGTGATATGAAAGGTAAGTGAAAACATTCTCTGCAGTGCAATGTAACAGCATACACCAATACAAAAACTGGCTTAAGTAGCATCATATACCATTTCAGATACTCTAATGACTTCATTGCAGGCCCATCAGTTTATGACTCTGGAATGGGAATATATGTATTTAAATTTAAATGTAGTTAAACAACTAGATTATCTTAGTACATACCCAATGTATTTTTAATATCTTGAATCTGGAAATCAGTCTGTCGACTCAATGACCTTATTAACATGAGTGGCAGTGAAAGGTCATGGTTTCTACAGAACCATTATCTGTGTTTCTAGGACAGCAATTTCTCTGAATGATTTTATTTCCTTTATGTCCTTCCAACATTTCCCCTGCTAAAAACTGAAAGTCAGGTAAATTAAAAGATATATAAACAGCAGCTGAAATCTACTGATGTCTAAGACAAGGAAACTGCTGCGCAGCCACAAAATCATGTCCAAATTAAAGCATGTGCAGAGGAGGAAGGCTTACATGAAGAAAATCTATGGGACAATGCAATGTTCCGAATTAAGATAAACTCAGAAGCTCAGAGCAGAGGCTGAGCTGATTCGCCCCCAGCCATTTCACTGTCTGTTTGTCTCTGCCATTCCCAGACTTGTAGGCCTGCTTCTGGGCTCTCCTGCCTACAGGTATCAATTCAGACACGTGGGCTGCACACTTGGTGGGTGGGTGAGCTCCCCGGCTGCCACATCGCACGTACCGTACTTGGGCCGTAGCTCCATTCTCTCCTGTTCATCTATGTTATCTAGGATGGTATATTTTGTTTTCTTTCTTATCTTTGTCCTCTTCCTGCTAAAACGATAGTAACCAAAAAACCATTTAATTCTCATGTACACACATAAATCTGCCCCCCCCCTTTCCTTTTCACATACATACCCCAATATACAGAACATCATCGTACTTTCTTACCTCCACTTAAAAATATTGCTAGTTTATACCTGAATAAGGTATAATTGTACAATATGGACAAGGCAGTATAGTTAATTTTCACTGAAGAAAGTAAGGCAGATCAATTCGCTCTCCTAAGCCACAGTTTGTCCCATTTCAGCATAGTAACTATGAACATGGTAGATGAATATTCATGTGCCCCCACACTTCACAGTGGAGAAGCCACCTTACTGCTCAGCCAGCATTACAGCAACAGCCAGCCTCGGCTTCCCCTCCGTGTTCTTCTGTAGAATTCATCTGGCAACTCAAAGGTTTTCAAAACACCAAATCTCCAGCCAAATATTGAGTCTACACTGTCTTTTTCATGTAGTTTCCACAAGGCAAAGGGAATCTCTTGACATTCTGTCCCAGTCTGTAATTCCCTCCTCTTTTTCACATGGATCTGTATCAACCAGCCCTTACTCTCAGGCACAAGCCATATGAGGACAAAAGACAGAAGCAGCTGAATTTATAAAAAATCCCTCAAATAATCATCCAATACACACAAGCCTGTGAGGCTCCACCCTACACTGTGGGAGTGGAATGGGACACACTTTACTATTTAAAGTTTTCTATTAACAGCACTGTTCGTTCAACCATAAAAATAAAATTGGTATTGACTCCTACGCATCCTTTACATACTGCAAAGACACCCTAGAAAAAGATAAAAATCCAGAAAGATTTTGATGTAATTTTATTTTTGCTAATACCTGAACAAGCTATCTATTTGCTGAGCTGTTTGAGCTGCAGCAAAAACACTTGCTCTAGTGACAGAACTTGCAGGGGCTTGTCACTTGAAAGAGAATTTCTTATCAGCTCATTAGGAAAGACTGGAGGGGAGGCAGGGAGGGAAACAACATTCAGTAGCATGAATGCTCCTGTTTAAGGAAAGAGAAAGCAAGAAGTCTGCATGACTGAGATCACTAGAGTACTCCCTGCCTGTAAACCACATGCAGCCTGGCCACCCACCCTTCTCATCCAAGGGGGAAATCAGATTGCAGATCAGAGAAATCAGAGAGCAGATCCTTTTCCATGGCCTAGAACATTCCTACATCAATGACCTTCAGGGTGTGCCTTTTTTTTTTAGCATGGAGTACCTAGAGGACTCAGTAGGAGACTGAAGATCTGCAAAATACTCTCAGCATTTTTACATTAATTATCCCTTAATATGAAGGATACTGCAAGACATTAACTTTTTGGGTTTTGTAATGCAGAAGAGCACAGATACACAAATGGATACTCCTTTTTTTCTTCAAAAGAAGTGTGTGTCTACAGAAACAGCTACAGGAAGCTCCTCACATGTCCAAAATGAGCTCAGTGGTTTAGTGCTATGGACTGGACTAAAACACAGCAGTTGTGTACAGTTTTTGTGTATACCCCATCAAAAAGAAACACAAATCATTTACCTTTTACAGCAGCAGATGCAGAACCAGGCAAGCCCTACCATGACCACAATCAAAATAAAAACAGATACAGTCACATAGAGGATACTCCACTCTGAAAAAAGAAACCCAACAGTACTTTGTAAGGACATATGAATAGAATAACTTCTAATACAACTCTATTAAAAAAACCAATCCTGAGGAATGGGGAGTGGCAACAGGAATGTAGGAAAACTCAGCACCAACATATTCTTAGATGAATTCCTAAAAATCTTTAAGCTTCAAGATTAGACGTGCACATTAGAAAATTTTCTTCCTCTCAAATACCTTTTATCATCCCAAGATATCTGAAGTCTGTGTGGGAACTGACAGTCCTGCAAAGGGTCATGGTTACCACCCCAGTTATCACTCCCTAAACAGAGGTACTCTGGGTCTAGTGCTTCAAAAGAGGAGCTGATTAGAGGTAGATCTTTCTACCTGCACATTTATACTTATAAATCCAGGAAAAGAGGAAAGGATACAGAGACATGTGCAAGCATATGTATACTCACAGTTGTCAGTATTATCAGGCTCTAAAGGTCAGTATTGGGTCAGTCTGGAACACTGATCTTTTCTTTGCTTAGATCAGATCATACTTCTGGCACAGAAGCATCTACCACTCACTCAGAGAAATTGAAATTGCTGCCTCTTTTCCAGCTTTGCAACAGTCCTACTCAAAAGCTTTGCAATGCCCATGTTATTCAACAAACCCTCCAACTGGTTCCAAATTGTTGCAAAATCTCCCTCCCATACAAGTTTTCACTTTTTTTTTTCATCAAATAGTAATTTTTCTTTAAAATTTAGGCTACTACTGTCAAGACATCATTTTAATAAATTATTCAAGTGTCTTTCTGTAGAAAGGTATTGTTGGGCTGGAAAACACAGACTGTTTTAGTATCCCCTCAGCATCTACCTCTTAAGTATTCCCCATTCTGAGAACAAAGAATCAACAGTCTCACATGACAAGAAGTTACTCTTGAAGGACATCCCACAACACCCTAACTCACCACAATTACTCTCTCCATCATTCAGATAACGATGAATCAAGTTTTCCATCCACAGCTGGTAGCAGATGCAGCGCTTTGTTATGGGGTCACAGTGCCCATGTCCAGAGCATTTCAAAAGACAGCCTAAGAAGAGAACCAAACACAGGGTCCGTTGTGTAAATGGACAACTTGTCATACATCCTCTTAATGTTAGACTAGATTGGTGGCAAACCATCTAGCTCATAACACTGTGATATGTTTTGAAACTCCCTTTCCTTGGGGTTATGTGTCAAATAGATCTACAGTCTAGCAGACTGCTGGCTGTGCAGAGAAAGAATGTAACTGGAGTGTATTTATAATAGAACAACAACCTTTTCAACCAGTAAATAAAGAAGGAATTTACTACACAATCAGTGACTATTTTATCACCAGAGCTTGCTTACTTTGTTTATACTTGAATTGTTGTGTCCTAATTTTAAATTGTGGAGAAGTCATGTCTGTAATACCTAAGGATCATTAAGGGTTGACATTACTAGTGAAGCTTAAAATAAGCTTAGAAGTTCAAGGATATTTTTGGGCAAAAGAAGGAGTTCATTATAGGAAATCTCAGTGGCCTGTGTATATTGCAAAGATTAGGAGACTAGGTGGTAACAGCTGGTTACTAGGTGGTAACATCACCCATTTTACCTGATACAGGCAGACAAGAACAAGTTAGATTACAAGCCTATTTACTGAACTCTAAAAGCCCTGAAGGAAGCAGAAACATATGTACTCTATGGCTATATTAAGTTTTGCACATCTCCTAAGAAAAGGTAGTATGTAAAGTATCTTTATCCTCATTCCACAGGCCTTCCTGATGCAGACCACATTAAGATGTGCTTTTGTCTGCTGATACAGATGATGACTTTCTTTAAGAGTGACTGGCACCAGTCTACCTACCACAAATCATGCAGCATTTTAAGTATTGTCCTCAACATCATCTTTTGTAAAGCTATACCCACCAAGCCCAGACACCAGATGGCAGACAGCAAGACTTCATGCAGTGTTTCCAGGTGCTGTGTTAGCCAAATGTCTGCAAAGTTCTGAGATGGGCAAGCACAATCCAAAACATACCAGCCGTGTCAACTCGCAGGACTTTAAAAAGCAAGAAGTCAGCCTTCTGTTTCAAAAGCTGCACATGCAGAGTCCGTGAGACTTCTGATGCCTTGATCACGGTGGAAGGATGCCCATTCTGCACGTAGAACACGACTGCAGTGCTGCAGAAAGAACAGCTAAGGTCAGGACTGCTGTCACAGGTCACTTTTGTCAGGCATTCAACAATAAAGTATAAAGCATTAGCATATAGCATTTAGTCTTTTTTATTTCTGGAAAGCCAATGTCACCACTGATAAAGATTAGGGAACGCTGTCTGTGGAGCAGTCAACTGATCTTCATTCTGAGCTGGGAGCACCAGCAGTTCTCAGGATTTTCAGTTTTGCAGAAGACAGAGGAGTGTAACAGCAAATATAATTCCCTCCTTGGTCTTCCTGACTTTTGCTTCAAGAAGTATGTATACATTTGCCTTCTCCACTGTCATGTAGAGTCTGCCACAAAACACTCTGAAGCAATTTCACTAACTTTAGGAAACTGAATTTAATAGGAGAAAAAGCTCAGAAGCAAGGGCTCCAGAGAACTTCATGTGGAAGCCCTCCTGCCCCTCATCCACAACTTTTAAGTTGGGTGGTGTTGATCTCACCCTGCATCAGACACTTCAGGGAACATTTTAATTTGAAAAACTGTGATTAAAAATATCATAGCTATAAATAGTAGACTTTCCACACGGTTTTTAAATTTTAAGAAGTTCCCCTAGAGAGAAGGGAGCTAAATAAACAACAAAATGGGTTTTAAATTATAAAGTAGTTGACAAGAAGTAATTTAAAGCTAACTCATGTAGACAGGTTCTATCAATTATGCTGAGAAGTTTCTCTGTGTATACACAGCCTTCTCTAGCACTCTACACCAAGCACAGGGAGTATTTCTTCTTCACAGTAAAATACCACATTTAAGAGAACCCACTGTGGAGTTTTCTGTGCAAAAAAATGGATTTTCATCACCAGTTACCTGGGAAAATGTTTATAAAATAGTAAGAATATCAAAACCATGGAGAAGAAGTAGAAAAAAAAGGGGAAATAAAATAGGTTTGATTATTTTAAAATACAATACATGCTTCACTGTGAGAAGTCTGTTTATCTCGCTCCAACCAGCATTTGGAAAAAAATAGTAGCACTGTATGGAACAAAGACACTGAAATAGACACTGACACTGAAAGACACTGAAATATATATGCATGCAGTTTCTTTAAAGGAAAAAAAATCTGTACAGAAAAATGGGATCTTTTTAAAACAAAACACTTCAGCTCTGAGCCTCCACAGAGTTTACTTCATCAATGTTCTACCACAGAAGAAATTTACCTTTTAAAGTGTATTCTGTTGAGAAGTACAGCATTTTTTGTCACCTTAGGAAAGATTATTTTGCAACTCATTATGAGCTGTGAGAGAGGCAAAGTAAATCACAAGTCTTTCCGGCACAACAGGACATCTTTGTACCTTATATCTGAGTAGGCTTGTATCTTCTGAACTTTGATATCTGAATCCAAAACATTCAGCAGTACAGCCAACTGTCTCACCAGAGTATCCTTCTGCTGCTCACTTAACTGTCCCACTCCAACCTGCAGGATCAGCTCCACCAGACCACTCCTTTTGGGATCTGACAGAAGAAGAACATGCTATTCCTTCAGAGCCTGGCAAGTATTTCAGTACCAACATTCAGTAATTGAAAGCATTGTTAATACTGTAGTTTTCTGCATAAGACCCATATCACTGATAAGCCAACTCTTTTGTGTTCCTAGAGAAGTACTCAGTTTATTTAGTCACATTCTCTAGGAAACAAACCTGGTGGATCCCAAGATAGTAACCCATCTTATCAATAGAAATAAAGTTCTTCAGCGTGCACTTTCAGCATTTGCACATTTCCGTGCAGAAGAGCAACTTCTGCTCTCCTAAATGCTGCCATCTTAAAGTCAGAGGTAAGCACTAGATAAGTCCAATTACCAAGTTCCCTGCTAATTATCTACTACTGACTACCACCCAGGAAAAGGGAGCCTAAGATGGACTCGTATTGTAGCATGCAAGACAGTGAACAAGTCTAAATGAGGATGGCAAATTTGAGAAATATCAGATATGTTTAACCTGCCTACCCTTACAAACTGAGGTTTCTGTTATATGGTGCTTGAACTTCTAGAGTGCCTTGCAAGCAAAACAAACTTCACAGATACCCCGTGAGAACCATAATCCGATTACTATGACTACATTCAACAGTAAACTGAGGAACAAAAATAAAATCATTGGCCAGGAGCCAGATACACAAGGTATCTCTGACAGATTTCAGACTTCTTTTCCTGAGACTTCAACTTCCATAATTTAACTATTTCACCTGCATTTACAACCCCCTGATTCTTTGAGGAGTCTTTTGGTCTTTCAGGATGAAAGAAGAAAAACAAACAAAGCCACACTTTCAACCATCAAACAGCAGCATTTGTACTTAGATTTAATGATCAGATCTCATCTCTTTCTATTGGCCAGACTAATTAACAACCAGAAAAAGAAACCTACCATGAATGAGAAGCAACAAAAGCCTAATGAAAATATTAACTAGTAAGTATAATTTTTATTTATTTATGGTCCCAGCTACGGTGACTGTAGTAGTTAAGAATCCTGATGTCACCTTTTAACACCCTTGGGCCTAGTCACAGAACAGTAAGAAGGTAGAAAGACAGAGAGCTGTTTGCTCTGTGTTTTACTTGAGAGATTCCCATCAACATCTGAATAAATAAGTGAAGAGGAGAACAAAGCTGTGGTATTCACAACATGTCGATGACCTTTTAATTGTCATACCAGGCCGCACTTCAACAGTTGCTGAATCAACATCCGAGTCTCCCTTAGCATCCGTCACTTTCAAGTGGAAAACATAGGTTCCTTCCACAAGATTAGTTAGCTGCAGTATGGCTTCATGGTCTGAGCCATGGATCACATCCTGCAAAAACAAGGTTCAGAATAGTTACACCCTCTGGTATGAAAGATGCAGGTTTCATTATCAAATCAACTATCTGGTATGATGCTGTGTGTTCTTGCTTTGACTTTTGGGACAAATGTGACCAACCCACAGTTTATGGCAGAGTAATGAAATTTGGAAGTGACAGTTAATGAGGAGGTCTGCACACTATGGATATTTTCATTAAAAATACCCAAAGAGAGAACAGCTGACAATCAGAAGAACTCATCTTCTTGAAAATCCAAAAGAGTTACATTATTTTTTCTCAATTTTATTCCGATATCCTTAGTTCTGCTTTCTTAACTCCTAATTTCTTCTCCTTGGAGTTCATGCATTTTCAACTCTCAACTCTGCCAGCTATATTTAAGCTAAATCTCTTCAATTCTCACACCCTCATGTGAATTGCTTCCAGAAGTTCTTTTTATGACTTTGCTTTTTCTCCTCTCCCAGTACTTCCTGATTTACCACTATCTTCCTGAGACCAAAAAGCTGTCCACAACACATTTTGCAAAAAGGGAAAAAATGATGCCAGTTTTATTAGCTAACATATAACTGAAGTTTATCCTCAGGTATTTCTGCTGCCTGACCCACTCAGAGAGCAGAATCCCCTCCCATAATGCCCCAGGCTAATCACCATTGTCTGCCATGGAAGGTGCCTACACAGGTAATGCCGAACACCATTTTTACCCTAAACTTTAAGTTTTACCTCATATGCTACAAGGATTCCTTAATCTTTATTTATACTTGCTCTCTCAGACCCTTCCTCCTTTGGGATGTCTGTATTTCAGATATTTTTTTTTCTTTCAAACACATTAGCTTCATACTGTCACCAATTACTCAGCATTGCTGCAGTCCTTAGTTATTATATTCTCTAGCTGTACTGAAAATATCACCAGCCTCTTGAACCACAGCATTACAGAGAGCAGAGGAGACAAACCAGGAAGAGGCACCACACCTGACAGCATCTTATGGGTCGTACCTGCTCTCCCTGCCACAGTTACATGCATAACAAAAGCCAAATTATGTTACAACCTTCCAGAAACTTACCCCAGCTGCTGGGCTTTGACCATCTCGAATCCACAAATATGACACAATCCCCTGGTCATCAGCAGACCCTGAGCCATCCAAGGTAACAGAGTTGTTTGGAAGCACTAGGACATGCTTCCCACCAGCATTTGCCCGGGGTGGACTGTTGTTTTCTAGCCATAAAAACAGTGGAGAAAGATTTGCTTTCGAAACATGTGACATGCCATTGCCAATACACCCACACTGCAATTCTTTGCCTGATGATTACAGACAATAACAACAGAACCTCATGTCAAAGCTACAGGGAAAGGATGGGTGGATTATACAAAATCTGGCTCTGAGCATATTGCAGTTGAGGAGAAAGATATTTTTAAAAAAGCATTGTGGGATATTCTTTTTATAGTCTCACAATAACTGAAGCATCAGATCTGCTCAGTCAAGCAAAAAGATTTTCTGCCTACTTAGAAACACAGCCCAGCATGAGATGACCATGCTGGGACCTTTTCATCTGGAAAACCACTTATTACCCAATAGAAGGTTGTGCAAAATCAAATGCCTGTATTTAGGCAAAATGCAATCTGGAAACTTAAGTCTAATTCCCAAATGGTTTTTGCTCACCACTAGCAGTGAACATAAGGCATGCATTAGGCACATGATGAAAAGAAGCCAAAGAAATATGAACATAACATGCTCTCTTTCCAGAAACCAGATACCACTGAATTTTTTCAGAACACAACTAGTAAGCCAGGGCTCAAGGAAGCTGTGAGGCTGAGTGAAATACCTCACTGTACACAAATAGTTGGACAATAAATAATTCAGTCCTGGGCAGATCACAAGGGTATTGGCTGTAACAGCATAGCGTTGTGTCTCTTCCAAGTAATACCAGTTGACCAAACTTGGTTATTGGAAAACTCTGTATTTTTAATATCAAACCTGTGACTGTAGACAGAATTTACTGTGGCTACACTTCACAGCACAAACGAGACTATGGGCACATCTGAGCAGAGCTGTTGCCACATATTTCTAACTGAACACTAACTGAAACTCTGTTTGACTCGTGTGCATCATTGCTTGAACTATTTCAGAGTCCAGCTTCTCCAAGATGCAGATGGCTAACAGCAATCCCAAATACAAGTTCGGGAGAGACTGGATTGGGAGTAGTCAGCATAATGCCTCTAAGCCTTGAAGAGAAGGACTTGGGGTGTTGACTGACAAGAAGCTCAACATGACCCAGCAACGTGCACTTGCAGTCCAGAAAGCCAACTGCATCCTAGACTTGCTGAAGTCAACATATCCCTGGAAGTGTCAAGGCCAGATTGGATGGGGCTTTGAACTACCTGGTCTAGTGGTAGGTGTCCCAGACTATGGCAGGAGGTTTGGAACAAGATGATTTTCAAGGTCCCTTCAAACCCAAACCACTCTGTGATACTATGGTTACCCTAAAGCCTCTTCCACACCATGCATGTTGGGGAAAAAACCCAAAAAACCTAAAATACCCCACACTACAGCAACTGTTTCTCTGTATAATTAAAAAAACAAACAAACAAAAACAAACTCGCCACAACAACACACCACCAAAAAAACAAACAAAAAAACAACCCAGGTCTTTTAATACTAAATTTTGAAGTGGAACTTGGTTCACTGAGATGTCACTTCTTGGATGTGACTTTAAAATCCACAGTAAAACTGCTTTTCTGCTCAAAGCCTAAAGATAAAATAAAAACGTATCTTCTTAATGATGTAGACATACAACTGCCAAAAATATTATTTTGGAGCATGTTTATTACAACTAATTTTGCATATACTGAACATTAAAACAGCTTGTATCAAATGAAATTAATTCTGCCAGTCACTCACAATACTACTTTAGTACAAAAGAGCAGTTTTCTTAAACACATTTGAAATATAACATATGTTACACCTTTCTGTTCTGATTTACTTCACATTCTGTCAGTGACTGAATGAACTGTCCAGTTGCCCACCATACCCTAAGAAGCAGCAGCCAGGCTTACCTTTCTTCACAGTAATGGAGAGCACAGATGCACTGCTCAAGCCCTGCTGGTCTTTCACAGTCAGCCTGAAGTGATAGGTGCCAACCTGGAGACCAGTCACAGTTGCTATTGCCTTGTCAGTGTTTTCCATCTGTACAGAGCTTGGCCCACTGAAAGAAAACGTCTCACAAAAATAATCACACCCAGCCAGCTAAACTGTGAGTTCAGCAGCATTGCTCAGGCCTTTTGATTTTATGTGTTGTAGTTCTACCACTGCTATAAGCACTGATGGCCAAAGAACTATTTGAGAGATGAGTTTAGTTTAGAGAATTCATTAGTGCCCTTTTTTAAGATATTTAAAGCACACATCCCCAGCTATTAGTAGAATATACCCCCCCGAAGTCCAACCTCACCATGGTTCTGTTTCATGAGAGCATGAAAATAGAGCTATAACTAATAGCTATTTCATGCAAATTATATTGCTGTAAGAGCCACTCACAACCTGTACAGGCTGCCAGCAGACTTCTTCCTGTACCAGGTACGACAGCTGCACGAGCTAAAATACCTTGCCCTTTTATTAAGGATCAGTTAGGTTTGCACATAAACATACAATTATAAGCTTTTCTAAAGTATTTTCAGTCACCATTCAAGAGTGATTTAGTCACCCATTACTGGAAGTTCAGCGCAAAGTGACTGATACTTTACTGTTCAATAAACAAGTGACTGAGAAACCCTAGTTCTAAGCACAAATGAAAAAACTTTGCATATTACAGAATGCAACCCAAGCCTGCTACTTGTTTTTTAACAGGAGACACAGAAGTTCCTGTCATTTACTCTTAATTTTATAAAAGTAGGCCTCAAAATGAAATATTGCAAAACATAGGCAGAGACTGCCTGAGCTGTTCAAGTTCAACTTAAAATTGCTATTTCTTACGCTATTACTACTCAGGTGGGATTGTCCTGAAAGCAATTCTCAAACATAATTCACAATTCATCATTCAACATGATTGGATAAGAGGCTCTAGACCAAACCACTTTCACTTTGTTCTCTGTTTTACTGAGGATTAGTAAAATCTTTGGATACCTGATATTTTCCCAGTGATAGAAGACAATGCCTTGGTCATCTTGGCTTTTGCTTCCATCCAGTGTAGTACTTTCTACTGGGAAGGTCAATTCCTTGTCAGGGCCAGCCACTGCTACTGGAGGACTGTTATTTTCTGCAAAATTAGTATTTAGTGTATGACATTTTCTAGTTAGTCACTGGCAAGACTTGCCAATCAGATTTTATACAAGGTATTTTAATAAAATTTTGATATATTGGCTCAAAAGGTACAAACCACAAGTATGACATGCACAAGCCAGCAGGTGGGAGCTCTGCAGCAAGTCCAGTCTCACAGCAAGTGGGATCCCAAATCCCACAGCAAGTACTTCCCTTTTTCACAGTCCTATCTGAAGGCACAGTCACACTCCCAAAAATCTTGCTGCATGCTCAATGCATTATATGAAATGTCACAAAAAAAGAGTGGTGAGGTATTCTATTGTTTCCCAGTCCATCCCTCTCGAAACCTCTCACACAAATATGATTCTTTGCCCTCAGAGAAGATACTGATCCATTCTGTCTGCTGCTCAAGGCCACTAAATTAATGTGAATTCAGAGCCTTTGAGAATTTAGTACAGAAACATAACTGTTTACTCTGAAGCATAACATAACAGAACAGAAAACATAACATAATTACTTTGTTTTCAGCCTCTGCTTTTGTGACATGGTAAAACTGGCAATGCTACCATTTTCCTGGGTATTTATTTACCCTTGAGCCTGACTTCAGCAATAGCATCTTTCTAACTCCACACTGTAACGGGTCCTAAAAGGCACCACCACACACCACACTTCCAATTCATGTTTTTGATTTCTGCAGTGAATGACTGCTGTAATCAATAACTGAAAGTTGCCCCAGTAGGGATCATCTACAAAAGATGCATATTAAGCGGCAAGGAAGAGAAAACATTTCCCCATGGTGGAATATGAGACCTGCACAGGGGCAGAAAAGGCTACTGTGCATGTAAAAGGCAAAGATACTGTGGAAAAAAAAGGCATTTAAAAAAATCACAAGGCCCAGATCAGTTGGGCTTATTCATAATTTGGCTCCCAAACCTAAATAAACATGTGAAAGATGCAGCTTTTGAGAAGTCCTTGGTTGACACTTTTTCCTAGGAAACACAATGCAATTAGTTTAAATGAATTCAAATCATACAAGGACTCTTGCAGGAGAATTGAAACAGTAAGAAAACCGAGCAAAGCACTGATTAATACTCTGAGCAGCTTTCAAAACAGACTCTGTAGGACATTAAC
This sequence comes from Dicaeum eximium, assembly GCA_013396995.1. Classification (NCBI taxonomy): domain Eukaryota; kingdom Metazoa; phylum Chordata; class Aves; order Passeriformes; family Dicaeidae; genus Dicaeum; species Dicaeum eximium. The sequence goes on from VWZP01005062.1 coordinate 18,845, forward strand.
CTCAGCAGCTACAATTTGGGTAGTAGAAGCACATTCAAACAGACATCTGTTGCCCTGCATAACCAGGCTGGTGTGAGCCCCCAAGATCACCACCTGGATTTTGTTTGATTCCACATTTGATTCTACACCTAACTGCCTGCTTTGACAGAAAATGGAGGTGGACAAGTCCTTGACCCAGGTGTACCAGGCACTGGGGCTGCCATATCAGTGGTACAGTGCGGGGAGAGGAAGCGTTGGAGAACGGCGCCGAGGCACGGGGCTGGGCCAGCGCTGAGGGACCCCGAGGTGCCTGCAGTGACTTACCAGGCTGCACAATCAGCGTGACCTCGGCGGTGGAGCGCTGCCGCGCGGAGTCTGTCACTGTCAGCTGGAACGTGTAATCCCCTTCCTGCATTGCGGAGAGCTGCAGGTACGGCGTCCGCACGCCCTTCGCAGCGTCGGCAAGGACAGAGCGCGACACAAAACAGAAATGGTTGTGGGTAATGAAAGGCCTTACAGAGCAAACGTAAGGAAAAAGAAATGCTTGAAGTAATTAATACAGTGTTTGAGCAAGGAGTTTATGCACCTTGCAGATAAAGAGGAGGCTTAAAATTTGGCACACAGACAGAGATGATGTGCTCACTGTTGCAACTCTTCCCACCAACCCAGAAAAATATCTATAGTCAATAAATGCTACTTTCTTCTGTTGATATAATCACTGCATTATTTCTCCTCAACAATAACTGTGAAACACATGGAACACTACCATTTTCAATTAGGAAATTAAATACTGATGAAAATTCCTACAGCTTATTTCATTTCCTTAGGGATATTTATAAAAAAGTCATGACATTCTTTAGTACTTATAAAACTGTTAAATGCAAAACCAAACTTGACTCGAACCCAGACAAATAGGATTTTGGAAAAAAACCCCTATATTAAACAAGACAACTCTGTCCTGAGTTTACTCTTCCAGCAGCATTCGCTGATACCTATAAAAGCTCCTAAAATGACTGGGGCCAGCTATAGATCTTTTTGATAATAAAATGAACATTTGTGTCATCTCTCATATGAGGAATAAAAAAATTAAAATTAAATCATAATGTAATAGGTTTGTCCTCTTTTTTTTTTTTTTTAATAAAGATGACAATAAGAACAAAGAGACTTGATGAACGATTAACTAACCAGTAGAGGTACTTGTTACATTGCACTCTAGCAGTGGATATCATATAATACACCACAGACCAGCATCTTCTGAAGTGATCCAGAGAAGGGCCATGAAGATGGGTCAGAGGGCTAGAGCACCTCTCCAAGAATAAGCTGAGAAAGCTGGGGTTGTTCAGCCTGAAGAAGAGAAGGTTCTCATTGAGACAGACCTCACTGCAGTCTTGCAGTACCTAGAGGGGGAGAGGGACTTTACCTTATAAAGGTAAAGTACCTTATGCAGTACCTTATAAAAGGAGGGAGAGGGACTTTTTATATGAGCAGATAGTGACAAGACAAGAGGGAAGAGTTTCAAAGTGAAAGAGGGCTGGGTTACATTAGATATTAGAAGGAATTATTTACTCAGAAGGTGGTGAAGCACTGGCACAGGTTGCCCAGAGAAGCTGTGGATACCCCATCACTGGAAATGTTTAAGGCCAAATTGGATGGGGCCCTGAACAATCTGGTCTGGTGAGTGACATCTCTGCCCATGGCAAGGTGTTGGAACAAGAGGATCTTCAATGTCCATTCCAACCCAAAGCATTCTGTGATTCTATGATCCTTGGGCACATGAAAAAGATTACTAGTCTGTTGAAAAGAAACTGTAACATGCACTTGCATTTCCACATTAAATACCCAGTGAATCCATTGGATATCTCAAACAGTCATTCCCTTCCTTCAGAAAGGTTGCTTTGAGATTGAACAGCTCTCAAAAACTACAAGTTCCGTTTGCTTGGGTGCTTTTGGAAAGTTTTTGTCTTGGTGAATGATCAGAAAAAGTCATGCTGTAAGTCCTTCCATAATTTTTAATTACTTCTACAGTGCAGTCTTGCATTAATAATATTACTTCTTTCCTAAATAGATCTACAGTGATTTCTTTTCACTTCTGAAAGTCTAAAGCATTTGCCAACATGGCAGAAATTAAGTCTCATAAAAAATGGCTCCTGAGTTTCAGCTACATTCATTACATTAATTATCTCAACCACCTACACAGCTGTAAGAATTTCCAACTTACCAAATGCAAGCCCAATGAAAATATTTATTAATTCTCAGATTAAAAAAAAAAACCCAAAACAAAAACAACAAAACCAGTCATGAAAAAAAGAGAATAAATTCTGTAAGCCCTCACTGGAAACTCACGTTTTAGTGAGCATAAAAATCCACCACAGAGCATGGCAGCATAAACACTGCCAAAAGGTCTTGTCATCTTTCACTCAGAAAATTAAGTTTCCATTTGAGTTCTACTCTCTCCAGGAGAAAGTGGTTTAAGAAAACTCAGACTATCCCCACATTCTCCCATAACCCATTTTCAGCCTGCCCAGAGCCTCAGAAGATGGGAGCCTGTGAAACAGCCTCTAGGGTTCAAGGACAGACAACATGAACTTGAAGCCTTTCCAAACCACCAGGGAACAAGCAATTTTGTTTGGACACAAAAAATTAAAAAAAAAAAAAGGAATTAAAAGTAGTATCTAAAATAAGAGCTGAATACATGTGAGAGAAATCTAAAAAATAATAACATCACCCTATGTATTTCAATGCTTCTGAGCAGTTACTTAGGTATGTGTTTGCTCAGGTTAGAGAAAAAGATAAAAGAGCTTTTCAATCCTATGCAAGGAGAAATACACATACCTGCATTGCTACAACCTTGCCTTTGCTTTTGGGACTGAGTGACCACTCATAGCTGACAATTTCATGGTCATCACTGCTCTGGTTGCCATTCAGTGTGATGAAGTTCTGGGGCAAAGTGACTGCCTGATTTGGTCCTGCATTAGCAATAGGTGGGTAATCCACTGGCTTGTTGACAGTCAGAGATGCAATGGTGGAGTTGGCTGCTCCATCTGAATCAATCACTGTGAGTCTACAACAGGAAAAACAGTATCTGTTAAGATGAAATTCTGCCAACCTCTAAATTGAAATATTAATCTTTTTCTGGCACTTTTTCAAGCACCACCTAAACAAAAGCCACTGATTATATGATATGAACTTCTGCTTCAGACACACATATCCCTCAACTAAGGCAGAAAATAAATTCAGAAAACTTTACAAACACAACTGTCAACCTTTAAGAAAAACAACAACAAAAAAAAGCCTAGTTATTCTGGATCCCAGATTAAACCCTTTACCTGCTGTCAATGGCAACTTCACCACTCACTAAGACTCTTTTAGAAATTTACTCAGTAAAAACCAGGGATTTTATTCATCACCTATAGTGAAACAGTATAGTGAAACATCTAAAACTAGTCTGGACATTCAGAAGCTCTACTTATAGAACAGCAGCAAATCTTCACTTCTTATTTCTTTGTGGCACACCAGTACTAATTTTAATGAAGCTTAATATAAATGTCAAGTTACAAAACTAAAAATGTGCAGGGCTTTAAAAACCCCAGATATTACTGCCTCTTAGAAGCACAAAATCATCTTAAAATGAGACTACTACAGGCACTTCAAAGGGATGAAAATTTCCCTCTGCAGTGTGGTGACCAACTAATCTTTAATTCACCTCTGTTATGAAAACTGCATACAGCTGACCACACAGAAGGGAACCTGAGCAGGAATAAAACTAGTGCTCATTACCTCAGATATTAGGGAACATGTACATTTTGCAATGGGTGCACATCCATGTGTATCAAGGATACTGGATTTTTTTGACCAGCTAATTTCTTATAATTTTCAACACACTGCTCTACTGTTCAGGTAAGTCAGCCTCCTTCAAAGATGCAGAGATGTAAAAGCTGACTTCTTAATTCCCTAGGGTTTGGAACACACTTAGAAGCATTGCTTGTAAGCAAGACTCTGCCCTTTTTAACAAGGAAAAAAATTAACACTCATTTCTGCTACTGTCTGATATGGAACAATTCCAGTAAAAACTACAGAATTAAGAAGCTGTAAAACTTTTGGTGGAACTTATGCAAAGCACCACAGTTAATGTATATGTGTGCTAGCTTCAACAATCTGCTGATGCTACACTTACACGTAATATATTGACTGATAGGCAACCTACTGGCAGCCAAAGAACCCAAGCTGGGTCAGTGGGAATTCTGCCTCTGCATAGATTGGCCTTGAAGTTAAACAGTTCAGAAAAAGGACTGATTTTTACTAAAGCATCCTGAACCACAAACATTGCTTCCACTGTCTGGGCAACCCCCAGCTTCAGCAATGCATAAGTGGAGGAAACCAGTAGCAAGGCAAATGCTTTTATAAAGAACTGTGAATGACTCTTAGTAAAATCAGCACATAACAGTGTCTTGTGAGGATCAGTCTGCCAATATTACTCTGTCTGCCACCACCCTTCAGAGGATGACTTTCACAGCCTGACTCATAGTTTCATTCAGGGCACTAGCCAACTGCTAGGCTGCGAAAAAAAATTAGTCTGTCACAGTTATTGCTGGAAGTGAGGACATAATTAATTTATGATACCTTCTTTTCTGTAATTTTGTGTTATAAAGGATCACTACAAGCATTTTTTTAATAAAACCACTCTGTATGTTTCTCCACTGTGCAAAATGAAGAGTAACAGTATGCAGAAGCAACATTAAGTTTTTTGTTCGAAGAGATACATGTGAGCACAGAAAAAAACCAAACATTTAGCTGATATCAGAGATAAGCCCCCAAGAAAATCATCATGCAAGTACCTGAAGGTGTAGTTCCCAGGAACAAGGTTAGATAAGTGCAAGACAGGTGTGTCAGCAGATGCCTTCTGCTCTCGTAGGGGACCTTTAATTTCCTCCCAGTGGTAACTCACTATCTTCACATCATCTGTGCTTTCTACATTCATTAAAGAAAAACACATTAGTTTCTTGTAGCAATTGCTGGAATGAATACTTAAGTCATTCATACGCTCATCCCTAACTGGTTTTCTACAATTGTCTCTACAAGTATAGTTGAATAAGCTTCATTAACCACAGAGTCATACCAAGTTGCCTTTGGTATGATTTATCTAAACAATTCTTCACACATATGAATTAAAAATAGATATCAGTCTCAAACTCTGCACATTCCGACTTGTCTGCACTCATTAATTATGAATGTAGTTACAACACCTCATCACACCCTATCTGACAGCTCTCTACTATGGCCCCAGCCATACTGGCACAGAAGCTCTCTGGGCAGCACAGGAAGAAGCTGTAAGAGTAGCTGCTGTTTGGATGCAGCAATCTCTGACACATTGCATCTCAAACACCAAGTGCAAGGTTATGTTTTATATTTTTTTTTATTTATTAAAATAACTTATAACTGGACACATATTCCCAAAAATAAATCATTATTCAGGGAACTTCTGACAAGAGTGAGAAGAAGAAATTTCACTTGTAATTGACAAACAATAGTGTTGTAACTGTATATTAAAAATATAGGATATAAGCACAGGATGATCCAGTACATACGACTGCCATCAATGAAGGTAGAAGTTGTAGGCAAGGAAACTTCTTGCACTTTGGGTGAAGCAACAGCAACAGGTGGCTGGTTAATTCTGACTGCTGTGAGAAAGATAGGGGGGGAAGAAAAAAAGGGGACAAAAAAAATATATTAGTGAAAGCCCAGGCAAAACTAATGTTAAGTCTCCAGATCAATAGTCCCCAGTGATTAAATCTAGGACACACAGCTTTTCAGCATCTGCTGTCCTTTTTGGACAAGGCAAAGAAGAGGTTACTGATGAGCAGTGTGCTGACACAGCAGTGTTCCACTGCAGCACTCCTACGTGGTGTAATTCAGATCAGAGCTGCGCGCTGTAACCTGCAGACAGAGCCACATCAGCACATGATTGCTGTCCCTAGCTGGAGAACAGGACCAGGAAAGGTGGCATGATGGTATCTCAGGCTTTGCCTGAGGAGGACAAAAGACTAGAGAGCATTTAAACACAGTGAGCAAGACCCTTAGCTCTACTTCCTTAAAACCCCTTATAGACACCAAGATATGAAACATGTCAGCATGACTGCACTGCCAGATGTCCTTGACAAACAGTAACTGAGAGACTGTTTGATAAGTATGCTGTACTTGTGTCAAAGAAATTAATTACATCAGTCAACTGATTTACCTGGTTTGACTGTGACATTTACAAAACCTTCACCAAAGGCGTTTTCACCAGAAACTGTCACTTTGAAGGCATAAAGTCCCACTGATAACTGAGACAAACACAGAACAAATAGGGTTACATGTTGAATTGTACAAAAGAAGGATGCTTAAATATGACAATCATATCACAAAAGAATAAATCTGGATGTCTGAATCCTCAAACTACTTTTATAAACACATACATAAAAGGCCACTAGTCACTGCCTGGAAGTCAGGAATACGAAGCAAACACTGAGGAATTTTTACTCTGTCTTAGAAAATTGTTAGAGCACTCTAAGATACTGGCATAACTTTGGTGACATAATGTAGTGGTATAGTAAACTATGACACATAAACAAGTGAAGAGACTCAGGATGGCTTGAAGCCATTTGAACTCCTTGAATGAAGGTGCCCTTCCCCACAGGTTACAATTCTGTGAAAGGACCACACAAGCACAATGAGCCTGAGCTTATAGCTCACTTACATGAGAGAGCTTCAAAGTCTGGCTGTGCCTGCGCTCCATTTCCCCACTATAGTCAGCAGGGTGACTGATTAAGCTCCACTCATAGGTGTAGGCTGTTTCTAAGAGCAACAACACAGCGTAAGAACAATCAGTTTTGTGTTCAAGATAAGCCCAGAAAACAAAGAAATCAAGTTCACCACTCATCAGATAAATTGCTACAGTATGAAACCATGACTGCTACTGCTTAAGACTGTAAAATGAAGCAGTATGATCAGAAGTTAAAACTCCCAGTGTGTTGCAACTTGGTAAAGCAGCAAGGATGTAATGGACTTCACAAATAATCAACTTCTGCACAAAAACCAGCTTCATGTGAAGCCAACATATTTTACATAACTATTTATGAAACATCTTTTACTTGCTCCTGCAATTCAGAAGCTGGCAATTTTAAAGCAAATGTTGCATTCAAAACCTACTTTCCAGCCTCCCCGGAGCTTTACAGCAAGATGCTAAAAACTAGGAGACATCATCTTTTGGTAGAAATTACAGGCTTTTCTGTATGGAACCTGTATTGAACCATCTGGTTAATGAGTTAAGGTTCTGAAAGTAAAAGCCACTTAAAAAAATTCTTCTTTAAAATCCAACAGAAGAAATCCTCTCTGCAGTTAGAGCCACAAAAGAGGCAGTATTAGAAATGAGAAAAATTGTTTTATCCCAAGTGGTGGATATTCACATAACTCGGAACTTGTCTGCATTTACAAGTTGGTAGTGTATGCCTTGTGTACCAAGGCATTCAGCTCACCTGTAGATGGTGGTGGGACAGCAAAGGCATTCAGTTCAACCTCATTTCTGGGTAACATCACTTGTATGTTATCTCCAGCAGACACAGTAAGTTCTTTGACTGCATATAAGACAGATGAGTACACTATGTTATAACAGATGGAACTGATATAAATTCAGTATCTTCAAATATTATTTGCAATGCATTAAGTAAAATTTGACAAGTACTCTACAGAGAACAGGCAGTGATAATTAAAAAAAATTTCTTAATGCATTATAAAATAATGATCTATTTATTAATGATTGTGATTCCCTCACCTTTTACCAAACCAAGGTTTTTTTTCTTCTCCAGCTATGAAATGTCATTTTCCCTACTTCTGTTTCAGAGAATAGCATTCTCATTATTCCTTTATATCAGAGGAAACAATGCTCTGCATAAAGAGTTATGTATTTTTCTCAGTAACTGGAAGTGCAGGAATCAAAAAAATACAGTTAGAGAAGACAAAAAAGCATAGTAGAACTTTAATATCACACTTTCTTTCACCAAGAAGTACTATCTCTATATTCATGTGGCACTTGTCCATGTTGTGTTACTTTTAAAAAATCCACTGGCATAGCAGGGCAAATGGTTATTTCTCATCTGAACTGCCTATTCAATCCACTTGCTATCCAGTCCTTGTCTGTGAAAACTTTTCTCTTTCAAAAAATGGCAAAGTACACAAAAACAGCTCCCAGAAGAAACATACCAAAGTACAACTTAGGGAAAGTTCGCTTAGTCTTGTATTTCAAATGTTTAAAATATCTTACTTTTAATATTGGGAAACCACAGAACAAAAGTTCTCCAAAGGCAATGTTCTCTAGTGTCTAAATGTCCAACTTGCAAACTCAGAAGAGATGCCAAAGAAACTACTCAGCAGTAGCAGCTGATGGGTCTAAAAGTGATGAAGTGAAGACACTGGCAGCACACTTTCTGTCACTGCTACTTAGATTCACCCAAGGCTTCACAACTGATCATGAGAGTTGCCCTAGACACCCTGTGGAATGAAGGTTTGCACCTGGACCTTCATGTGCAATGAAAATAAAATGGCTAGAAGAGGGTGATGGCCAAAAGAGAGAAGGAGGGACTGCCCTTGAGACTTTCTAGACAGTCTGGCTGAGAACACACAAACTTTAGGCAAAAGCAGTATAAAGCAGTATAAAGCATCCTTGTATAAAGCACTACCTACAGTGAGATTCATCACAACCTTTCCTTCAGCTTCTTCTTCCAAACTCCTTTTTGGGCCCTCTTCAAACTCCTCCTTCACAGGAGGAGGAGGAAGAGCTGCCTAGTCAACAGTCAATGGTAATGATGATCCAGTGTCTTGGAGAGGAATCTCTTGTAGCTCATCTCTTCCTGTTGTCTTCTATTGCTGTCCTGGCTGGCAGGTTGCATTTTGGTGGGTGGTGTCAAGAATGTACCAAACCAGATTTTGTCGACCAGGAAGCAAAGGGCTTAGCTCTCCACATCCCTCAGTACATCAGGAGTGCAAAAAACCACACATCTGTGCTTCTCTTCTTCCTGTGACCCTTCTAACCCTTTGTCAGTGGGCACAGGGAGGCAGGAAACTCAGCAGGAGAAAGCAGATACATGAACATACACACAGAATTTAACACAACTACAGAGGACATGGTGGTTAAAAGTCCTTTTCAAAATAAAACCATTTGTTCTGCAGCTTTAAGTGTGATAAGCTTCCCACAGTTTTGAAATAAGAGCAAAATTTTGTTTTCCCAGAAATTGAAGGCCATGTTCTCCAGTGTTAAGCACTGAGCTTCCTCAGGTCCCACCTATGTTGCTGCATGGTATCTGGCAACTACAGATAGGCTTCTACTGCAGAGTTTCTGAGAGGGAGCAATGTTCTGAAGGGTCACACCAAAAATAACAATATGGCTAGAAGAGACTATTCTGAAACCCCAGAAAGCTTCAGGTATTGCTTACCAAGTAAAAAAAAACCCAAACAAACAAACAAACAAACAAAAAAAAAAAACCCAAACCAAAATAATTTAAAACAGATCTTAAGATCTTAATATTTGTTTTTTTACTTTGCTGTATTTTCTCGAGTTGTCATTTCCCACAAATGGTGGATTTGGTCAGGGTTTTGCCTCAGAATTAAATGACTACAGGGTCTGAGGTTTGCAGTGTTACTGTAGGTCTACAAGTTAAAAGTGGGATTATGTAATATTTGGATAAAGATTGAGCTCTTACTAACAGCAGGTTGGAAACCTGAGAGTAGAAAAGTCATCCCCACTCTCTGCAGGTACCCCTGTAGTACCCCTCAGATCGCCAGCTCTGTTGAAACATTACCTGCTTTAGCAGCAGTAGCAGGTGGTGTGAACAGCTGCATGGGCTCAGATGGTGCAGTATTAGTGGGAAGTAGCATGATCCCACCTTCAGTGGCATTCTCTGGGGCCACTGTGGAAGTCTGGGTTTTCTCTGACACGCCTGGGGAGAAATCTGGTTTATCTGAAGAAGAGGAAGGTGTAGCAGCCTGAAAAAGGAATTATACGGAAAGGGTTGTTGTGAGACATTTTTCACATTTCTAGATTTAGAGGTATGTTTTTTTTTAATAGCATGTAGGATGACCCTAATGATTTATGTTACTAGGAGATTTTATTCATGTACAGAATACCCATCAAACAAGGACTGGGGTTTTTTCCAATCAGGCTTTGTAACAATTGCTAATAATTTTACAAGTTTCAGATGTAGAACAGTCATGAGGTAACCTGGAATATCAAAAGAGCTAATGCTACCAGTTACCAAAATATTAAAATCAGTGTGGCAGGTCTAAACACAGTCATAAACCTTTAAAAGCCAATGTCAGAAAGTCTGTATGGTATTATTGTCCTTGTGCCATACACAGACATAACAGAGTCCTTGCTTCTTACTACATCTGCTCAGTACAAGTACAAGTTGCTCATGCCTTTTTATCCCAACAGTAATAAAACATCCTACATGTCTCTACTTCAGGCATCAAGCAGCACTGCCTCACCTTGTTAGTAAATCAGAACTGCAGCAAAAGACATGGCAAGTATGGCACAAATAACTCAGCAGTGGGTTAATCTTGCCTTTCAACAACACATTACCCTCAAAGGGCCAGCAGGTTTTCCTTAATATTCTTAAGACTTATTTCTGATCTAATGATATAGGAAAAGCATTTTTCCAATTACAGCTACTGTGTTTTGCATGTGAAGGTACAGCAAAATAGTATTATTTGTACATCATCTATTAACTGAAGAATAGGATTATGAAGGTTGGCAAAGTGTACACTTCTATCACAAACAGCTGAGGTGGATAGGGACCCCTGGAGATAGCCCAGTTCAGCCCCCAAAGCACGGTCAGCTACAGCAGACTGCTCAGGACTAAATTCAGTGAGGCTATTAGAATCTCCAAGGACAGAGAATCCACCTCTCTGGAAAACCTCTAGTGTTTGGCCATCCTCACAGAAAAAAATATGTGGTTTAGCGTAAATAAAATTCCTTGTATTTCATTTTGTGTCTATTGTATCTTGTCCTGCCACTGAACAGCACTGAGAAGAGCCTGGTTTCATCTTCTTCACACCCATCAGAGTTATTTATACACATCTGTAAAATCCCCTGAACCTCTGCTCAAGGCTGAACAGTCCCAACTCTCTACTCTTTGCATTTCAGGTGCTCTACTTTCCCTTTTCAGTTTGCCTCCCTAGGAAATAAGAGCAGCCCTGGCTTCTGGACAGGAGAAAAAGCTCCTTGTGCAGCTGGGAACGTGAAAGCAACGCCAGGAGCTGTTCCTTCCCAGCCTGCAAAGAAACAGAGAGCACGGAAGTCAACTGCAACTCCATCTCAACCTTCAACAATGGACACAGAGAAAAAATCCTTGTGCAATGTCAGGGATTGCAGCACCCTTGAGGATGCCAAGGACAACACCAAGAGCTGCACTTTTGGTGAGTCCATAACACAGACAACAAAAGCACCTTTGTGGTCACACCTGCAGCCCTGCTCCATATGCAGACAGTACTCTTTGAGCAGCTGGACACTGATAGCAGGATCAGGGACTGCAGCTCCCTAAAGTAGTGCCTTCAGGAATCTCACCCTTGATAACATCATGTACAGGAAGAGCCTCAAGCCCATCCTACTCTGTATCTTGTCAACAGATCTTTCCTCCAGATAGGTTTCCTTTACATAGTCACTCCACCCCTCATCTTTATAAAGGATTTTTTTCCCACACTTGGGCAAAGCAGTGTTTTTTTGCCTTCTGAATTTGACGGAAGTCTACTTTCCTGAGTTTCCTCTGGCTTCTCTCCTCTCCTCATCCTTTGCCAATCCAGCAGCTGAAAAGCAGCCATCATGGCTTTGTAGGACAGATGGAGACAAAGTCACCTCAAACATACCTTTCCAGGGTGCCTGTTCTGCAGTGGCACCAAACATCACTTCAGTCAGCACGCCTAGGCAAGACACTGCAGTCAGAAAAGGAGCCCTGTGGCACTGTCACGTCTGAAGCGGTGTCGCAGCCAAAAAGACAAACTAAAAATGTTAGCTGAGAGCAGACAACTGGGGCAGAGATAATATCAGATATTAAGTTCTCAGACAGAAACTATTACTGAGAGATTTGCTGAAACAGATATGTAGGGCAAGATTAACCTAAATTCCAGCCTGGGAAGTGAAAGTTAAAGGAAAGAAAAGAATTCTTTCTGGGAATGAGTCCGATAGGCAGTTCTGCTGGTAGAGACTTCTTGGATGGTTTGCTTTTACCCTTTTTTACAGCCACTATTGCTCAATACAAACACATCAATGGTGAGGACCCACATCCTCCAGTTCTCTGGGTTTGACTTGAGTGCAAATCTCTTGAGAATTCCAACAGAAAATAAGAACAACCATATAACATGAAGTACCCTCTTCAGGGGTTTTATACATCCTCTATGGATCAAGTCATTGTATTTTTAACCAAACAGAAACGTTCAGCTTCTGCAAGCATCAAAACTGAAATAAAGACAAAACAAGAGATAAACATCTATCTTATTCAACTGCAATCTAAGTCTTAAATATGAATTCTGAAGGCAAGCCAATCAAACACTAAAAGGCTCACCATCACATAGAGTCTGTCAGCCATCTTAAGGTTTCTTAGGTAGAGATTGATGCATTTTGACTGCACCATTATCCCTGCAAATACAATAAGCACAAGAATTAAGGCAGGCCTTAGTTACTGAATAAATGTTTGGAACATTACAGCATCAACATAGCAGCAGCTACACTCTGGCTGAGACCTGAAAAACCTTACTTGGCTTAGCAGATCAGCAGTTAACTGGAAATTTAAAAAAGAAAATTAGTTCTTTGCAGATATCTCACTTCAAGGATGGGCAGTACAGCTGCATATACTCTGAACAGATTTCTGAATGTACTCATGTTATTGAGCTGCCAGAGAGTGATAGTCTATAAGATCCCTCTGAGCTCTGATGCAAACCCAACAGTCAGGTGACTCACTTGAGTGACAAGCCCCATATTCTCTCTCCCAAATCACATACAGAAACTCGCTGCATCTGACTGCATTTATGACAAGGATGCTCCAAGGGCACATACTCCAGAGGTCTGTGTTTGGTTAGTTTCTCAGTTTAAAGTCTCTGTGCAGGTCCTTGCTCAAAGAACACAACACCTGAGGACACCACATCCTGCTGACTACTGTAAATGGAGGGAATCAGGGAATTGTATTTTTGCCACCTTGCTCTGTCTGGCTTGTCAAAACAGCTTTGTCTGGAAGCTGCAGAAGAGTGTGTCAGCCCAGATCCAGGAACAGAGATACAGAATTGCTGTGGCAGAATTGAGAGGATAATAGGAAAACATTGTATAATGTGCAATACACAGGGCAATTAAACTTAGTAGCAAGCATAATTTTAAGACCTTAATATTTTCATAATCTATACAAAAACACCACAGTTTAAGAGGTTGTTTGGATTATATACCAATGAAAAACTATTTGGAGACCTCTTGGCATTTTTAATCCAGGGTAAAAATTTAAGATTTCTTTTGTAACAAAATTTGGTTTTCAAAAACCAACCTTTTTCAGAAGGAAACACAAATATGTGCTAAGCAATCTGTATGAGATTTGATGAAAATGTCTGCTTGCTGGAGAAAGAGACACATAAGAAGGAAATCCTATCACCAGAATATACCACAGGCAGCTTCTATTTCATTGGGATCACAAGTTCCCATTCCAGAGAAACTTGCAGCCAAGCTGAAAATTTGTGTTAGGCATATCTGGCAGGGCTTAGGTGGCAGAGGACAGGCTGCAGGGGCCACCCTGGTGGTTCCAGTCAGTTTGGCAGTGGATGGAATCAAGCCACCATGCACCAACACTGCAACCTCTCAAACCTAGTCAAAAAAGGGCAACAGCCACTGTGGGCAGGGGACACAGGAGGATGTGGGGGGGATGCACAACAGGAGGCATGAGAGGAAACATCTGGAAGCAAGCATTATTGTGCACAGGGCTGGAGACACCCCTGTGGAAACATGCACTCCATGCCACCTCCCAGGGAAATGACGCCCAGAGAGAAGCCCACACCAGTGCAGGGGAAATAAAAAGGAAGGAACAGTGGCAGAAAAGAGAAAGTGACAAGTGGCAAAAAGGAGACTGCCATGCACTGACCCCAACCTCCTGTGCCATCTGTTTCCTCACCAAAGTGACCGAGCATAATCTGCAGTGAAAGGGAGTGCAGACTAGGAAAGGGAGAAGAGATGTGTCTGGACTAAAGTTGGTTTTAAGGAAGGCCAGGGAAAACTATTTGCTAGAACCACTCATCATCTCCATTTCTCCATACATGTCTAAATTCAAAGGAACACGCTTCCTACAGCTCTGCTCACAGAGCACGTCCCAACCACCTCCTGACTACACTTGTCTTACCAGTTCTTCAGCATCATTATCAGCTGTGGCTAAAGACTGACCCAGGTTTGCAGTTTCATCCCTTCTGCACTGAAAGCAGCCAGCTCATTCCTCAGCCTTTCTACTGGAATTTCAGTGGCTGTGCTAGCATAATGTTAGCATAATATAACCATCACACTCTCCTCTGTGTCCTGGTGAGAAATAGGTTTCTCTCCATTTCACTTTACAATAAACTCCCATCTAGAGTCAATGTAAAAAGATAAAGCAAAATCTTTATGTTCTGGCTGGGGTGGGAAAATCAAAGTAGAGATCTACAAAGTAGGCTTGGCCATATATATTTATCACTGCTGCAGGATGTGAAATCTCAACTTTCATAAAAGATATCCACATGATCCCTTAGAGACAGGGAACAAACTTGCTCAGCTCTGACACATAGTTTAGGCGAACTCAAAGTTTTATGACTTCTCAAAGGCACAAGGCACAAGCAGTTCAGTCAGCAGGGATCCTGACAATTGGCTAAAGATTAGCACCATAATAATGCATTTTTCCATTAGACAGCAAAATGCAATGGAAACAAGTTTCAAGTCTTACTGCACACCTGAAGTGCACAAATATGGTGGAGCTACTGCAGGTTCTTGGTGTGGCTTGATCTCCACCACACTACACAGGCAGTAACTAAAAGATGATTGCAAGTTTCCCCTTGCAGATGGAAGGAAATATGGGAAATTAGTTTAGTATAGCAGTGGTTGGGTGTCCTGAATTTCAATTTTGGAAGAACAGCTCAGCTATTGCCCTGTGTTAGAACTAACTGCAGCACTAGTGCATGACAGAATGTCACTATAAATTTTATTGGCAGTGACAGTCTACTTTGGTATCATACTCTTCATATGTACATATATACATACTTTTTGCATACTAAGAAAAAAACAATCAATATCTACTCCTCTCACATTAACCTCCATGTTAATTATGCTCATTTCAAAGTGTGCATGGCAGGAACTTTTAAAAACAAGTCTCCCACCATCAACTCTGCTTGCAGAAGCAGTACCTAATTTTCAGCTTGTCACAGCACTCGTTCTATTGTCAAGTGTTCTTCCATACACGTGAAGATGAGTTCTAATCTCTTCTCACCTGGGCCAATACACTCCAGACCAACTTAGTCAGTCATAAAAGTCACAAGCTACCTTGACTCTACAGGAGATGGTCCCCAAAAAGCAGCCGGCTGTCATGGCCCCCACTTAACTCCAGGGCAATCTCCCTTGCAATTCTTCCAAACAGATCCCACAGCAGGCCAAAGGGTGCTCTACTGCAGCCCATGGTTGTGACCCTGCTTCCTCACTTATTCCTGTCCCTCTTAGGAGCTTCTACCTCACGCCTGCATCCCTAACTAATCCTTTGTTTCCTGCAAGGGTGAGGTCCAGCAGAGTCTCTCCTTCTCAACTCCTGGAAGCAACTCAAAGCAATAACCTTCTTGATGCTATCAACAACCTTCAGAAACTTTCTACACAGCTTTTGCACTGCTTTCTTGCCCTCTCAGTAAGTATTGGGGTGTCTTAAATCCACCATGAGGACCAGGGCTGTAAACAGGAGGCTCCTTCTGATTACCTGAAGTCTTTATCTGTTTCTTATGACTTGCTGCTCCCCACACATCAATCATCCCCCCACCAGAACTGCACTTGCCACAGATTTCACACAACTTTCTTATTTGCTTGCATTTTTCTTCCCTACAGTAAAAGCAATAAATTAGCATTTTTACAGCAAGAGATACTTGCTAGTTACAAAATCTTGTGGAATTTAGAGCAAGTCAGCTAACATTGATCCATTTCCTTTTTCCTCTGGCAAGGGGAGTCAAACACAAGGAATGCTCAATTTACAGCCTGTTAAAACTTTCCAATTGAACCCACCCTGTTCTTAAGAAACCAAGGCCCCTTTAGTCTCAGCTGATCAAACTAGTTGGCATAAGCAGAGAACAGGTGCATCTTACTTATACTGACTTATGTATTGGATTTGAAGTAATTAACTTATTTTTCTAATTGTCAGACTCAGGGATTCTGAAAACAGAAGCACCTTATCCACTTTATACTGCTGCACAACATGGTCCAAAACCACTATCATCCCTTCTTAAGTTCCACGCCCCTCTCATGTTTTAAAAGCATTATAAAAATTAACTCAGCACTTACACCTGTAACACCACTGTGCATTAGTAGCATGAAACCCATGAAGCAAGCCTAATTTTATTGATGGAGGAGCTTATGTTCCCTGGTCTCAGCCTTTGGGTACCAGAGGGTCTGCTAGTACTGCTCTGCTAACTTCTTCCAGTGAGTAACCAGGGGTCAGAAGTGAAGACCACTGTAACACTATTATACCAGGTCCAGGTTCACTCATTCGTACACTTTCAAGAAACTTAACAGTACCCCATAAGGAACTTTACTCCTCATCATCTGATGGAAAAAAAAAAAAAAGAAGAAAAAGTCCTTTAGTAATTCACCTGCCTCTTAAGACAATCCTATCTCCTTCAGCCCCTTCTACACGGTAACACAACTGTAAGTAATTTGAGAGTTGTAAAATTACAAAGCAATAACCTAAGATTTTCAAAGATTTCAAAACTAAAATAATTGCCAAGTAGCCTCACCATACTCTGCCTGCTTCCTTAGGGGCAAACATACCTCTTTTTGCAAAGCATCCTCAGGTTGTGCAAGAAGTGGAACAGCTGCTTCCTTTTCAAATGTCTTTCCAGGGAGTGGTGTAATCTCTGGAAGGGATGATGTCTCTGTGGAGTGTTCATTGACAGAAGTCAGTTCAGAGCTGTTTTTATTCAGAAAGCTTTCCACCTTTCCAGCCTCCCCTTTCTTTACAGCAAAATCTTCCTGATTATCTCCATCATCACCCGTGGAAGTGTTGAAGCCATTTTCACCTGCCACCATCAGGCCCCAGTCAGCATAATCCATACTGTCCTTCTGCTCGTGTTTGATGCTCATCTGAAAAGGGTCCTGCTCCAACTCTTTATAATCATCAATGTATTCAGGTATCTCCTCAAGGCTGGGATCTTTTCCAAGCAGAGACAGCTTCCTCAGGCTACTCACCTCCTCTGAGGGCTCATTCTGGAGTCCCACAGAGTGGACCATGCTTGGGATCACTTGCCCAAACCCTAGCAGTGAGGCTGGCCTCTGAGAAGGCCTCAGCACAAAGGTAAGGTAGGACTTGACAGTTTCAATTTTTTTGGGTTCACAATTGTCCTTGTGTTGGCAGTTCACGATGTAACAGCGCCGTTCAAACATCCAGGACAGGTCACAACCAGAGAGGTCACAACAGGCGGCGATGCAGTCGGACACTGACAAAGCGTGAGGAACTCGCATGATTTTAGTGCTCTCTAAGTTGGGAGATATCACTGCACCTGAGTACGTGGCTCCTTCTCTGCACTGCTCACAACTCGAACCTGCAACAACACCACCAACATAAGGCACGGCACTACAACCAAGTCATAATATAGTTTACTGTGACCATAAATAGCTTTCAAGATAGAGACAGTGGTACCCTGTTTAAAAAAGCTCATTGCCTTTCACGAACATCACCACTACCTTTTTAAAGCATGTCCCTTTGCAGTAATATTTGCACTTTGGAGGATTTTCCAGTGTAGGACCTCGACATATTTTGCAGAATTACCTTTTACTCCTGTGCTACAAATTCAAATACATAGAGATGAAAGTAAGTTGCCAATACTTAAAAACAAGAAAAGAGCAAGGAATAAAAAAAAACCCCAACAAAAACAACAACAAAATCACGGCGTACCTCCATTACCTCCACAGCATGCTCCTACTGGGATCTTTAAAAACATATTTTAAAACAAAACTCAAATAAGATGCTGCAGCATGTCATTGTTTCACTTGAGGGAGAAGGGAGCAAAACTAAATATGAGAAAGATTTGCCATCTCATCTGAATGTCATGAAGAGTTCCTCACTCCAACATACTTACTGGTCTTAATATAAAACTTGGATCAATATCTCAAACTTTTGCTGCTTTACTCACAAGTTTGTGTGAAAACCCAAAAGCTTGCTCCAATATGGAGCTCTTTCCTTCATTTCCAGTAAAGCTGAAATCTTTTAACATGACATCAGAATTATTTTCATAACACATTACAGACTGAGTGTGAAATAGTCAAAAAAAGCATGAACCAACATATTATATATTCCAGTCAGTTTTTAACATCTTTTTTAGGTGTCTTTTCCCTGGTTATAACTGCTCCTAAGAACTCCTCTCCCTAAACTCTGATTATCTTTCAAGAAAGCTGAGTAAAAAGCAGAAAATTATTTTCTTTGGTTTTCAACTGGACTTGCTAGCTCAATGAATGAAAACAAACATGCCCCCACTGTGGAGCTAACACAGGAATGGAAGACAAAGCTGACCCAAATCAAACAAACAAACAACAAAAATTGTACAACATACTGAGGGATAGAGTGGGCAAGATGGTATGATGGTTTTGCAGAGCTGGCTGTGTGGGGTAAGGAAAAACATGAAATGAAAACAAATTTTAAAGAAGACTGATGACATGCAAATAGGTATAGCTGAATAGGAAGCTGACAAAAGGATAAAGAGCTTCAAGTACCATTTTTCTGACTGCAACACCTCCTTCACACTGAGCTAGGATGCTGACAACTGTTCCACTTTACACTTTCAGTGAAAAAAAAATCTATCCAGGGAAACATGCACTTAAAACAACCTATCCTGTTCTTACACAGCCCAGACATGAAGCATCCTTATCTGCACCCAGAAGATGTTCAAGATTTCTGCTTTTTTTTTTTCTATTACACTGCATATAAACATTTCCTCTACATTGCCTTTTACCTCCAAGAACATAAGGCCCTGGCAGAGACTCGGAACTGTCATCACAAGTCTTTCCTTTAAGTTGTCTGCACAACTTAGAACAGGGGAGCCAGAAAAACTCAGGGTTAACATGAAGTATAGGAGTCAGGCATCCCATTCAACCATTCCGTCTTTCTGCAACTCACATGCATTTAGTTAATCCTATAAATCAGTACAGAGATGAGAAGCAGGCCTCCAAAAAAGGGAAAACAGAAACATGACTCTGTGCAAATGTGTAATATTAGGTTAGTAACAAATCATTACAATGAATACTTTAGGAACAGCACTATTAATGCGAGCCAAAAAGTTCCTTTGATGGCTGTTTTCATCACCCCCTTCTTTAACTTATTCCTGAAATAGAAAGTGAAGAGTGTGTTAGAAAAATAAAACTGAAGGTTTCACTATTTATTTGTTCAGAACAGAATGACCAACACTTCTTGCTTTAGAGACAGGCCTAGACAACTGGGACACTCCACAGCTCTGAGGCCAGACTTCAAGTCCTCAATCAGCTTCAAATCTCACTCCACCACTTTCAGTTTGACACATCAGTTATCACACTGCAGAGTCAACATCCCACAAAATTCATGGTGCTTCTTTAGCCATACAGAGAAACAAGTCCAGCACATTCCTAAGATGATACATGACTTTGAACCTAGATCTCCCAAATACACAACCTAGCCACAAACCTTGGCTACCTGCTTTTGCAAATGTCAGAAGGCCTTGGTTTATCCCAACAAGGAACAGAAAAAATCTCAAAGTAATGGAAGTTTAATCTCTTGCTTTATCTAGCGTTACATCTGAGTTGAATTGTAGCACTAGGTGTGCAAGAAAGGATGAATTCATCAAGCTATTTTGGCCTCATACTGGGTGTGTCCACTAGTTGTCTTCACATGAAAAATATGTAAGATCTACTTAGACTGGACTTGATCTGATCTCTAATTTCATATTCTCTTTCATCTAATCTCCAGTCTGCGATGGACTCAAACAGAAAGAGTGAGGTCTCTTATTTACAGAAAATCTACTGAAGGGGTGCCACATGAAAGGTCACTTAGTAACATTTGTATCTGCTAAGTATTACCCAGTGTGTGAGGTCATAGCACAGGTATTTTATTTTAGTTAACTGATTTCAGGAATTAAACCACTGTTATACTCTGACCAGTAATGGCAAAAACCAGCATCATGCAATTTTTTCTGTTTTAGAAGAACTCATTCAAGAACTCATTCAAGTTAACCAACAGGAAGACTGATTCCCTTTATTAAAAGCCCCGAAAACACTCTGGAACATGAGTCAACAGCCTAAAACTTCGGCAAGCTAAGTGTTTCCCTTCCTCTTAGCTGCACCCCGTTACATCTACAGTAGGACAACTCTGACGTATCCAGAGACCTAGTCAGGCAAGTTGATTACTGTAAAAACCCAACCCCCAACAAACCCCCAACCTATACCCCCCCAACCAAATTTCTAATAGAGTCACAGTGTGGAATACAGTTTCATTTTAAAGAGATGTTTCCTCCATTTTAAAGATGTTTCCTCCTTTAATGAGGGAACATTTACACCTTTCTTTGAGCTTCACACTTTTGCTCCGTCACATCTTGGAACATGAGTCCATTGATGTCAAGAGGCCTTCAGGAACACAGCTGTTCCCCTGTTGCAGTTGGCTGGAGACCTTTCCTCAAGTGGACATGGAAGCCTAAGAGTTGCTCCCTGCCATGCTCACACACCATGAGCACTTGTAAGACTTGGCAGCAAGTATTCATTAGTCAGTCAGTAGCAAATTGAGACAGTGTACTAACACTGAGGTCATCACAGCTCATCACCCCAGAAGGAAGCTCTGCAAGGGCAGAACTATCCACTCTGTTTGCCTTCTCTAGCAGCTGGCACTGTAAGAAGAAGCAGAAAGAAGGGGCAAGAGGAAATGTACAGTAACAGAGAAAAGCTCAGATTCAGACCTTGCACCAAGAAAAGCCACATTTGACCAGAATCTCATTACCTTTTTGCTGGCAGCACAGCATTCAGAGCGCACATAGCACATTGTTCTTACAGCCCAAAAGCCTCTGAACTACCTGAACATGGAGGATCCTACAGCAGTTTGCTACAGGAAGAGTAGGATTGTCCCTGTTTTCTTGTCATATTCTCCATCCACTCTCTTTTAGCAGCAAACTAGTTCTATCCTGGTTTTAGGCTTAGTGATTTTTTAAAAAATCTATTCATGTAATTTTTACATCATTTGGTGAATTTTGAGATGAAAGACATTATATCAGTAAAAAATAAGTTTTGTTTTTTCCTACTACCATAATAACACATTGAAACAATTTTGATAAGCTTCTGGAAGCAAAATGAAAATCAGTTTTTAATTTTAGTTACAGTCATCTAAAAAGAGAAATTAAAATTCCAATTTTCAAGCTATAGAGAATTTCCACAGCAGAGCTATAAACCCCTGCAAAGCACACTTCATAAATGATGAAAAAGGCTTATCCTCCATCAGCTCTAGTAATGCCCTATAGAAGGTACTGTCCTGGAAACCAGAAAAGCAGTATGGCTGATATCTGAACATTTCAACATCTGAAATGTCACTGCATTGGTTCCTCTAGCAGCAGCTAATATGAAAGCACACCATGAAAGGATTTTCATTCTTTTACTGCAGGCTGCTCTGAGATTGTTTGGACCCTCATGTCTCCCAGGTCTTTAAACACAGACACATATGTGACAACAAAGTACCCTTTTGGGTGTTGGTAAAGGTGCCGGCTGAGGAACAAACAGATTTAAAAAATGCTCAGTTACATAAAAGCAAATCCTCAACACAAACTATCAATAGTAATCTAGTAAACATCTGCAAATAATGATCTGCAAAGCCTTTATGGTCATTACAGCAGTCTTCACACTGCTTTTGTCCAGAATCTGTCAAAGCATCATAATTAGTTCAGTGGGTCTGATGATCCTTTCCAAGTACTGTTTTCATTCCATAAATTGTCATCATCCCTGTTTGTCACTGATAAACCACTCAAGTGCGATTTAAAAAGAAGGAAAAAAACTAGTAAAAAAAAGAAGGGTAGATGCACGGCTGCAACTATTGCATCCCTCCACAAGGAAATACCAGACCACTTTGAACAGAGGTATGGACAACGTGAACTAACCTGGCATATGGCATAACTCACTGTAATCTCAGAGATTGTAATCAAGCACTACACCATCTTGTATCTCTGTAAAGACCCGTGTGAACCAGGACACTAGAACATCCAGGCATGGTAGTATAAGTAACAAAGAATGCACCATGACCCCAGGGCAGTGGTTCCACTGTCATTTCAAAGGCACACCTACATCTTAAAGTGTTCCTTGACACTCCTGGCCTGGGCTTTACATATTAGACATGTGGGAAGAAAAGGGCATTAATCTTTTTCAAAGTCCAACACCAGTAGTAGTGAAATGTGTTGAAAATTGAGGGTTTGTAATATATTTAGAAACACCTTCTGCTAGAGTAAAGAAAGACATTGGTGAAGCCTATTGGTGAAAGAATCTGGGAGGTCATATAATCTACATCTGGGCTATGTGGACTTGAAAACAGGAGACCAGATGACACCACCTGTGACTGCAATTACCTGGTAATCGCTGTTGAGATTTTTGTTGGAGTGGCTAATCTCAAAACAAAGCACACAACACACACACAATGTGACAAAACCGAAAATGAGCCATGAGAACGCTACTCATAATATTTGCAGAAACCCATTTTAACAGCAGTATTTGCAAGGTCTGCTTCAAATGCCAAATTAGAACATGCCTGCTCAAGACTTAATTGCTTCCATGATACTGGACTCCCAGTTGCAAAGTAAACTCACTTTTCTGTGCTGGAAAACAATGTCTCCACTCTCATAGAAAAAAATAAATAAATTGATACATTAGCAAAAAAACATTAATTAATGGCAAGAATAACTGAAACATATTTCAATATATGCTGCTTTCATCAATGAATATATTCAAAAAATGAGATTAGAAGCACACTTAGGAGTGTGTATATGGATAAATTAGGAGCTGCATCCAGAGATTTTGGAAATCAATCACCTAAAATACATGACTTGTGGAGTGATAGAGGCGTGGTACACACTCATTCCTACTGCAACACTCAGCTCAAGCTTCCTGAGAGGCATGAACATTAGTCAGTGATGGATATCTGTATCAATTAGGTTTATGTGGCACATCTTGGTAGTTGGGAGCGGGGGGAAATGGACTGCCAGAATGTCTTTGTGAGAAGACACCAGAAAATGCCCCATGTGAGGACAGAACCTGTTACAAGACTGACTCGCAACTGGCCAAGGTTGAGCCAAACAGGGATGGTGGCAACTCCTCTGTGATAAGGTTTTAGAAAAAGGCAAAAAGTCTGGCACAACTGCAGTAGGGAGGAGAGAGGAGTAAGAAAATGAGAGAAAATCCATCCTGTATGCAGCAAGGTCAGTGAAGAAGAAGTAGGAGGTGCTCCAGTGCCGCTGCACGGATTCCCCTGCAGCTGCAGGGAAAACCATGGTGAACCACTGCTTCATTGTCCTGCTGCAGTCCATGGAGATCCACAGTGAAGCAGACACCTACCCCTGCAGCTCAGGGAGGGCCCCACCTCAAACCAGGTGGGTAACCCCTGAAGGAAGTTGTGAACCCTTGAAAAATCCAAGCTGGAGCAGGCTCCTGGCCTGAACTGCAACCCTGTGGAGTCCACACAGAAACCCATTTTCCAGCAGGACCTGTGACCCCACAGGGGATGCACACTGGAGAAGCCTGCTCCTGAAAGACTTTCACGTGAAAAGGATCCATGGTGGTGTAGTTTTTGAAGAATTTGAGCCTATGGGAAAGACCCCATGCTGGAGTAGGGAAAGGGTGTGAGGAGAAAGGAGCAACAGAGAGGAGGCATTATGAACTAATTGCAACCTTCATTCCCTGACTCTCTGAGCTGCTCACAGAAAGAAGAAAGAACAATAATTGGGGGTAAAGTTGAATATAGAAAGATGGGAGAAGTGAGGGCAAGGTGTTTTTATAGTAGTTCTCATCATTCTGCTCTGCTTAATTGACAATAAATTAAATGAACTTCACTAAGTCAAGTCTTGTCAGCTCTTGACTGTAACTGGTACATGATCTCCCTGTCTCAGTCCATGGAGTTTTTAATCTTATTTTTCACTCCTATCTTGCTGAGAAAGGGAAGTGATAGAGTGACTTGATGTGTGCCTGGCAGCCAGCAAAGGCCAACCCACACATTCATTAAAAGCAGTAAAACACTATTAGTCAAAAGCCATTATTCACAAAATAAAACTAAATAAACATCACCTAAATAGGACAAAGTAGCCCACCTCAATTCCTTTTAATGAACCAGCGCATATTTTTCAATATCCTTCCAACATTATTTATCACCGAGGTTGTTTCTCTCTTCTCTCAGTGATGGAACCTTTCTTTCCTATATTAAGTCAGTTTTCTCATTATCTTAAATTAAAACAAGTGCTGAGATAACTTGGGTTTTTTTAAGAAAAGGTAGCCTTTAAAAGCACAAGCTCATGTGCAGAAAAAAACTGCAGAATGAACATCTAGCAAATTCCTGAGTCTCAATCAATTCACCTTAAAGCATGCACTAAAAAGAAGTCCTTTTGACTTAGAAGAGGTGAGCATTTACTGATACATTGTAGCAAACATATACTGGAAATTACCAGGAACCTCCCAGTTTAATTAAATATTAATTGTATTAATAATATTGCAAATTATTGAGATGGAAATCAATAATACAGGTAGAGGCTTGAAACACAGCCAGCATTTTGAGAGCAATGGTCTTGTTCTCAGATAAGCCAAGAGACCACAGCAAATTTGCAATTAAAACCAGATAACTTCCCATATGCATGTGGAAGATGTTCTAATCTGCTAACAATTAACAGTATTATCAAAAGCACAAAACTCTGACATTCTCTACAGGCAAATTTCAGTATTTACTGCACATTACTGTCTTTTGTTGAGGTTGCTCTGGGGGTTTTTTTCTCTAATGATGGTTTGTTTTTTTTTTCAGACCATACAGCACGTACTCAGTATCTCATAGGAGAGGATTTTATTTACAAAAGGCACACTTCTTCACTATAGCAACAAAAAACTCAGCTCCGTGTTCTCTTCAAAGAGCTTGGCACTATGAGATCCTCACGGTGATCTTAATGACTTACTCGAACACCATCTACAAGCTCAGACATAGTTAATGTCTATCCCCCTCAGCTGTAGGCTAATATCCATCCCCTTTCATCCAACTTTTCCAAATTCAGCAGTCAATTTAAGCTTTAGCACACTAAGCAAGTCTCTCCCTCATGAAACAGGCCATTCTGTTTATATTACAAGAGATGAAAGTCAGACAAAGGTGCATTATTTTCTCAGTTTCTGATAATATGGATACTACCAGTATCAACACAGACAGAATTCAAACAGTATTTTTAAAGGAAATAAACGTCACTTCTTAATATATTTTTCTTCAGTTACCATATCAAAACTACCCACACCAGATTAAGTCTCTCTCTGACATAGGCAGTATTAACTATCATTCTTCATCTCTCTGGTTATGGAAATAATCACCTATTCCTGTGGCTGAAGCAGAAACCTACAGGACTTTCCCATGTTTTTGAAAGGATATGAAAAGATATGTTTGTAGAGAGTATGATGAGGTGAGAGATGTGAACCAGTGCACTCACACTACTCATATATAAACCATCTTATGATAATTCAGAACAAAAATGTAGCTCCCAATGCAAGCAACACATTATTCTTAAATTGCTCTCCTGCAAGAGAAAAAGAGGAAAAACTCTTTGAACTTTCCCACCACCCACTCTTGCCCCATACATCTCCTCCAAAAAAGCCTGCTGAAATTGGCTTCAAACATCTACTCACAGCTGCCTTCCTCCTTTGCAACTTAGGAAGCTGTAACTTACCAAAGCTTTTTGCACTGAGGAGTCACAAGATTTCCAAGCTTTTGCCTTATTCATATTTATTTCATAGCTGTATACACACTCGAGGAGCATTTAATTCACTTTTCTGTCTGGATGATTCAGACACAGGAGAAGTATTCCTACCTGTTATTGTCCATAGGAGCAGGCAGAGAACACCAGGTCCAAATGCCATGCTGCACCAGGAGGACAGTGACAACTGCTTTTCCAGCCGGTCGTGTGGAAATTATAGGTCTTAATGGTGGGGGTTTTTTTTCCTAATATTGTTTAGTGCCCTGCTGTGGCCATCAAGCGCTGAAACAGACAGCACAGGAAAAATAGGTCAGATGTGAGCATTAATTAGAATGTCACAGTTAAAGACAATAGACAGGTGACATGCAGGCTTTATCATTAGTTCCTGACTTCTTGATGTTTGACCTAGTAGATCAGGCACACTGAAGATACAGAACAAACCACCCACCTAGAAATCTCTTTCTCTAGAGACACAGAAACACCCCAGAAATATTTGCACTCTTGGGCTCCAGTGCCTCAAACCCCACAAATACTCTGTCTGCAGAGCCTGGTTTAGCTGTGACTTTAAACTAGCAGGTACTTTTAACCCAGGAATCACAGACAGCATTCTCCATGCTAAAATCCATGCAGTGTTAACTCAGCTTTTGAGGCAGAGCTCAGGCTACTCTTTCCCAGCTATCAAGGCAATGCAAGCAGACATTACTCCAGAATTTCTAGGGAGACATTCCTTGTCAGGACACTAAATTCTCCAAGTAAGGTATCCTGAGCAACAAATAGATGTAAGGAATGAATAGCTCAAAGCAACATTACTCATGCAAAGAAAAGCTAGTTTAGTCAGACTTCCCCCACATTAAGGATCCTAAATGGATGCTAGACCAAGAAACACTTTTGTAAATGAAAACACAGGTAGTGGTTTTTTCAGTGCACAGCCCTTCTCAAGACAGAGTATCACACATTCATTACATGACTTTCATGTTTCATCAGCCTATACCTACATAGGATGGAAATGCTGCTACCTGGCTGCTCTTGGCAGGTTCCTTGCCACACATAATTTTATATAATGAAAAAATGTCTAGGTTTTTTCCCTTGCAAAAGGAAAAGTAAGTTACTTAGACAAGCCAGGGCTGACTGAGCTAGAGTAGAAACCCTAGCAGCTCAGCAGTTGGACTTTTGCTTTCTGAAAAGGAATCCTTTATAGGTGGCATGTCTCTAAATCACATGAACAACTGGACCCTGATCTGCAACTTGCACTTCTGTGACTGACCACAGCTTTTCCAAAGCAAGACATGCATTTATCTCAAGACAAAAGGGAACAGATGTTTGGTTTAGATGTTAGGAGTTCAATCAACAGTTGAGTGGACCAACTGATAGAGTATTTTCCCCATAGTGCATTGAAGAGTATGGCTGCCTCCCTGAGGAAGCCAGACCAGCATGAGCCAAGGGAACAGGTGGCTTAAACCGATACAGAGCACAAAAACTAAACAACTAACAAAAAAATTTAAAAGACAGCAATGGGCCTGGGCTAGCTTCAACCCACATGTTCCATTCCAGTGACAGAGGATGCCCAGTGTTGTGATGCTGGGATTAGAGAGACCAGTGGTGGGAATCATATTGGTATTCAGATAGAATTGTATATTGCCACTGCTACATTTTGTGAAATACAATAGATATTTGCATTGTGATTTCAGCATACTTTGTATTGCTTCACTAAATCAGAAATCCCATGACACAGTAAGTATCTCCAAATAAGTAAACCTGATATTAGACATTGCATGCTCTACACATGGAATATCTAAATGAGCCTGGTCAAAGAATACTGAACTCTGACAATTTCTCCTCAAGCCTGTGGTACAAGCACTAACTTTGCTCAAAACACAAACAAAATGACTACAGAACATGACTAGAGCAAGGACTGTCCCAAGTACAAAAAGATAAGGCTTTGGGCAAGCTCCCTGTAAAACTAGGAGAGACTAACTTTCCAAAAGCCTGATACTTGACTTCTGTGACCTTTGTTCCATCCAACATAAATCAAAATCCCCTTCCAAAGATAGCTGCCTTAGTGAAGAGTAAACTGGTCTCTCAATCTATTCCTATGCTGTACAATTAGAAAAATTATCTCTGATCACAAAAAAAAAAAGAAAAAATATATATTAAACAAACACACAACACTATACTGCTTCTAAAATGATGCTATTTTAGTATCTGTAATTAGATGTTCTCTCAGGAAGCAATTTCTGACAGAGGAGCTGTGCTCCTCTGTAGCAAATTTAGTAAGGCTTGACCTGAGAAAGAGCAAAAGGTTGTCTGGATGCTCCCAGGTACTACTTCTGTGATACAAAATTTTCAGCAACAGGGCTATTTTTTGCTGTCTTGTGCTACCTAATTGCTCTTCTGTCCTTCCATCAACTATAAACTTACTTGGTTTTGTAGCAGACAAAAAGACCAAAAGTTCTTATTTTCTTTAAGCCACGTAATTCTAAATGTTCCACTTCTGCAGCCACTGAAATAGCCACTGAGCAGAGTCAGGGTACAGGATCACTGGCAGCTGAAGAGAAATGAGCACTTTTGCACACGAGGGAAAGAGTCAGTCCCGAAGGTCCCACAACATGGAGCCTTGTCTTTTGATTTCACTGTAAAGGTGAAGTGAATGGAATTGTTTAATTTTGCTGAAATGAACGATGGAGATTAACACAACCCATCCACAGAATGGTTGATGTTAGAAGGGACTTCTCTAAGTCACCTTGTCTACCCCTCAGCTCAAGCAGGGCAGCCTGGAGCTGGCTCCCAAGGACCATGTCCAGACAGATCCAGTACCTCCAAGGGTGGAGACTCCACAACCTTCCTGGACAATCTGCCTGTATTTGGTCACCCTCACCATGAGAAAGTCTATTTATCCGGATCTCAGTTATGCAGACAGGGATCTCCAGCTGAAAAGAGATGGTTTCTTAAGCCTTTCCTTAAGCTGAATCCAGCAGCATACACTTGCCCATGCACAATCATGCTAACACATTACTCAAAGTGATTGTTTTTATTTGGTATTGTATTTCAGAACATTCAAAGTAATCCAGAGAGATGTACAGAGCATGCAATTTTCACAGACTTCACCTGTCAATGGTTTTTGAAATGTTCCTGTGGCTTTTGAGAAAAAAATAGAGTAGCAGAAGTATGCTAGTTCCTACTAAAGATTTCCAACTTATTAGCACAAACCTCATCATCACTGAGGGATATAAGAGATTATTATGGTAAGACCATAATTTCACATAGCTTTTTTCTTGGATTTTCTATGGAAATCCTTCTAGATTTAGAAAAGTTGCTAGCCAGAAAAAAAATCACAATTTGCACAAGAACTTACTACTGCAGATCTGAGATATTGTGCATTTGCTGTAACCTTCACCCATTCCCAGAAACAGCCAAATGGATCAGATGCCTAGGAGAGACTTTTAGTTCTTTAGCCTAAGGAAAAATGCATCAGGCTTGGTATCAGAACATCACGAGGTCAAAATTAACCACCAGCAGAGGTGGAAAAATAATTTGTTTATTTTATAAGCCTTTTCCCCTGCAAGGCCAACTTTACAATCTCGCTGTCACTAAAAAGAGACAAGTAGCAGCTTCTATTTGCTACAGAACAGTTCCCCGAGAAGTCCACATGATTCCTTTTAGCAACACTAAGAAAAACACTCAGAGATGGTGCAAATGATCCAGACTTTTTCAACATTACTTGTCCCAGGTTCAGAAACAAAAGTTCTTGAAGCAAATGGTCAGGGACTTGGTTGTTTCTTTCGGCTTTTGGATTTTTTTGTTTGTTTGTTTGGGTTTTTTGTTTTGGTTTGTGTTTTTTGTTGTTGTTTGCTTGGGATTTTTTGTTTTGGGTTTTTTTTTTTGTTTGTTGTGGTTTTGGTTTTTTTAGTTTGTTTGGTTTGATTCTTTAAATTTATATTAAGAAAATATGACTTAACAAAGCTGCAAAATGCTAGACTTTGGACCACATGTACAATCTTCACTGAATCCTGGTGGGACACACCATGTGAGGTTACAGTGAATGCACAAAAGCAGCACTGTGTCCTCCCATGCTCCTTTGTGACTCCACATCTATTGATGTTTAATTTCCACATAATAGAAGAGCTCGCATTCACTGCAACACTAGCTTGTGCTTGCTGATATTAGGCTCAAGCTCAGACACAAAGCACACCCAGTCACAATTCAGTGCACAGCTTCTGACCCACAGATGAGAACAAAGCTCCCAGACACCGCACGCCTTCTCAAACTGTTAAAACAGTAAACAGTGCTGCAGTGTGTGCATGCAATGCTCCTCTTATCTTCCCCATGATACTTTTCTGTTCCACACAACTGCAAGTTTCATCACACAAACACAAGACACATTAAAATTTAAGGTGGCAGGCCCTGAGATCCCAGCAGTTAAAAATAACTAAGGCCACAAGATTAGCTAGCTGAATCTCCATCCTTCACATATAACACAAAGTCTGTTATTTTTATAACAACACAAGCAGACAGCATTGCTGGTAATTACTTTGGCATTTCTTGGCTCTTAAAAGTTCAAGTCTGACTTGCACTCATCTAGAAGAGGGATGGCAGCCTTGAGTAGCAGGTATGGTCAAAACAGGTATGTATTAACCATATATTCCCTTACTCTGAAAACCATGTTTTTCTGTTCCAGTTGGCAGCTTTTGGCAGTACTCTAGCCAACAGGATAAGGGGAAATCCTGAACTGATCCCTCTGTACAAACATTTCAGCTTCATGACCTTTTAAACATATGCAGTTGCTGATCAGGACCACAGCATCTTTTCATAGATAACACGTGAACTAAAGCAGATTTCCAGGGAAAGGAATTACTTCCATATTCTTCCTCTCCTCCACACCAAATCTCACTCAGCATTTTGGTTCACCTTAATTTTAATGCAGACTTAAGTAATTTTCTACCATAGAGAGAGAAAGGGGTCAGCCAAGCAGAACTATATTGCCACTTCCTACATATAATTAGGCCAGGGCCATTAGCAGTAAGAACGTGTGCAGACTGCATTACCTGTGTCTGGGAATACATTCAAATCCTTCAGCTGCAAAACTGCAAATAGAGCATAAAGTAGTATGCTGGTGCTCCACAAAAGGTATAGCAGAATCCCTGCATGCCAACAAAATCAGAGACAGGGACAACTGGTGTCACGAAGGCAGTCAGAGAGCACTGCCTGGCAGCAGAAACCTCCAGGAGAATGAGGGCCCTGAACACTGGGTCGAGCCACACTGGCATTGGTGGGAAAGGCAGGCAGGATCTCCTTGCCTCCTTGCCCTTCTGGTCACTAGCACCACTAGGGAACATGCAAAAGAAATTCTGAAACAGCGTCTGAGACTCAACCCACAGTAACGCAAAATCCTTATTTTTGGACTGACAGCATTTTCCTTAAAAAGCAGGCTGGCTGAGTAAATGAACATTTAACCATACCTAATGGAAGTGTCTATACACATAAACACACACATACACACACATTTGTCAGCATTTCTATGAAATGCAATACAAGACAATCCTTCAGGAAATCCACCTCTCATGAAGAATTCAAATTAGTTACTTTATTGGTACCTGCATTAGTACCTGAGACAGTTACTTAATATCTGACCATTAACATTGCATAAATACTGCAGAAGAAAAGAAAATTAAACTTCATGCCAGTAGCACTTGTCCCTAGAAACAGAGAGAAAAACTCAGGACATGTGCAGACACTAGGACTTCTAACAATAACACATGTTGTATGAACACACATCATCAAAACCACCACAAGTTACACATCTAAATAAAGGGGATAATCTAAAGCCCTTCAGCAGATGTGGAAGGTACTGCAGCGTCATCAATGCTTATGACCTGTGTAAAGTCACCTTCCTCTCACACAATTTTCTAACAATAGGTACCTATACTTGAAAACAAAACCATGACTTCTGATGGAATGTTATTGCAGCTGCAGGATATAGCTATAATTGCAAATGTCTCTCTGTTTTAGTAAGAGGGTCTCCCGCAGGTCTTAGTGAAGGCTGACATTAGATTGGTATTACATCCCAACTCTGCATCAATTTCCTCAGTCGGGTCCAGGGCACAAACAGCAAGTTAATGGTGATAAAACAACAAACTGAATAGCTGAATATGTTCTTACATGTTAAGATGGATTGGATATCTGCTCCACTAGCTCCACTGGTAACCACAGCTCTGTCAACTACTAAGTGACACCAAACAGCCAGATAAAGAGAAAAGAGCAGTGCTGCACAGAAAGAGCAATTTTATTCTACAAGATTTCAGCAGCCTTCATTACAACTGCTGTGGAGAGTGCAAACAATAGTGAAAATCCTAAAGGTGAGAGAGTTAGCAGAGGTATTTGGGGTCAAGAGCTATTGACAGGGAAGGAAAGATTTTAAACCCAAATGAATGGTGGAACTGCTCTGCTAAGACATAAAAACACTATAATTTGTGTCAGCATCGACATGTTTCACAATTGTTACTACTTAATTTTCAATACAGACATTTGCATAGCCCTGAGGTCAGAGAGTCCATCAAGGAGGGAAGTCTAATCAAAAACTAATCCTTAGGAAAATTAGTAGCACAGAGTGAGATCACTAGACACCTGAGAGCCTTTCTCTCCACACGACAGGCCAGACATATCACAATACCTCTCTTCAGAAGGCAGTCAAACTGTTGGACAACTCCTCTAAACTGTTATACTCTGTCTCCATTTGTTTTCCATTTTCACAAAGACATAGAGGAGAGAGAACCGGTGAGGCAATCTTCAAATATGTACTCCACAATGAAAATTAAGTGAGACCCATAAAGGAAGAGCTTGAAGGAACAGGATGGTATCTTGTGCCTTCCACAGCACAGAGGCAACACAAAGCAACCTTGCATCATCCCCTGGATTTTTATCTAGCCTGTCATTAGCCTGCCATGAAGGGTAGTTCAGAATCAATCAATCAATCAATCAATCAATCAATCCATCCATCCATCCATCCATCCATCTTCTAGTGTTTAACTACTTTTTTTTCTAACAGGAAAACAGGTGACAGAAGAAAACTATCCAATGAGAGGACTGCATAACATCAGTTTTGAGCTTTGGATGGAAAAAGCAAAATGAGATTTAGAAAATTGCCGGCTAAAAAGACACATACAACTACAGAGAGGGTGGTAAAAATCTTCTTCAGTTTGCAAAATCCAAATTTGCTACTGCCCAGCTGCTGACTGAACGCCTGTGTGACAAAGTTGTGTGGTCTCAGTTGGCTGCCTAGTTCCTCCAAGTGCCATTCTGGCAGATAGCAATTACACACAGGAGGCTGCAGGGCACAGCAGGCTCCAGTGAGGTACTGAGGCATCCCTGTGCAGCAGAGGGACAATTTGCAAGTGCAGGTTGATGCTTCTGGAGAAACTTGAGGAAATTAGAAGGAGAGGTGGAAGAAATATTCTCACATGGATAGTTTAATCTGGATCACATAATTGCACAGAACACAAGAATGTATTTATTCCGCACTTGCTCAAGGTCAAAAATGACTATTCTAAAACTAAAAAAGCTTTGCTATAGCATTGAGCTGCAACTAAGAGCATATTTTTCCACTTATATTCTACATCCTCAAATTAAAAGAAAAAATTAATTTATTCAAAACACCATTGCTGAATTGCAGTTCTTAGAATTTCGACAAATTTTCTTAAAGTGCCATTTCCTGAACTACAGTAATTATTGAAAAACTCTCAATCCTTAGTAGAAAAAAAATACGTCTACTGAAGAGAAAATCACACAATTTAAACCCACAAGATTCATAGTTTTCATAGATTGGTCAAGACTTTAAATACTGCCCCTTTTTTATTTTTAAGAAAAATTTCAGGGGACAAAGTCATGACCACATTTAAGTCAGTGCTAGGATTTAGAACATCTCTTTTAGGATAACTTGAACTGTTGCAATTGTTAATATTGCTATTTAGTACCTAATACTTAAAAAAACCCAAAAACTAAAGATGACTCTTCTTGTAACATGATCTCTACCTAAGTATCAAAACAAGTATTTGCAGATGGGAGACCAAGTTTGCAAACATACTATGCAGGATCCCCAGATACTAATCTCAGAAGTGCTGAACACAGAGATGATCACACTTTGAAGAAAATTGCAGACATTTTCTATCTTTGAAATGTAGAGGACAGCTATCACATAAAACATGACGTTGTCTCAAAAAACCCCAAGTTTATAAACTCGGCTAAAGCAATACTAGCTACAGAAAGAGTTG
Source organism: Dicaeum eximium (assembly GCA_013396995.1). Classification (NCBI taxonomy): domain Eukaryota; kingdom Metazoa; phylum Chordata; class Aves; order Passeriformes; family Dicaeidae; genus Dicaeum; species Dicaeum eximium. The sequence goes on from VWZP01005062.1 coordinate 53,281, forward strand.
CAAAATTTTCCGGTGCAATTTGCTGCACTTAAATTAATGACTACATTTTACTTTCTAGCACTAATAGCACTCACAATGCAAACACTGTGGAGAAAAACAATGCAAAACTTGTACATTGAAATTTAAGTTTTACTGTAGAAGTTCTCTGAACCCATTTCCCTTACATGATATGCAAACTTTCTGATTTATGGCTTTCAGGTGATAAATACTACCTTCACTGATGAACAAAGCACCACACAGTAGAAGAAATAACAGTCTGATACTTGAAGTCAATTGGATGCAGTAGAACTTTAGGTAATGTTTTTTGTATTATGCTGTGGTGTGATAAAATCAGACCTAGAAGTGCATCTAATTTATGAAAGCTTTTAAAGCCATTTACTGATTGATTGGCAGAGACTACATCAAGCAATAGAAGTATTAATGTCAACAAAGTTAATTGACTATTTCTGAGATTAGAGTATTGCCTCCAGTGACTGCCTGAGATACAATAACACACACCACAGGAAAAAAAGCTTGCATAAGAGGCATGGCTACAACAGCAGATAGCCAGAAAAGCCCAAATCTTCCAGATGAAGTACAAAAACACTCTCTCCATTTGTCTTCTATTTTATCACATCCAAGAAAAGAGCTTTAGTGCAGTTGGATGCTGCACGTCCATTTCTAGACACGGGGAAGTCTTTTGACCCACAAGACCATGTCAAGCTTTTATGTCCATTGTTAGTCTGTTCTCCCGTAGAGAAAAATCTTGCCTGAAAGGTTTTTTTTCACTTATGTACCCTTTAAACCATTCATTGATTTCAACCAGAGAAGAACAGATTACCAGAAGGTAATTAAGTTCTCATCACTTTTGTAAAATAAGCCAGGCCAGAGAAGGCAAAACTGGAATTTGAACATTGTTAGGCTCAAACCTCATAAAATATGCCAGCCAGTTCCATAATTGAAAATGGTAGCCCATGTGTCATGAAATCAGTCCAATCTGTGGAAAGAGGAAGCAATATGGCAAAAATGCAGAGGTACAGGGAAAGACGACTAAAAAATCCGTTTCTGACCTCAAGACAGAACTTCACAGAAATTTTCATTAACTCTGCTGCTCAGAAAATCACTTGTAATAAAGAGCTAAAGCACATGTGTGCACACACACTCCCCTAAGATGCAAACTTCTGGAGCCCAATCTCAGATAACTGAGGAAATTTTATTTCTTTAAAATCCATTTGCATTTTACTTGGAGAACTCCTTGCAACACGCAAAACAGTTAACAAACTGTACAGAGGACAGATTTATCAAAGAAAATGCATCAGGACAGGAAACAACCTTTGTGCCTCCTCATCAAGGCTAACTAGCTGAAAACTGGCATTAGACTAACAACATTCATATTATCTCCAACTGGACTGACTCAATTCCAATCTGCTCAGTACAAAGTCACATTATCCTGAAAAATACTCAGTGGTCATATCCTGGCATCATTCAGGAAGAGATTAGATGTTTAAATGGAAAAGCAACTATATCTGCTGATAAATTAGATTATGAACTTGTACAGAAAGACATCTTGTGACAGAAATTGAAAGCTAACTGCCTGATAGATTTCTCCTCATGGGTACAATATCCATTACAATGGTTTTTGCTTTCTCCACCGTCCTGAAATTAGAGACTGCTGGATATGCAGCACTTGTTCACTGCTCTACCTTTAATCACTGGTTTTCTATTAAGGATATAAATTTAGTTCCCAGCATACTAACATATCAAAACTAGCATACATAAATCTTTGCCACACACTTTCTTAAAGGAAAGATCTGTAAGCAAAGTCTGTATGGAAGAAAGCATGCATGGAAGCCCACAGAGAGCCTTTTCCAACATTACAGAAGGTACAGCTGGAAAGGGTCAGAAAGAAACCTGAAACAGATATCATGTCTTTGGACATGGGTAGGAGAGAGAATAAACTGGTTTTAAAACATTCCTGATGGAGATTTCACTGAAACCACCACACAGGTTCAGAAACCTGTCCATGGTAACTCCTACATCTCCATGCCATTGAAATTAACAGCCTGCTCAGACAGCATCCAAAACCAAACCGGTGAGAGGTCAACTCTATGCAAAGCTGAACCAAACTACAGCATCTCCAGGTCACTAAAACTTTGTCACTTCATGCAGTTCCTTAATATTGACAGAATTACAGCTCATGGATACACAGCTAGTGAAGATGAAGCAGATTAGTAGTTGCATGTGCTCTCTGTGGAACTTGAAGTTTTTGGAAGTGTTACAGAAGCACTCCTCCAGCCCTCCCCCATAGTATTCCCAAAGGAAATGGTGGGAAAAAGACTGAACTGGGCAAGGAACCCCATACACAGCATCCTCCACAGACCACCACGACCATGATTCCACTTAAGTAATGTAAAATCCATGCTGTACTTCATTCTCCATTCCCTTGTCCACAGGGGAAAAGCATCAGCCCAAGAAGCTTTAGACACCACTCTCACCTTACCTGCGCCACTCAGACCCACAATATGCTGAGCAGCTCACCTGCCATCAGCCAAGCTACCAAAATGAGTATAGACAGTATCACCTATTAACTCTGTGTTATGCCAGGCTTTTAGAGATTCAAATTTGGCTCAACACCACGCCTAACTGTGAAACATCAACTGCAGCAGTCAAATGTTGTCAAACACAAGGATACTTACATGATACTTACACGAAACAGACATCTCTCAAAATTGTCTGGCTGAGGATCAGTCTCCAACTACAAGACATTGCAAAGGCAAAAACAGATAGAGAATCTACCCCAAAAGGTTTAATATATCAACTCCACTCTCTTGTCATGCAGTCAGTGTGAGGAACATGAGTGTTCCTACAGTATAAACAGATAAGGGAGGAACAAAGGGCAAAACAGTTTGCATTTCATTTTGTTCCCTCAACTATCTGACTATTCTGCAATAGGCACCTGAAGGGGGTCAGGAGAAGGATAGAAATGTTTCTGTATAGCAACCATAATGCAGGTAACACCTAAAACTGCAATGATACAAAAATCACACATAGCACTTTCTCCTGTTTAAGCTCTGTTCTACTGCTCAGAATGCAAACGAACAAAGCATTTCACATACTACACATTAGCACCATTCTCAGCAAACACATAAATACATGTCTGGGCTCTAACAAGAACACACTTTGACAGAAGACTGGAGGGCAGCTTGGTGAGAGAAATATTCTTACATTCCTTGGATATATAAATATCAATACACAAACACACACACAGAACAACATAAAGCTATGATTTCTGATCTCAAATCAGACATAGCTAAATGCACATGAACACCTAGGAAATATTCTATCAAAACTGATCCTTCATACATAAATACTTATTTTTCTACACGTACACAAATTAATACATCGATCTGCCAACTAAACACCAAGACACACACACGTTTCCCCAAAGCAGCCCACTGCTGTATCTCCCCACGCTCTCGGCCTAACAGGTCGCACAGGATACACTTTGCTACACGCAGACGGGGGAAGCCAAGGAGTGAAGAACTCCCTGGAAGCCCGGGTGGCTCATCGCTACCGCTGTCCCGCAGCCTTCCAGCCGGAGCTCCATCCCCCGGAGCCCGGGCTGCGCCCTGCCGGGAGCCGCGGGCGGCTGCCCACGCTCAGCTCGGGGAGCGCCTCACCCGGAGCACCGGCTCCGTTTTCCTCCCCTTCCCCACCCTCGCCCAGGCCGCGGCGGCGATCCCATCTCGCGGCGATCCTACCTCGCGGAGGGCAGGAGCCGGCACGGCCCTGCCGCCCCTCGCTCGCTCCCTTCCGCGGGTGCCGGGCGCCAGGAGCCGGCAGCGGGCGTGGGGCCGGGCCGGGCCGGGCCGGGCAGTGCGGGAGGTGCCGCCACCTCTCCTCGCCGCTGCTGACTCAGGAGCAGGCGCCGTCCCTCCACGCCGCTCCCGAGGGGCGGCCGCCGCGTTCCGCGCAGGATCGCTGCCCACAGAGCCCGCCGGGCACGCAGCGCCCGCCGCCGCCGGAGCGGGCCGCACCTGTGGGCAGCCGCGGCCGCCCTGGGCACGGCAGGGGAGGGCTGGGAGGCGGCCCCCGGGCGGGGAGGTGGCGTCGGTCCAGCTCCATGCCAAGAGGGAGCGGGGGGGCGGTGGGGGTTCCTGCCGGCAGCAAGGCGAGGAGGGGCCGCGTCTCCATCTTGAGGAGGGGGCGAACGAGAGGCGCAGCCCCCTCGGCACGGAGCCCCGCTCCCGCTGCTGTCCTCCCCGCCCGTGGCACCTTCGGTATTGCACCGACAGGGCTTTTACTCTTCCATGGACGCGACCTGGAGATGGAGCAGCGAGAGGTCTCCCAGGTCCGAAGACCTTCAGCAAAGGTCTGAAGGTGCCGAGCCCTCTGCTCACGCCGCTTTGGGTGCCAGCGTCCCAAAGGCGGCCACGGTGTTGCTGGTGGTCTGCCAAGGGGCCTCGAAGGTGGGATCCCGCACCCAATCCCTGCGTGCAGGTCTCCCTACTTTTGCCACCTGCGCAGCTTTTCGCTGCTCTGTTTCCACGTGCAGTGATTTGGGGACGCTGTTGCTGCTGGCAGGGATTTCCCACGGTGAGTGGGTGCACGGCGACTGCAGGAGGAGGCCAGTGGCTGTCAGGCATGAGCTGTGCTGGGGCATGCTCCCCTGCTCACACATCCTCATTCTACTTGCCTTCTCATCTTTACCTTTCCCATTTTCTGCTAAACATTGGCCTGGGGAGCCAGTGCTGCTCATCTGGCAAAGTCCCACACCCTAATGGCAAATATCTCTGTTGGAAGCCTCTGCAAGAGAGCCCATAGCTTATTCAGAGCAGGTTTTCAACAAAATATTCAGCATTTCTCTGTCTTTGATTTTGCTATATTCTTGCCACATTCCCATTTTCTATTTGCAGTCAGAGCATGAAGAAATGGTTTGATTGCTTCTTTGATTTTTACAGCTCCACTCCAAAATAATAGACCAATTTGATTTGGAAAGAAGCATTTTTCTACTCAACACCAAAGTCCATGTGACATAGTGAAGTGATTTAAGTATATCCACCTTAGCAACATTTTAGAACATGCAATTTCATTTTTAAGTGAAATAAAACAATAAGAGCAGTGAATTTCAGACTTGCAAAGGTTTCATGCTGTTTTACACCAGTCTGTCAAGGTCCCAGATCCTCTGTTCCACCTGGTAGTGATGCTACTGTATTGCCAAGTTCTGCTCAGTCTTTAATGAATTGTCAGTGCTTGACTCGGTGTAAATAGTGTTTGGCAGGTACTACAGGATGATGAAAAAAATAAAGCGTTTTAAAGATGTAAAAATGTCATCTCTTGCGTGAACAACAGCTTTTACCTCCTCATCTGATTCCCACCCTACCAGCTGTGTACAACAATGGTCTGTTATGATATTTCTTGAATCTACTTATGTCTTCCTCAGTATGGGAAGGTTGTGACTCATGTGCTTGCCGTTTAGAGTAAGGAATGATGTCGTAGAACTATAATAGTGGATTGCTTTTGAATATATATGAAGGAACCTAAAGGAGCTGTCTATTGACTTTTTAAATTTTTTTATTATTATTATTTTTTTGCTATGTTCTTGTGCCAATTTTGATTCCACAGTTTCTGTGATTTCTGCATGTTGGCTGTTTTGGCCAGCCTAGGGAGACCGAGTCTACTCATTTGAAGTAAAAATATACCATATGAATTCCTAAAACATGTTCTAATAACAACACAGAAGGAAGAGAAGACATATTTCCATTGTTGATCAAGCCTACTTGACTTGGAAGAGGATGTGTGTGCAGAGAGAGGAAGCCTGGATATCATTCCTTTGTGGCAGCCCCATTTCTCATGCCTTGAAGCCTTCCTGCCAGCACCGGGACTTGATTTACTCACCCAGTGGGAGAAAAAAATTGACCTCCAATGCTTCATACGGTTGTGTGGTCCTAATTTTACTGACTTCCACCAGATATAGTGGCATTTTTTTAAAAAATTGTTTTCTCTGCAGGAAGGATTATTCACTCAATGTTAGCGCTTTTTGAAGGATGTGTGGAGGTATGGAAAAGGCTCCTTAGCACAGCACAAGCTTAGGGGCACAAGTCTTCTGCATGTCCTGTCAGGAGGTTCTTCCCACTGTCTTAAATAAAAGAGGGTGAAAAGGATGAAAGCAGCAACTGTTCCTGTTTGCTTTCCCTGCACAGGGGTAGCTGTCCCCAGTGCCCTTGACTTTTCAGATTGTCTTCTTCACTGAATGATCACGATGCAGCTGCTCCTACACAAATGCAAAGGAATCGGAGCAAACAGCTCCCGTTCGAGAAACCCAGCAGCAGCACCCGGTGCCTCTTCTGCTGCCAGTCTGCAAACTCCAGAAATGCTGTGAAATGGCTAAACAGATCACAAAGGCAGGTTTGATGCAGATGGGTATGGCTAAGAAGGTATTTTCTTGCTGAGCCAGTTCTTGCATTTCAAATCATTGATAAATTAATAGGCTTAACCCTCCCAAAATAATAGTCTTAGCATGCTATAATGCTATCTGAAAATCATTAAAACTTCAAAATGTAGCCTTCTGGGTAAATCTGGTAAATCTAGGTCTGATCTGTTTACCTCCAGCTGCCTTCCCACAGTAAGTGCTTTCATTTGATCAGACAAAAGTCTTGTGAAGCTGTCATCACCCAGGACAATTAATGCAGCGGCAGATATCCAGGTTCATTTTGGAATCTGTCTCTGACATGCACCTTCCATCACTGCCAAGTGAAGCTTATGAGCAGCTTCTTGCTGTGTCAGGGAAGCCCTGACTTGAGGCATAACACAACATTTTGGTGACATACAGGAGGTTCCTCCCACCACAGGGGGCTGGCACAGCCCGTCCAGTTTCCTTGCACCCTACTCTCCTTCCCCTTTTCAACTGGTTTGTTAAACCAGCTGCTCTGAAGTTTTGCCTGTGACATCTATTTCAAAAGAAGGTGGTTTGAGACGTATGCCACTTAGGTCACATCACTTAATCCTTATTAGACTGTGTTGTGCTTTCTGAAAATAACCTTTTCCCACCTCCCATTTAAACAGGTAAAATAACTTCATCTGTTTCAGTTCAAGGAAGAGTCTACCAACACTGAAAAAGAGGATAGTATTCACCTTCAAGGCATCTGAGACAGATTTTTTTTTTTTGATTCATCAATAATTGTAAAAGTTTTTGAAAGCTGGAATGAGGTGAGTTTGCCTCGGCCAAATTTGTCCACTGTGTCAGTTGTTCTTAATTGTCATTTCTACTTCCACCCCAGGTAAAGCTTCTGCCCAGACCAGTTGTGTCTGAGTACATTTTTATTGGCTTCTCTGTCCCACCAGTGACAGTATCAGGAAATCTAGTGAGAGTGCAAAAGGTTAGAGTGACATGGTATAATCCTTTCCTTCTTTCTGTTGTTGAAGTATGTTTCACTGAGGTAGTCTATACTTTTTCCCTGTTTCTTAATCAAAACTGTAGTTTTACAACATTTCTCTATGTTTTTAAGTCCATTTCTTGTCACGTATGCATGAACCCGTAAATAATGACAGAGTAATGATCTTACCATGGGTTGTTGCAGATGCAATATTACTTTCATTTCAATTATAATGTAACAACATTCCTGCCAACTGCATCTTCATTTAAGCCTCCCATTTTCTCAGCCTTACTGAAATGACAGCCACTTTGTAAACAAATCTTTGTTAATTACAGTTTTGGATTATTTTCTGTAGTTAAGATCAGATTATTTTCAATAGCTAACAGCATAAATGTTATTTAGATGTATACTTTTAATCATGATAAAATGATTTTTTGTTATTACTGTGGTTTTGCTTCTCCCCCTTTTTTAAAAAAATCCATCAAATTATTATTTTCCTCGCAGTTAACATTTCCTTATTCTGTTATATCTCTTCTGTTTTAGTAATTTCAGGCTATTTTGATGTAGAAATGTTTAAAGCTTTGCCTGGATTCTCAGAAGAAGTTGCTTTTCTTCATACCTAAATCAAAGTATTAACAAAATAATGCTTCTGATCATATGGAATTTTATCAAGGTCCATTGTTGTTTCTGATTATCAATGGGAGATAATAATTGCATTTTCCTATATTCCATGTTCGTGTAAATCTTTGTGATGGATAGTTTCTGTAATATCATATCACTGATTCAGAAAAAGAACAAATTCTAAGTTGTAGTCTAATAAATATTTTGTTAGGTTTTATATTTTTTGTTCTATAACATTAAATATTTATGGTGTTTTCTTACCAGTTTGAGTTGCCATATTCAGCAGTTATTTTGCCTTTTACATCAATGTAAGAGGTAAATTGATATAAGGGCTGTGTCACTTGACTGTCAGTGATTTTGGTACTTATTAAGTGGTTTAAAATGTATTTAATTAAAGATGTAGTGCTTGCTTAATATTCAATAGTCAGTAAAAGAGTTAGGATTTATGCCTTTTTTTTTAATATGATTGCTTAATTGTAGTTCAAAAAGATTTTTAAAAGCTGTATGCAAGATTTTCTCATTCTGGCAGAATGACTAACCATTTAATTGCACCAAATATAATTTTCTTCTTGCCTGTCTTAGCAATTAGAAAAATTAATTGTCTCTTACAGAGTGTTATGACTTTGCTTGTACCTAATAAAAATATTACATCTCTACTCACTCACTCACTCTTTCAAAGGCGAAGAAACACTACTGATAAAAGGAGGGAGCAGTTAGTCAGTGCTAGAGATGGATCTGCAGCTTAGTCAGGATGCTGAGCCACTCAACGTTCTGAAACCTCTTTTTTCTTTTCTTTCTTCTCCAAATTATAAACCTGTCCTACAATGTCAGCCATTAATAGCATTTTTCCTTGCTTTCAAAATAGTCCAGAAGGAACTGGAACACAGAGAAACAAAAGTAGCCATAATGTGGAAGGGCATGTAAACTGGTGCTTCTTTGACAAATCATGAGTTTATTGTGCTTTCCCTTTCTCAGGGATCTTTAGGAATGTTTATTTCCCAACCCCTGTCTTCATCTTGCCCATGAATCCTCTTTCCTCTTAGCAAGGAAGAAGAGAGCATGAAGCAAATCAAAAGTTGTGAGTACTGTTTGGTTGTGCTGGCACTGTCACTCACAACCAGATGTAGGAGACCAGGGAGCACTTGCTTTGTCAAAGTTACAGATGTAAAGGGACAACTGGTGCCAAAGCAATTCCTTAAAAATGCCAGTAAACATGAACTGAGGCTGTGAGTCTTAACTAGACTGCCTTTTTCTGCATCATATGACCCTAATAATTAGACTTCCATATTTCATTCCACTGGTATCACTTAAATCACAGTCCCAGTTCTTAGCACTGAAATGCTCCCAGTCACTTAAGCTGGAGGGCGTAATTTAATTTGACCTCAGATTCATTACTTGTAAAAAAACCACATAGGTTAAAGATGTACAAAAGGCAAATATAAAAGACACAGTTTGCCAATGTGGGAAACCACAAACAAGGTTAAACCACACTTTTCTCCATCATCATAATTTCCTTGACAGTCTAAGCAAACAAAAAGCTTTTCAAAATAAAAAACCAAACAAACGAAAACAAAGAAAAAAACCCAAAAAAACAACCAAGACCACAAATACTCTCTATTGCTGGTATGTTTGAGAGCTGTTCCATAAAAACTAGTATGATTAGTATGTACCTGAGGATTTTATGAGTTTTAGTTATTTGGGAACATAATAAATCAAATATTGAGTTTTTTGCCTTAGCTGTCATGAGATTTTACAATTATATTTATAAGCTGACTTACTCCTGAGATGCTTTCTGGGTATGTTAAGATTACATTCTTTAAAATCTTATTTCAGTTGTCATATCTTGGTTTCCCTTCATGTAGCCAAAAATAATGAAGGGCTACGTTTAGATGTAACTTTTTTTTACACCTGGGCAGGTCATTGAGGCCAGGAGGAGAACAGGGCACCTGATCATAGAGGAAAGGCTACTTTTCACTGTCTATCCCTCTCCTCAGTTTGAACATCCTTAGTGATTTCATGCCATGCCATGACCTCCTGCAGCAGAGAGGCACATCCATGACTGTGGCTGTAGGGCATGAGCAGGATGAACCCCTGCCCCAGCTGAGGGCACCGTGCAATGCCCCAGCAACCCCCAGGGAAGGTCTTCAAGTCCCAGGGTGGTGAGAGGGGAGGAAAGGGTGTGTGGTGAAACAGGAGATGAGACAGGGGCTCTTACGCTCTGGTCCCTGCAGCTCTCTTGCCCTCGTGTTTTGAAAGTTTATGACTCTTGCCTGCCATAGTTGGTTCCCGTAGCATTAATCAGTCCTTATAAACATGTCAGCTGTGTAGCTCTGTAGAAAAACAAGTCAGCTCTGTAGGAAACAGAGGAATTAAGCACGCTGGCATGGTTTACACACATCGAATTAGAATAAAATGACTGGCCTTGCTGCCTTTTTGGTGGCAAAGGTACTCAGATGGAAATTGTACTGCGATACCAGCCTTCTGAAAAAAATAGCTGACTGGAACGGGGAAATAAAAGCAGATAGAGGCTTTTGAAAAAAAGAAATGGTGTCATCATGGTCCATTTTTATAACCATATCACTGTTCTGTTTATAGTTACAAGGAGAGAGTATAGGGCTCAGAACAGAAAATCCAGGCTATTTCTGATTATCCAGGCTGAGCTTCAAGTGTTTTTGTATCTCACAGTGTAGTTTTATCTTGAGCAGAATCTTTCATATAACACTCATACTTACTGTCTTTTATGTTAAGAGAGATGATTGTTAAAATTACATGTTAAGGGTTTCTTATATAAGCACAGTCAAGCCAAATGTTCATTCAGTACAGTACCCTGTCCTATATTGTTGCCAAAATCAGGCAGCTAGGGAAGAATATACATGGTAGCTTTTACATTTGCCCAGCATCTAGCTGGTTTTGTCTTTGTGAGCTGATTGTGGTATTTCTGTGTATTTCTAGTCCTTGAGCATCCAAGTTCCCTTTAACCCTGAGTTAGCTCTTAGTTTCCATACTGTCTGTTGGCAAGAAGTTACAGAGCTCTAAGGCTTCAAACACCTACAGCTTGGTGTACACCTCCAATAAACCCAAACAAAACGTAGGGAGGTTGAATTGTCAAATAAGTGATTCAGAACAGGCATCAGAAAAGTCTTATATCCTTTACCCACCCTAGACAGGCACTGTGCATCATAATCTTGCTTTACACACTTTTTTTTCTGTATTGCTGAAATTCTGCAGTGTATTTTTTCTGCTCCCATGCAGCTATTTTGCAACACACAGAAGCATGTTCCATGGATAAGAGTTCAACTCTTCTAGAAAGGTGATTTTGGCCAGTTCTTGAAAGTCACATGAAGATCTTGGACTAAAAAGCTTGCTAATGTTTGAGCTAAACATCCCAATTTAATTTTTATGTTCTGGTCAAGACTAAAGATTTAGCTCCATACTTTGGGTCAACACTTTTGATAGTGTTACTAGAATGTTTTCTGCTTGATTAGCAGTGTTTTGAGGTTTCACATAAAGCTTGTAGCATCCTAGTGAATTCTGCATATAATTTTAGTGCCTTTGGTTTGGTAACACTGGTAACTTAAGAAGTAATTCCTCAACTACAGTTAATATTATTTAATTTGGTCCTAAATTCAGTATTATGATTATGAATTTGCAAATCTCTTCATGGAGATCTTTACTCAGTTAACTACTAGCATTCTTAATCAGCTAAGAAACTCAAAACTCAAACTTTGATGTAAGTTGCTAAAATCTGTTTAAAAGAAAGGAAAGGAGGCAATTTGACAGAAGAAACATAATTACTAATGATATTAAAAAACACAAACAGGATCTCCTCTTCTGCAGCTAATCAGACTCCTGCCACAGATTCTGTACTATCTTAGTATAAGAATGGTCAACAATCTAAAATTGCAATATAATATTTTAAACAGCAGACTCTGGGTCTCTAGAATTTATTCTTATATTCCTAAGCAGATTATAAGACTGTCCATTAACTTTATCCAACTTTAGAAGGATAATGTATGCTTCAGAAATGAAAGCCATTTCTATTTTTTGCCCACATTTTGTACACATAAAAAGTTACTGTCAATAATACATAGTTAACACTAGAAAGAAAGTGCTACAAATTTCCTGTATGGATTTTTAAAAAAATTATAAATTAAATATAGTGTCTTAGACAAGGAAATAGCGAGATAACCATTTACAAGAAAAGATCCCCAAAAATATCAAGACAGAAGAAAAACAAACTTTTATTTAGACACTTAATTCTCAGGATTTCTAGAAGTTACAGCAGAAAGGAAACATCCATTAAAAAATTAAAGCTTTTTCTTTCATGGGGAGAAAAGTGGCTTTTAATCCAAGTCACATTCTACTTCTGTCATTTGTCAAATGTGATCTGTCATTTCAGACAGCAATAATATTCAGAAAGGTTTCTAAATTATACTTTAAAAAAAACTCTTCTAAAAAATAGATATTATTGCAACTAGGATAATATATTGTCCTATAGCACCCTGCAACAATTTTTGAGTTTTTACAAGCTATTAATTTTCAGCAAGTCATTTGTTATATCTGAAAAGTATAGGTATTCTTATTTTTTCCATTTGAAAGAACTTAAAAGCTTAGATCTTAGTGAACTGTGTTCTAATGAAAATACAAGGGTTTATTTTTTTTAATATATGTGGACTGCAAAATTACAAATATTTTTTACATGCTATCAGATTGAGGTCATTAAAATTTCTACAGGGTAACTGTGTCTACTGTGTACTTCCATGTAGTTTAGACACTTAGACATACCAATGCCCACATAAAGCTGTTTTTGCAATTTTGTGAGCAGAAGAACGTAAACCTAGTTTGGTGCACTTCCTGTTCCATCTCTTTTTACATTTATAGGCTGTTTGGTCTCATTTTGTCAGTTTACATATTGCAGCAGACATTTGCAAATACTTGGATTCTTTTTAACAAGTACCTATTGTACAGTGCAGGAGATTTTCCCCATTGATTAGATAATATTGACCTTAACTGTAGACAGCACTCTGCTCTGATTCAGTTTCTGTTGGTCTGGGTTGGAATTTTATGATACAGTTAGGATCAGGATATTCCTATCTTTTTCCAGAAGGTACTCAAGTGCTTTATTTCAGGCAACATAGCCATGCCATATCCATTTTATGTTTGGTGACCATCCTCTCCTTTTATAACAAACTTATTAACTTGGTTAACTCAAAGAACTCCACTGATTATGCCCTCAGGATTCAAATGCTGTGTCAAACAAGATATACTGCATGTATGTGCAGCATGGAGGAGGACTATACCCCTCCAATCTTGACTTGTAGCTGCTGTATTTTATGACTTGTATCCATGGCAACCAATGGTGTGGAAGAAAGGTGTCAGAATCACCTGAGTAGCCATGGAAACCAAAACAATGTTTATAGGTAATTGGCTAATCTAACCTCCCTACCTACACAAAATAGGAAATAATTGGTATTTAACCTGGAGACACTGGCCTGAAATTAATCACATGGAATGAGTTATGTCTTATCATTATAATCATTATAAGTTTTATCATTATGTGTCTTATAATTGTAATCATTATCATTGGGGGTTGGAACCAGTTCTTTAAGGTCTCTCCAAACTAAGCTATTCTATAATTCTATGTTTCCAACACATGAAGCAAAAAGCTGCATACAAAACATATGATAAAGAAAATCAGATCACCTCTCTCTAGTTTTTTCCTTTCTGATCACATCTAGACCAAGTAAAATACCCTTGCACTTTAAGAATATGGTTTAGTCAGTATCTGTTATAGATGTCATACAAGGAATTACCGAATTCTGATCTAGCCTCGATTTGTCTTTGATATAAAATAGTTATTCCCCTGTGTCATTCAAGAAACAAGTGTCAAATCATATGAAGTACTTCCATAATGAAAAACTATCTATGTTGCTGTTTTGAGTAAGATATTCAGATCAAGACTGAGAAATGAAAAAAGACAGTTTGAAAGAAGGACTGTGAAAATACTCTGATCTGTCTAGTTTTGACTGCTCTCTAGAGCTGCAATATAAAACTGTAACTGGCTTCAGCTGTACTCAGGGAACTGCTGTGGGAAGCAAGTCAGTGTAAGCCCTGCTAAAAAAAAAAAAAGGGAATTTTCACAGAGTACTTTTATCTAGGAACAACGCAGTGTCCTTTGAGAAGAAACTGGCATGGGGGAGAGGAGATCTAAGACTCGGTGCAGGAGGCTTGATCCTTTCTTTCTTCCTCTTGAATTCTCATGCTGCATCTTTTGTATGGGTCTGGAGTCCTTACTGCTGAGCCTGGTGGGAGAACTTTGCAGGGTCAAAGTAGAGGGCAGTGAGGGTACTTCAGTGAGATTATTACACTTGCAGCTGAAGTTTTATATCTATGAAACTGCCTTTGCCTCATAGGGGCCAGCTATTGCATCCAAAAGGGAAGCACAAGAGCATTAGGAGATGTATCCTTGCTAACTTAACTGCCCCAGGCTCATCTCAGGCTGTTAGGATGCAGCCCAGAGAGTGTATCTGACAAATTTTTTAAATCAGGGAAAAAGAAAGAATGCCAATTGAAGATACACAATAAGAGAACCTTGGAATGTACTTGCAGGGAAAGGAGAAGGTGTTGTAATAAATGACAATTATACATGATGTCATTGAGCTTATTGCAGGAAAAGTCACCAGCACTGATTTAGGGTATGAAAGCTGCTTTAATCAAAGGACAGAAAGGTAATTACAGTCAGGGACTTTTACAACAAGAAATCAGACACCGAGGTATCTAAAGCAAAATTAACTGCTCAAAAAGACTTTCAATTAAATAGGTGACAATGGGAAAGCAACAATGAAGGTCATTAGCAAGTTGAAAGAAACGTCTGAAAAGTGAAAGGTAAGAGAGAGTGTTGTGAATGAGTGGTCTAGGTGAACAGTGCTCTACTGTGCTTAGAGATCTACAGTGCTTAGAGAAACACTGACCAAAATATTGACAAAAGCAGGTTTAATGTAAGTTTGCAAAAGCATAAAGTTTAGTGATAACGTCCATTCTATTACTATATGCATAAAGCACACAAAGTAAAATCAGATTAGAATCAGTCTGGAATGGTTTACATGAAGACTAGGGATGCTCTGTTAGGAAACAGGACCTCATTAGACAACAGAAATTCCTGGGAGCAGACAGTGTTTCCAATGATCTCAAGGGGAGCTTAACTGCATAAGAGGCATTAATCAAGGCTTGGGCCTAACAAGCATTCCTGAAATTGTAAAGCAGCTTGAGGGCTGGTGGAGGAATATGCACCTCAGCAGAGAAATATGATTGTTTTGCTTAACAAGAGAGAAATAACAGGTTTATTATTCCTGGGTGAAGGTGAAGGGGTTTTTTTTGGATACCCTTTCTTACTAGGAAATTACAGAACTAGGAATTTAACTTTCTTACTAGGAACATTTGAAAACTCCCAAAGCACAGCCACAGAAAAGGCTGGCTCCTGAAAATGAGAGTCTGGGGAAGATGGCTGGAGAAACAATTCATATTAGCAGCAGGAACAGAGAAAATTATGCTAGGATGGTATCTAGATGTGTATCTAAAAGAATTACTACATCATAAAAGATTGAAAACTGAGCTTCTAAGCCAATTAGGAGATATTTACTGAAGCTGATGTGAGTAAGACATGGCAGATATCCAGATTACTCTTGGAAAAGTGTGATTGTAAATGGCTGCTCTGGAACAATGGTTTGTATTTGGCCTTGTAATTGTAAAAATTATAACCTATGTCATCTGTCCTTGGAGCCTTCATTAATTTAGGCATGATAATAAATTGCACCAATGACTGTTTTGTGAAATATCTAACATTACTAAGGAGGCAGTCAGAGAGCTGCTGAGATGCTTGGATATTCTTAAATCCAAGGGACCAGATGGGATCCATCCCAGAGTGATGAGGGAGCTGGCAGATGAACTTGCCAAGTCACTCTCCATCATTTAACAACAGTCTTAGCTCACTGGTGAGGTTCCAGACGACTGGAAGCTGGCCAGTGTGACACCCATCCACAAAAAGGGTGGGAAGGAGGATCCTAGTAATTATAGGCCACTTAGCCTGACCTCAGTACCCGGTAAGGTCATGGAGCAGTTTGTACTGAGTGTCATCACACAGCACTTACAGGACAGCCAGGGTATCAGACCCAGCCAGCAGGGGTTTAGGAGGGGTAGGTCGTGTTTGTTCTCCTTTGTGAGAACAAACCAATTTGTTCTCCTTTTATGACCAGGTGACCCACCTGGTGGATGAAGGAAGGGCTGTGGGTGTTGTCTATTTGGACTTCATCAAGATCTTTGACACTGTCTCCCACAGCACACTCCTGGAAAAGCTGGCAGCCCGTGGCTTGGACAGGAGCTCTCTTTGCTGGGTTAGGAACTGGCTGGGTGGCCAGGCCCAGAGAGTGGTGGTGAACGGGGCTGCATCCAGCTGGGGACAGTCACCAGTGGTGTCCCTCAGGGGCCTGAGCTGTGGACAGTTCTGTTCAATATTTTTATTGATGACATGGATGAGGGAATTGAGTCTCTTATTAGAAAATTTGCAGATGACACTAAGCTGGGAGCGTGTGTCGATCTGTTGGAAGGTAGGATGGCTCTGCAAAGAGATCAGGAATGATTGGATGGATGGGCAGAGTCTAACGGATGAAGTTTAATAAGTCCAAGTGCCCAGTCCTGCATTTTGGCCACAGTAACCCCCTGCAGCGTTACAGGCTGGGGATGGTGTGGCTGGACAGTGCCCAGGCAGAAAGGGACCTGGGGGTGCTGGTGACAGCCGGCTGAACATGAGCCAGCAGTGTGC